>VYZX01019626.1:14824-28049 GCA_013401335.1 Brachypteracias leptosomus | reverse complement strand
TTATTTAGAGTTGAACTTGTGAAGAGAAGTCAGAATTTCACAAACTTCTACAATTTCCCAAGTAAATCTAGTTGAATTTGTTTTCATTTCTTATCTCAGGAAAGCTCCCTTGCACCAGTTTAGCTGAGATTTCACTGCAGGGTTGGAATCTAAACTTCTGGACGTTGTGTTTTAACATACCAGGCAGTTCTACTTCAATTACTGAGTTGAACTGCTTAAGTTTATTTTTTTCTTGTTTGGTTTCAGCCCTGATCTTATGATGGGGAGTCTCTTTCTCTCACCCTGTGGATGGAGGCAGGCACGTCTACAGCAAACTTTCCTTCAGAGAGGTTAATGAACATATGAGTCAGTTGGACTGGTTGAAATAACAAGATAGTGAAAGAAACATGCAGCATTGTCCCTAATGTCAAATAGAAGCCAAAGATAAAGTTTAGAGAGTTTTTGACCGTATGAACCTCTTTGAATAGCTTCTGGTTCTCACTTTTCATTATCTATGTCCTTCCATGGAGAAAAAGGCCTGACCTCATATTTTTTCCCCTAGGAACCTATATCATTACTGTATACTGGCAGGATATCTGATTCATTTACTTCTCATTAAAAAAAAAAAAGAAAGAAATAATATAGTTATGATATACTCCATTCTTCTTCTGTTCTCCCTAGCTTCTCTGCTATTCTTCACTAATGACTTTAAGGAGTAAACATGACCTATTCTCTTCACACACAGGAGCAATAGACCCTCTTGTGCTAAGCAGGACTGCAGAACAAATAACAAACATGGCTTACAGTGTGACAAAATCAAAAGTTTCACAGAGCTTTTCATTACCAGAGAAACTGAGAGACGAGGCAAAAGAAAGTCTGGAGGTCTGTTTGTACACACCTCTTCACAAAATGAAGCAAGCACTGAGATGGAAATTGCTTTGGCTCAGCCCTCTGCCTGACAGTCTGCAAAGACAACGTTCTCTCCCTTTCCAGTTGCATAGGACTGCGACCTACCTGAAATCCTCAGCTTCCATCTACACCTAGCAGATATGTGGTTTCATATACATGCTCTGAATAAGGGAATAAATAATGTCTCTTACTACGGTCAGAGAAACAACTCAACCAACCAACCAGCTCCCACCACAGCAGCCCCAGAGGACTATGCTCCCTCCTCCAGAGCAGCTTGTGCAGGACAGACAGTGGAACACACACGAGTTTGTTTCTCCATTTACACCCTGATTCTGCAGCAAAACTGCAGCTTGATGCCAAACTCCTGCAGCCTCAACTTCTATTAAGGAATCTCCACCGTGTTGAGTATCACCTTGGAATGGAGGCAGTGGATTATTACAACCTACGAGACCAATCTAATTATTGAATCCAACTCAAATCTTGAAATGTCCAAGATTTAAAAGTAATGGATCATAATTCTTATTCTCCTAATAAGAGTCACATGAGGATTCTATTTCAGTGGCCTCACTATGGCTGTATATTTTGTTTGTGCACCAAGAGAAACAAGACCATAAGAGTGTGGCCAATGACAAGAGTGTGCAAATTTCTCTTCCCTGTGCTTCCACATCAGCATCTCTGGTGGTGTCTCACACACAGAAAGCAAACATTAATGATCTTCAGATTTTAAAATCTCTAACGTGAAAGTTGTCCTTGGTCAATTAGAGGACCCCAAAGCTATACCTACTCTTGACAGCAATTTAATAATCTCTGTGCACAATATTTCATAAAGATCTTAGAGGCAGTGGAAGTGATTTTATGTTTCTTGAGTTTTTTAATTTTCTTTCTCTGCAGAGCTCACATTAGGTCATTTTAAAGAGCATGTTTTCCACATAGCTGCTTTTATGCATGTACAAGAGTATTATGCAGGAAACACAAAGATCTATTCTCCAACATAAGAAGGCAGGACTAGATATTGCTTTTATATGGATTTCATTAAAAACCCTACAAATAATAAAATTACTATTAGTATAGATTTTTATTTTTTTTTTACATTATTAACCAATGACATGTTATTCTTATTGCCACTCTAGCTAGCCAGGAAATGAAGATACTGTTTTGCTAGATATTGTACACAGTGAGGAGGAGAGTACCTTCTCTTTTAAAAAATAAACTATTTGACATTTTAAAGAGAAAGGAATTAAACAGAACAAAAGGAAAGGGGTGGGGGGGGAAGTAAACCAAAGCTATTCAGCATGACAGGTGGCTACCTCAGTACACCAGGGACTTTCTTTTTGTATGCATGACAGTGAAGAAGCTCACTGAATCACAAGTGATTTACAGTGATTTTATGTGAGATTAGAGTGAGCCCTTTCAAAAATATGCATGCTGTTCAATTTCTAAGAGATGCTGGTAAAGAGGTAGTTTTGCATGCAAAGTCTCAAACAATTTGTAGTCCAGCTGAGATCAAAAGCAAAAATCCTAATGAAGAGAATCAAAAAAAGCCAAGCTCTAATTTATATCATGTTTTCTAGATGAAATTTGCATAGTTCTCTCCCTAAGATTACAGAGAGAAAGTTTAAAATTAACCAGGAAGTAATAATGTTGTTGTGAAATGATCAAAGTTGTAGTAAATGTAGGGTTAATCTGTAATAATATACTACATTGTTGTAACTTGCAGTTCGAGTTTGCAAATACAGAGTCCCCAGAGAGCCAGCTGTGACTGTGGAACTTGGTATAGCACGTTCATGGGCTTGTATCTAATGATACCCAACCATCAAAAGAAAGAATAATGTTATATCCAAACTGGGAAGGTCATTTTAGAGAGTTAATTAAAGATACACTCTAGGCACTGAGTTTTAAGCATTTGTTTTAAAACATCCAGAATCTACACACATAATTCTCTCACTAACTTGGTACTGTGTTTTTTAATCAGCATTATTTTTCCTTTACTGGAAACCATAATTTTTCCTTCTCTTTTTCACCATTGTGTTCCAGTCATGGCAGTCTTCCCCACCTTCAGCACTCTTGAGCTATCCTCATGTGCTGTACTCGCCAGGGATCCTGAGCTACACAGTCACAGATTGGAATCCTTAATGACTACACCCCTCTGCCTTCCCTCAGGCACAAGGGAGAGCTGGGGAAGGGTCAGGAATCCCCCTGGCTCCTGCTAGGGAGGTCTCTGCTCAGGATTCCTTCAGCCCTCTGGAATGAGGAGTCCTCTGTTACAGCCCCAGACCTTTGGCTGGTCTGATTAGCACAGACTGCAACACAGCCACTGACACTGGGCAACAGGACTGCAGGAAAACTAAGAGCACTTGCTCTCCAAGCTTAAGTCTTCTTCTAGTTGTGGTCCCCTTTGCCCCCTAACCCTCATATTAAGTTCTGCAAGTAGCACAAGTTCAACACGATAATGAAGAATTGCCCAACTGGGGCAATTCAGCTGCCAGCTAACAAAAAACATTCTTCAGGAAAGTAAAAAATAAATAGCAGGCTTGTATTAGCCCGGGGGAACAAGGAAAAAGAATTTAGGCTGTTGCCTTTCAAAGCAGGGAAGTATTAGCCCTCGTCTGAATTTCTGAGAAAAGGTAGCCAGATTTTGCCACTGAACTCAATTTTCTGGTGCACATCAAACATGTTCAGGATCCTTTGAAGACTTAAAAAATATCATTTTGTGGAAATGAAACCGTAAGACTTTAAGAGGAAATAGGCCTGAACAAGGGCTGGCTCACTGAAATAGTGATACCTTCTGGCATGTGGACTTTTGTCATCTCAGCTGGTATTTGTGGTAGAAACCCAGCCCTTTAGCCTCTCTGGCCAGCCAGTAAATTGTGCTTACCTTGTATTTTGGACACTTGCATTACACACTATGTAAACTACTGATTTATGCACCTAGATTTACCATTCAAATATTGCTTTTATTTGCAAAATTTTACAAAGTGAACAAGACCATTTTTTACCTTTGTGAAAAATAATGTTATATAGAGATCTAGGAAATGTACCTGAGGAAATATTTTTCAGATCAAGGCAAGTGGCAGCAGGCACACTGAACAGCTGAGAGGGAAGAAACATCACATTTCTGAAGGTAGATCAAATACAATGGGTTTGACCCACTTAATCATCACTGAAACAATATCCCCAAACTGGATTGCAATGAAATTACTTTTTTTTTCACTTCTGGTAGGACATATGATGCTAGGCTTTTTGCACACAAAACAAGCATAGCTTCTTCCATAGATAGCAAATGAAGTCATCTCCCGAGGTGCAGCTCCTTTGAAAGAATCTATGTTAGTAAATTTGAAAACTAGTCTGTCTGAATGTCTTAAGTATGGAAGAGGAAAGTGCAGAATTCTCCTTTTTGCCCTACTTTTTCTTAGACTTCACTCAATTTCTAAATTTCTTGTTAGAAAAGTATTTATATTGATCCCAATAAAAACTTGGCCAATGTACTCTCAAAGGTCATTGCAAATTGACTGTAAAGGATTCAGTATTTACTAGAGAACAGTGTTCCAGGTTTGATTTTAAAAATCTTCACTCATTGCTTCAAATTCTTGCTATGTTGAAATAGATTTCTAAAAGTTTCAGGTTCTTATTGTGTAAAAAAGTACTTTTAAAATGAAAGAATATAATACAGGGACAGTTGTTCTTGTCTGCAACGAGCAGGTAAAGGAAACACTGTGAAATTTGTTACTGTTGAAGTCTGCTTGGGTAATACACAACTGCTGTCTGTGGAACCTGTGATAAGAGTTGCAAGTTCAGTACAGTGTAAAAACTTTTTCATTTTTCTGTTCCTCCTGGGAAATGTCTACAGCGAGCTCTAACTTCATGGAATCTTCATTATAATCTTATCTTCATGTACAGGGGAGGTAAAGTGGAAGAGAGAAATTTATCAAACCCATTTAGACTCACACCCCCAACTTTCAGCTTCTGACTTAGCATTAAAGACTAAATTTCCCTCTGCCAGGCTCTGCAGAGCAAAGAGAGAAGGCAGAAAAGTAGCTCACGTCTCTCTGATCCCTCTTCCCAACCTCGCTGTAGGAAGCCAAGGTTTAATTAATGGTGGTGTAAGAAAGGTTCTGCCAGTTGAGAAGATACCCAACAGCCACTCCCTCTTCTCTCTTTCCTGGATGTGTCCCAGCCTACTCCCTGTCTCCAATTTTCAGCATAGCTTTAACAGGGCTGGGCAGGAGGCAAAATGCTATCCCGGGTCCTCTCCAGTGCACACTGTGTTTTCTGGTGTCCTATTAACTCAGGGAGATTAATTTTCCTTTCATTGTTGTTTCTGTATGCTGTACTAGAGGAACAAAGGATCATAATGAAGTGAGAGTCAGATCCTGAGATGGTATGAATCAGTGTGCACCTCATAGCAGTGAATAAACCAAGAGAAGAATACAGTTCTCCATATTTCATATGGCTTCCAATATTCCTCTGCTGATTTCACTGCTGAGCATCCCTTGCTCATAAACTGATCAAGCTAGGAAATAGAATAAAAATTCTTTTAAAAGTCTACTTTAAACCTAATAGGAATCTTGTTCACTGGTATCTTTTCCCAGTCTCAGTTCTACAAAACTATTGCAGAAATCTCAAAATAAGGTTGTTTTTATTTAAACCTAGTTTCCTCTTTCCCCTGTCCTATACTTCTCACAAACACATGTGCAAAATAAAACCCATAAGAGTTCTTTCTCATACTTTCTGATGGAACTGGTGGTGAGTTTATCACATAGAGCTGGAGACACGTTTTCTAGCTCTGAATCATGTTCCCAGGTTTAACAGGAACAGTTATAGTATCCCTTTCCCTCTTAGTGGAAAAAGCACGAGATTCAAACATATTGAATTTTCCCCATTTCCAAGAATGTGACTAGATTTGAGCCTGTAGTTTCTACCACAGTAAGGCTCTCCGGATCTATTGCCAAAACTTCAGCATTTGCTTGCACCTTTCTCTTAAGCTGGAAATGGATTCTGAGCATGCAGCATCACCTTAAAATATGTTTCTGAGGTGTGGGAGGAATTTTAAGATCTGAAAATGAACAAACCATGGAAAATGTCTTGAAGCCAAAATACGATGATAGAATGATGTAGTGACTGCGTCATGTTTTTGGTGGTTGGGTTTTTTTCTGGTTAGAGCTGCCAGTGTTCACTCTTCTGGAGATTTGGTATGTGTTAAATAGAGCAAAAACATAAAGCTTCAGTGAAGTTTTATAAAGGATGGAAGTTTCCCTTCAGAATTAATCAGTCATGCTTTACCTTGAAATAAACCAGATTTTGATGCAAGTATAGGAAAATTCTTTCATTTCTACCTTTCAATAGTTTCAAGAAAACCAATAAAGCTTAGTTAAGCCTGGCAAAAGATAGAGTACCTGCAAACCACAGTAACATCAAGGGAAATTGCTATTTTGTCAATTGCTGATAGACAATCTAAAACAATCCTAAAACAACAAGACCCCAAATAAACACAAAAGAAAGAGGGGTGGAGAAAGGGAAAGCTCAGATGCAAAAAGGAGAAGGGGAAACGAGGTAGAAAGAACACAAAGGTTGTAACACATTCTTTGGAAAATGAAAGAGGAAACAATTCAGGTTCCTGGCTAGTGGGACAACCCCACCAAAGCACGGAAAGCAGCCACATCAACTATATTTGAACAGGAGATGCAAGTTTGTGATTTAGAAGACGATTGTTTCCACTGTTGCACACAGCTGCATGTGCAGTCTAGCAGGAGTGCCACAGCCCCTACAGAAATTTGCATACCTTTTTATGTCCAGAGTTACCTATACATGGATTCTGGCAACCAAGCCATCTTAAGGAGTTCCTTACCACCATGGTTTGCTGCTCCTTTTATCCCTCCTCCTCAGCTGACACAACTGCTAATGGAGCACAGTTGCAAGTACTGGACTAAATACATTTTGATTAAAAATGACCTTACCAAAACAACCCTTTAAAGCAAATCATTTCATCATTGATCCTGATGCCTGGATGGCTTTCTAAACTATTGTCTCACTTAAACGGAGTGGAAGCAGAAAATTCTCAGGTAAGAGCAAGTACAAGCAGCTATGGCTAGAGGATAGGGCCTCTTGGAAACCAAATTTCAGTCAAACTCCTGGCACCGTTTCAGAACTCAGCCTTCTTAGACACAATCTTGTCTTCACAGAAAACCAACTACACTCAATAAAACATCATTAATCAAGTTATTGGGGTTTTTTTATATATTTAACCTGTAAAATATATTACACCCAATAAATATTCATATCCAATAAATACTAATTTTCATACACTCTAAAGTCAAGCATCATAAAACCAATCCATCTAAACTAAAAACTTAATCTCCAAATTACACATTCCTTATACCCCTAAAAAGAAATTGTTTTAAAAGATGAAGCTAACAGTTTTCTTTTAATATAGATATTTTTTCTATTTGTAAATAGAACCTTTCCTTCATAGTTTAGAATAAAATTTTATTGGGCTATTATAGATGTATGCTTTCCTTCAGTGTTTTCCTAAAGATGACAGTTATGATCTATAGATCTGATTGTGCAGGATGGCATGTATAGGAGAGGGAGAAAGTCAAGAGTTCTTTCCTGTAATGCTTTACCAGACACCCCTTTTCCAGTCTTTAAAAATAATTAGAATGCCTTGTCTACTGGGAAAAGCACTAATTGAACATATCTGCCATCACTGTGCCATGTCACAAAGAGGAAAATCCTCACTAATGGTTCCTGAAACGCCAATCCGAGGTAGGTGGCATTAGATGATTCACAGAAGACAACCATCTCTGTAGATTAATTATTTTTATTTCGTTCAGACTTTGCTGATTTATTTTGAACTAGTCATGGGGTAGTTAATAAATGTCATTCACTTCATTAAACCCCAAAGTTCTCATTTGTTGTAAATAGTAATCAAAGTACACATACGAGAGCAAAGAAAGTGCTGCCTATAATGCCCTCTGCTTAATATTACAAATCACTATGTAATCAAGCTTTAAAATGGTTTATGGACTTTTCAAGAAATTATGCTGAGCTGCAGTTTTCTGCTAATATGGAAAAACTTGCACCCACACAGCAAAATAAAAACCCACTGACCCTCATATGCCAGTCGTCCAGCCGAGGTGGGCCAGCACCACTTCCAGACTGAGGACTGGGAGAAAAATAGGTGGAAGAATTGGTAGTATGGGGATCACACCCAGGCTCAGACCTTGAACTCTCCCATCCTTACAATCTCCATTTTATCCCTGCAAACAGTTCTGATTTCTCACTTATGCCAAAACCATTGCTCTAGACCACATAATTCACTAAAAGCACATTTGCTTCTAAAAAAAAAAAAATTTAAAGGGTTTTTTTCTTAATTGAGCTCCGTCTGGCTACCTTGAGAGAGGGTGACTCTTACACCTTTGATTACTCCAGAGTAATTACTATAGAATAGGTTCACCTCCCTGTGCAAATCAGAACATTTCCCAAGTCTAATCTTACCCTACATGAGAGAGAACTAAGAAAAATTTAATTGTTCTTAGCATGCAATCTTTTTCTTTGCTGTCTAGGAGGGACTAGCCTGTTAAAAAACCATCACAGTTTGTTGACCTTTTATCCTATGCATCCTAGTTCTGCCTTGCTGAATGACCTGCTGCTGGCTGCATACATTTGTGTCCCCATCAAAAGTGAGAGCTGGGTACCCACTGTATCCCCTGGGGAGTCACAGAGGTGCTGGTGCCACAGGGCAGCCCCTGGGCCACCACATCTAAGCCAGTTAAACCAGTCAAGGATCAGCCAAAGCTACACTCCTCCTCCTGTTTCCATTGCAGTGCAGCAAGCCAGCTCACATGGAAAAAAGGCAGGATTTCAGTTCCAAAGCCACAGGACATCATTCAGAGACAATCTTCAATTCATTTCCTATTTTTTTCTTAATGTCATTTCTTTTAAAAGACACACTTAAATGCTTTTTACTGTAATCAAAATCAAAGACAAAAAATTTTCCACACCAAATGACTGGCAGAACATTTCTGACTCTTACAAGTAATGTGAATTAGTTCTCAAAGCAAGGGACACTTCATGAAAAAATGTCTCAGCCGCATTAACAAGTGAAGAGCAAATTCACTGTTTTCCTTTGCCAAAGACAGAGTACTACCTGAGACTGGGCAGGACAGCAGAATTATCCTATTGTAAGCACAATAATAGTTTGAGACTGGTTTTGTTCAGCCTCTAAATAAACTCTACTGGAATTTTTCTCCTCTTCTTTAAGTATTCTTTGGCACTGAAAAATTATAGTGTTCCACTTTGTCAAGGGTATTTCATATACAGAAAGTATTTGTAATGGAGTTTTAAAACGTAGAACAATGTTAGTAAGAAAAGCATTATTAAGTATGACTAAACTTGTTCTTACCTCTTTACTCAAGGTTTCCCTCATCCCTTAAATGCTTGTTTTCAGACTCTGAAAATAAGAGAGAGAAAGAACACTTTAACAAAACAATAAAAACCATTTGATGAGCAAAATTTACCCTTAATCTAAAAAGAGAAAATAGAATCTATACTGCATTCTTACAATAAATTTCTGTATTGCTGGCTTCTGTATATGAACTGGAAAGCAATAATTAAAGGGATTTGCTTCAGAGAAATCAATCGCCTCAACGGGCTGGTGTTAAAGTAACTAAATCCATGTAATACAAGAAGAAAAATAATTCCATACAAAAAACAATATACTTGCTGTATAACTTTAATAGCCTTAAGAAAGTAATCTTAATACTGACATTTTATTAGTTCTGCTTAACATCTCAGGATTTACAGGCAGCCAGCTTACAAGGAATAAATCTTATTCAAGGCCTAGATATTAGAAGGAAACCAAAGCCTTGCCATCAGTGAGCACAGACCTCACCTGAACATGAGGGTAACAGCAGCTGTACGCTAGCTTTGGGAGAAGCCCAAAAGATCATCATTGAATCTCTAATATAAAACTCTATTGACACAAACATGAAACGCAGCTTTTCTTTCCCTAATTTTGTTACCTTAAAGGTAACTAAATGTGTCTAACTCTCTACTCTCTTGTAAGCTCTGCCTCAGAGTTGAAAAGTTAACTGCTTCTTTAGGTTATCTTCTATAATGACTCCTTTTTATTCTGCTGTACTTGATAGCTTTATTCTGTCCTAAATTAAGCTACAGCATTATGAAGCATAACTTACAAAACATAAAACTTGTATTTCATTAAGACCCAACTTAAAATATGAGCTGAGTCTACAAGCATTCCTGCTTCCACCAGCTTGCTTTGAGGCACTGCTTGGTCTCTGGACTACGTGTATGTGCAGCGCAATGTCTTGGTGCCATGGGCCACAATTCCCAGTCTACAAGTTTGGTGCTGCTTCTCTGGATTCTGTGCCTGATGGTAGTTTTGTCTTCCATTAACAAGAGTTTAATTCTAGCTTGTGCCACTACAGTACTGGCACTTCCTTTGTGAGGTGTCATAAAACCCAGAAATAGATTCAATTTAATTACAATCGGTGCAGCAACAGAAATTTGATCCTGTGGCACTTTAAGTAACTACAACATAAGATAACAGTAATTTTTTATCCTACTGTGAAGAAAAATAGAAGGCAGGAGAGGTGCAAACAAAAAAGGAAAAGGGGAGGAGAGGGGGAAGGGAAAAAAAAGGAAAATGATACCTTTTTTGTTTCAGGTTTTTTGATATAACAAATAAGGGAAACTAATTCAGAACCTATATGGGACTTTCAAAATAACCTATGATGCTAATCCTAGCCAAAACCAAACCAAACAAAATCAAGCAAACACTTCCCATCCCCAACCACAACAAACTGAAACACAACCCAAAACAAATGCCCCACGTGACAGCCTCCTCTTGTAGAATTCTGTTCACAAACAGCCTAAAGCATAACATGCCGCTTAAATATTGCATTCAGCAGTAAGAGACCAAGAACCTTCATCTGTTATCCAACCTTTTTTCTGAGTGCTGGCAAGAGCACTCAGCAGAGTGAAGGGAGAGCCACCACCCCAACATCTCTACCAAGCAGCCTGGAGATCCCAGCATGCTCCAGAGGCCGTGTGTGGCTCAGAGCATTTCTGTCCAGGGGCAAAAGGAAACAGATCCATGCCTAGTTCAATTTGTCTCAAAGCATCACTCTAAGAAAAACCTCCATAATACTGTAGGTTCATTTGGCAAGTTTAATTAGACTTACAAGAAATGAAATGGAGAAACGGTTAATTTTTTATGGAGGCTGCACAGAGTTCGATGGAAAGAATAAACAGGTGAGGAGAAGAAAAACTTCTCTCCCTGAAAAGCAGCAAGAATGAAGAACACAGTGAATAACATTCCAGAGTTAGATATATTCAGGTGAAATAAAAACCCAACTGTTTTGCACATGTCGTTCTTACTCTGAAACTATACTTTGAACTAAAAGAAAAGTAAAACTTAAATATGAGGCAGAAAATATAAGGTGTCGCTGAAGCGTGTTTAACATCTCATTATCACTTCATCTTTCTTTTGCCTTTTAGATATATCTATCTCATTAAAAGAAAACCCAAACGAAAAAAAGAATCTAGTTTTTGAGAACTGATTGCCATGAGGTCTCAAATAATGTTTCTTGTTACTGGAATCCCCCACATCCACTAAGCCACTAATCACAAACTAAATCAAACATGACATCCCCCTCCACTTCCCAGGTCTTCATGATTCCTCCTGCTCCCAGAAGACATTTAACAGTGTGCAAAGGTAAGAAAGAAAACACATTTTGATAGGACTTCACTGGTTTTAGCCCTCAAGGAAAAATTAGGATTAGATACCTAGAAAACAGAATATCTCCCTGGAGCTGCTTTTATATTTCTTTGACTTTTTAGATTTACTGACTGGATGCTGAAGACAAAGTGAATTTATCTTCCAGCTTTTAGCTGACAGACCAGAAAGGGGGGTTTGGGTGGGAATCAAAGGTGTTATAAGAACACTCTTAAGAGTCTGACTCACATTATAAAGTGAATGGGGGCTTAGCAAAGAACATAAAATGAGCAAAAGCCAGATCCTACAAAACCGTGAATCCTCTTATTTCCTTTTAGCTACAACAAGAACTGAGGGGGCTTAGGCCCTGGAAGGCTACACCAGCTGCCTTTAGGACGTAGAGAAAAAAGCAGTACTAGAAAAAAAGGTAAAAGAGAGTGAGAAAAAGTTTTCAATAATAAAAAGAATTCCTTCTCTATAAAAGCTGAAATTGTTTAAAAACAAGCCCAAACCAACACAACACAGATCTAGCAAAATCATTTAATATTAAGCATATACTGAAAATGACTACTGTATATCAGCCTATGGGCATGCTTGGAGACAATGGCCAAAAAACCTCACAAAAAAGCAAAAGAAAAGGAAAAACCCCACCTTTGGTTATTTACAGATAGAACTGAAAAGGTCTCAGAAAGTCTTCAGATTCTTTTCCTAAGTACAAGGATTTTTCTTGGTGTAAATTCACTTAACATAATTCCCTATTGAACTGTATCTATCATTCACTGCAAAAGCAGCTAAGTCAAACTCTCTGGTATTACTGCTGTCTACAGCAAATGGGCCACTGGATCCTTCAAAAAGTCTTTCAATCAGCTCTGATTTGCTTTTATATCTTTTAGAGGACCTACCATGTTTTACACTCCTGAGAAATTACCATTATTTAAAAACAACTAAGCCTCATATTTTATATATGAAACTAATATCCGAGAGTCGTACCTCTGAAGACACAAACGTAGAACTTCATCATAGACAAACTGGAGCAGTCATTACCAGCAGATTCAGTTACCAATGAATTTTCTAAAGTGTGTGTGCTCGTGAGAGTAACTTCTTTGTCTTTTCTCATGGAATTTTATTTATGAAAAACATATATAACTGGCAGGGTAATTAAATCACAGATTTCAATTAATGTTTCCATTTATTTCAGTGAAAGTAGTGGTGCATGTTGCATTGTTAAATGTTTCAATTTTTGTTGGTGTAGCTCTGTGCTGGTTCATTTGTAAATAAATGCAGTGAATCACAGACTCACAGAATGTCAGGGATTGGAAGGGACCTCGAAAGATCATCTAGTCAAACCCCCCTGCTACAGCAGGTCACACAGGAACGGGTTTTAAACGTCTCCACAACTTCCCTGGGCAGCCTGGGCCAGTGTCTGTCACCCTCACCACGAAGAAGTTTCTTCTCAGATTTAGGTGGAACCTCCTATGTTCCAGCTTAAACCCACTGCCCCTTGTCCTATCATTAGATGCCACTGAGAAGAGCCTGGCTCCATCCTCCTGACACTCTCCCTTTACATATTTATAGACATTAATGAGGTCACCCCTCAGTCTC
>VYZX01019626.1:2361-14660 GCA_013401335.1 Brachypteracias leptosomus | reverse complement strand
ACCCCTAATGACCCTCTTGTCCTTGATATGCCTAGAGACAGCACCAAGATTTAACAGCACCTTCAGTTTAGTTGTAGGTGTTACTGCAATTGGAGATGATAGCTACTAGCATTCAAGTGATAATTCTGGAGAAAAGTGGATAGCTCAAAAGTTGCTTTTATGGAAACATACTGGAACACTTCACATGTTCCAGAAATATCTGCAAGAAATCCACCTTCACTACAGTGTTTGAACGTATCAATAATGTATAGGTCAGAAGGACAGGTGTCAATTTTCTAGACAGGAAATGTACGTGTTACAGGAGCAGAAGAGGTGACCCAACCTGCACCTTGCTGGAATAGGGCACCCTGTGGGTCACCTGCTTTCTTAGGGTCTATCTGGCAGTTATATGCCAGATGAAGGGTTTTTAATTTGGTTTTAATATATATAAATATCTTTCTATATAAACCTTTATATAAAACACATATACACACACGTACATACACGAAGACTTAAAAGCAAAATACAACACCCCCCCCACTCTACTCAAAGCTATCTTTTCATTGGTCACATACCAAGAAATCTCTTGTCAAAAAGGTGCTGGAGTTAGTGTAACCAACTGCAAAATTCCAAGAGCACAGTAATACTGCAGATTAAAAGAAGAGATTACTGTCTTGGGAATTATTTTTCACACCATTCACAGTAAATGCAAGATGTTGACCAAATTTCTAAGTTATTTAACATTTAGTTATTTAACATTTAACAACTGCCATGTAATTTGAGAAATGCAAATAGCCACCACTGTGCTTCCTGTTTTCTAGGGAAGTGATCACGGTATGGATGAGACTTCAGAAAGGTACTAATGCCCTTCTAGGAAGGAGCAAGTGGAAGACAGAGATGCTGAGAGTCTGTGTATCCCAATTATCACATCTGCTATGCCAATACACCTCTTACAAGCATCCACGTCATTCTATTTCCAATGTTCAGTGTTGTTCTATAGAAATCAGTGGGGGCTATGACTTTTCTAGCAGCAGGAGCAGTGTCCTGAGTAGGAGGGGATGTGAGCTAGGAACAAAGGTCTGTGTGACCAAGTTCACACAGAAGCCGATGAGCAACTTTAAATAGAAGCTCCAGGACAAGCTGGGTCTGTGTCCATCAGTACTGCATGCAGCCATCCAAAAATCCAAACGTTGGATTTGCTGTTTGGGCAATTTTCTTACTTATTTTTAAACTTAACACTTTAGCAGTTCAATAGTTTAGTAACTAAAGAGCCAGGAGCGTTGGGATTATTCTACCATAGACGGTTGTTTCCTATTGGACTAATTCTAATGATAATAAAATCGAGCAGTGAACATTTCCTTCAGCTTTAAGGAGAGAAAAGCGTGTGTCAGAAGAAAGCCACACTGGAACATCAGTCCCTGCACTACAGTACATGAACACTGCTCGTGTTCTCTAGAAACCAAAAGGAGTCAGGAGCCCTTGTTTGATTTTTGCCTCAGTTTATCTGCCTGTAAATAATTGCAACGGATGGGAAGTGTTCTGGAAAATAATGCAAACCAAATAATATCCCAACGCACATAAGGAGTTTTAATATCACTAGCAGTACTCAGCTTTAATTAAAGAGCTATTTCTATGATGCTTTAAAGAGGAATTTGAAATTCCTAGTTCCCTTTTTACACGCTGCTATGTATGAATTTGATGTGGTAGCTGGTTTGACAGATGATAGGACTGTTTGCAAGTTACTCATGTTTGGATCCCTATGTGGAAACTTCTAGCTTTTTTTTTTTTTTTAAGCAGTAACCTCATCTTTTTTCCTCTATTTTTAAAAATGAAAGCAGAACTTCCTTAGCTTTTTTTTTTTTTTAATTAATCTTCCTTAAACATATGGCAGCTATACAATGATTATAAATGACCTCTAAGCTATCTGTATATATGAAGGCTTTAAGCTAATCTTGTGGTGTTTCAAATTTAGTTTCAATTTTCCATAAGAAGTCCAACTATTGCAAAATTATTTTAAATTACTATATGTACTGCTGGAATCCTCTGTGTGTGTGTGCACGTTGGGGCCAAGGACAGAGCCAGAATTGCATATTTCTCATCCAAAGGAGAATACAGACAGAGAGAAAGATGTAGCACGGTATGTTCTTGTCAGAGATCACACACAAACTGCCTAAAACACAGCTTATGATCCTCCCACAATGGGATATTTTTACTATCCTTAATGAAGCTAGGCAGGTGTTTACAGTTATGATGTATGTCCATCTAAAGTTGGAATGAAGCACAGACACAAAATAGCAACGCTTGACGCACTAGACCATGACATACTGTACGCACTGTAATTAAAATAAACTTTACTCCTCCATTTTTTTGATGAGGAAACAAGAAAGCCTATGAAGATGCATTCTGGTTTGTGGAAAGCTGTAAACTATTCTGAGAAGTGTAAAAAAAATTATTTGCAGGATGAACTAAAATTCTCTAAAACACCTTTTTAGCCTTGGCTCACTCTTTGCCAGGTGATTTTGGGGGAGGAGGAAGGAAGGGAGCTTTCCATCTGTTGAGGTGTTAGGATTCTAAACACGTTCCTGAGTTAATTTTGACTCTTTAAAGTGTGAGATAAGTTAATATACTCTAAACCAATATACCATGTCAATCAACAGTGCTTTTCTCAATATCAGCCCACTCGCTTCCGCCTCCTGCCTGCAGGCTCTAGAGGCTTCTTGCTCTAAAACTATGTTTCCCTTAGGAAATGAAACGTTCAAGTGGTATCAACAAATCATGGATGTCTCTAATAAAATAAATGTGAATAATGTGAACAGAAATAGGGAGGCTGATGTAGTTTATTCTCTTTGCGCTGATGTAGCATTTTATCTAAATAATTGCAAACATTCCCAAATACAAAGTAACACTTTGTCTTTTTATAAGTTCTTGAAAACTGGATGGGAAAAATATTGTAAAAAAACCCCCAAACAACCTACGTTATAAAATAACACTAAAATTGATATGTCCCACAGTATCTTTTTCCTGCATCCATTTCCAGTCTTTTCAAACCAGGCATAGAAGTCTCTGAAGTATATTAACATTTTCCAGGTACTATAAGTCCAAAATATTTGGAATATTATATCATCATCCTGTCAGAAGGTATGAACAAATGTACTAAGTCTAGGCCTGCCCAGTCCAAAGGACTTTCCTGAAGGAGCTGCAGATCACAATGCACAGACAACAATGGCCTCTGGGCTACCCTTTAAGAATTTTAGAGACTTACAGAGCCTGGAAGTTGTTCCTGGACCATCAGGTTTCCTAGGTAATTTGGGAAACATAGTCCATAAATTCACCTAATCCCTTTACATTTTTGCTCTCCACAACATCCTGTGGTAACGGGCTCTACAAGTATAAATTCTGCCAAAAGTCATTTCTTTGATGAGCTATAAATTTATTTACAAGTTCAAAATGTTATTTGATATATCAGTTCATAAATTTGCATATCCCTCTACTTTCTCCTGTTCCTCTAATTGCCTCTCCAAGCTGCAAAATTACAATTTCTTATAATTCATAATGAAAGGTATTCTATGCTTTTGATCAAACAAGGACTTTCCAGTTCTACTAGATCTTTTTTCAAAATTAATCAAGTAACAATTGCATGAAGTATTCAAAATTTGTATTTACAGAATTATACAACTTTACAAATAGATTTATCCCGCAGCACAGATTAGTTTCCTAATTTGCTCTAAATTCATCTGCTAGTAACAGCCTATTTGGTTTTTGACCAGTGATGAATATTGGGCTAATTTTTCAAAGAACTATTCATAATGATTCCCAGCAGGAATCACCCAAGTCTTTGGAGGCTGGATAATAAGCTTAGAGATCTAAACCATAGGTATATTTCTCAGATACTGTAAATAAGATATTTGCTAAAAAAAGAGGGGGGAAAAAGGAACTGAGCATTAGTAATAACAGAATCACACCTGAGAACATTTAGGTTATTAGTTGAAGTGCCAATTTAAGTATTTAAATAGCTGAAGAAAAAAAAATTCTCTTGTAAATATTGGTGTCTGACTTCTTCCCTCCCTTTTTTTTTTATCAAAAAAAATCAAATCAAAACCAACACTGCTCCCATTACCCCCCAGAAAACCAAGCAATCCTAATACTAATTTCAGTAGGAGCCTCTGATGCAGCAACATCTTGGGGACACATCTAACTTCCAAGATGAGTCATATCATTGTGACTCAGAATCGATAGTAATTTCAATGTGCAGAAAAAATTAAGGTGGTCTTCATGATTCTTACTTGGTTAGCATCCCATTTCAGTAGGTATTGCCTTATGGTTTTACCAGTTGAAGGAATAGAAGCATGGCTGCCTTGATAAAATGGTCACAGGAGAAAACTTTCCTTCATGGGATCTGTGGATTCTTGAAGCAGCAGAGATTTATACTTAATAGAATATGTCCAAAGGTCAACAGGTTACATGCTCTTATCAAGATCTTACTTTGATCAAAATGAAACTGTACCCTAAAATCACTGAAAATAATATACAAGTTAGCCCTATTTTTTTTTCTCTCCACTATACATATCCCTCTAAAATGTCGTAGGCATCTAGGGATTTGGAGGATTTCAGGTTCTTCACAGGCATCTTGGAAGCCGAGGAGACCCTTGACTATTTCAGATGTCAAGGGTGAGCCAGATCCCTTTGCAAACAATCATCAAGCCAGATTCCATTGGTTTCACCCTTCTAATTCAGGGAGGCAAACCAGGCATTCAAGTAAACACAGCAGATGGAAGAGATAAAACAATCAAATGATGCAACCTGTTAAACCATTGCTTTTGGCATGGCTGCATTTTTGTGCTCACCCACAACCCTTCAGGGAGAGCTCCTGTACACAGGTTACCAACAATCCCTGCCCTTTTGTACAAGAGTTTCTTAATTTGTCTCATCTACAGCTAAAATAGTATTACAACTACATATATATAATTTTAAGCTCAATAAGATGTGAACTGAGAAAGGAGAAAGTTCAGCCTGACAATTATATCTAACAGCCTGATTGTTGGCTGCTTGAATATATTAAAATTATTTTGAATCATATGTATATATGCATGTCCTATATGTGCTTCTATATTTCCATCACCCATAATCTACTGTAAATGTCATGTTAAACTTGGATCTATTCTGAGGAAGGCTTTGGTTCACAGCCATTCTTAGCCACACAATACAGACATTTTTCTGACTAAGAGCAATTCTGATCATTCATGCTCACAAGTTTTCCCTATACCATTGAGTTATGTGTTTCTCTTGTTAATATTTAAAGATGTTTTCCCACAACCATTTGGAGCAAACAAAAAAAAGTACAAAGCCTCCCACCTCATATTGAAGTCCTAAAAGGCATGAGTATTATCATACTCATGGACAAATATTTATGAGAAGGTAGTACCTGGAGGTTACCAAAACCACAGAGTAGTTTCCAACTAGCTGGACAGTGAGGAGATGAAGAGTGAATGGGTTGAACAGCAGCTCACCCGAACGTGCTGGTTGTGGTCGCTGTCAGGACAAGGGTCACTAGATGGCACTGCTACACACAGAGACGGTGGGGAAGGCTGGTGGCTCTCGGGGTACAAGCGAGTTTGCAGTCTTAGGGGAAAGAAAAGCTGCCTTTTTGCAGCTGACTGTTGGCACTTGTCTTTCTGGGATGCTCTCTGACCTGAAAGTGCCTGAAGGAGCTAATAGGTAAGGTGGACATGCTCTCTGGGAACAGACAATATAGTTCAGGTAAAATACCTGAGTGCAGACATTGCCTGAATGTTGTAGACAGAGCACGTGCCATCTAGAATATACCAAACTTCATTTTTAATTCAGGTATGAGAGTCTGATATCTATTGCTGTACATACTATTGGCAAACTTTTCGCATGCTGAATATTTTAAATTTCAGCTAAATTAATACCCACAGATGATTTTTGAGACACTAACTTAGAGATTTGGGTACTTACAAGAAATGGCAAGAAATGAGGAATTCAAGCCAAGCAGTTATGATACCAATGTCTTTGGGACAGCCCAATACTGTGTTTTCACACAGCAAAACTGTGGGGCCTGGTTTCTGTTCAGTATACCAAGGTGCCCCAGGCAGTCAGGCTCCTCTCCCATGCGATGATGCAGAGGACAGAAAATAGAGCACATCCTATTTACAATTTCTTGGTACACTGCTTTAGACTGAAATAAACATATAGATTCAACCAGGTTTTAAAGGTCCAGACCTATATTATTATGAAAGCAGAGGAAAAATGATGATAGCATTCCTGAAAATGAAAGGAAGCTGAATAAAGCATCGTAACACAAACTTGTCTACATTAAGGAGCATCAAATCAGTGTCTGCAAGGCTGGGGAGAAGGGGGAAGTATTCTGGCAGCAAGAGCTATTATAAGAAAAAAAGCAATGCAATTTAAAGCCAACGTATTACCTGGTACCAAGTACAGACCATTGCCAAGAATAACAAATCTAGCAATAATGAATAAGCTGCTTAAATTACTTATATACAACTAGTTTGGGAAAAGAGGAATAGGTTTGATTCTACTTTGTTTTACTTTGTTTAAATAGACTGATCTGTCTGTTGGTTCTGTTATTACAAAGCATATGCAATTCAAACAGATGAGACTCTTAGCAGAGATTCTAGTCTCCACAATTACATCAAACCCTGTGGAACTCATACATGCTGCTGGAGGAGAACCAGGTCTCTGGTTTGAGTAGGCTGTGCACTGCATAATTCTGAATTCTGTTTGCATAGGTAAGACTGCCCAAAATAATCATCATAGAATCATAGAAACATCAATGATTTGGGTTGGAAGGGACCTCAAAGATCATCTAGTTCCAGCCCCCCTGCCATGGCAGGAAAACCTCTCACCAGATCAGGTGGCTCAAGTCCCCATCCACCCTGGTCTTGAGCACATCCAGGGATGGAGCATCCACAACACCCCCTGGGCGACCTGTACCAGTGACTCACCACCCTCAGATAGAAGAATTTCCTTCTAATTTTCAATCTAAATCTACCCTCTTCCAGTTTGAACCCATTACCCTTGGGTCCCTCCCCAGCCTTCTTGTAGCCCCCTTCAGATACTGGAAAGCTGCAAGAAGGTCTCCCCTGAGCCTTTTCTTCTCCAGGCTGAACAAGCCCAACTCTCTCAGCCTGTCTTTGTAGGAGAGGTGTTCCAGCCCTCTAATCATCTTTGTAGCCCTCCTCTGGACTCTCTCCAACAGGTCCATCATTTTATAAATCCAAATATGTACATTTTTAATGTATTCCACCAGACTTGTAAGCCTCATATTTTGAGCATGAGACTGACACACTTGGTATCAGCCTCATACCATCTCTGTACCTCACATGAGATTATATATTTGGGTATAAAGAGAGATCTGCTTGGTTACCTGCCTGCTTACATCACCAAAGCAAAGCTTCATGCTTACTCATCCATTGTTGCTAGCTGTCAAGAATGGTAACATTTTCCCTGGATTATGGTGGAAATGAAGAAAAAAGCATTTGCTCACAAGTTATAAAGAAAGAAGATAACAAACCTCATTTGACTATTAAAATGAGTTTCAAAGCTTACGTAAGTGTACCGAAAGGGAAAAGCAAAATAAAATTTAAGGATTATATTTAATACTCCCAAGTTTACTTAGAAATTCTCAAATTGCTTAGCATCATTTGTTTTCTAACTACAACTTATAGAAGAATTTCTGACTTTGTAGATCAAGTTTCACCCAATCATTCTCTTCTCCAACCAAACACCTCGTTTTCCTCCCTAAACAGATCCAGAAGCCTCGCCACAGTTACAGCTTCCTCTTAGTGGATTACTGCTACTCAATTAAAAAAAACCAAACCACCAACCAAAAAAACCATAGAGGTGTAACAAAACTCTTGAACTCTGCTGCTTCTCCTCCAACTTCATTGAACAAAAGACACCCAGGTCAGCTGATCTTTCCTGGAGGAAGGAAAGATAATGGCCATAGGAAAACAATATAATGCAAGTGCTGATGTCACCCAAACAATAATTCTACTGCACAGGCTATAACAATGACAGCCTGCAACACAAATATGGCTTCATGCATGCTTGTGAACTTTGACAAGTACATGGAATTGCTACTATGTGAATTCTTTCAAGAATAAAAATAAGAGCATCTAGGCTTTACACACGAGCTCTTTAAATTAATGCTTTCTCTTTTCCATAGGACAGGTCAGTGAATGGTAAGATTCAGGTTAGGAAGCTAGACATAAAATAAATGTTTTATTGTACAACATGAGGTTCTAACACAACTTCGCGAAACAAACATACAAACAAATATAGATATAGAAACTTCTTTTAGAAAGTCCCAGGTGCTCACAAACAGCTTGGCTCCAAAGGCAAAAATTCAAGTAAACACCTTGAAACAAGAAGTTATGAGGAAAGAAATACATAGAAGTTCAGCTGAGTAGGGCATTTTTCAAACTATTTCACGTTTTTGTGCCAGACTGTCTCTTTATTAGAACACTCCCTAAGAAACAAGCTTGTAAGGAGACAAATCCACAAGGAAAGTTGCTAGATATTGATTTGTCAGAATTAGATACCTAATAAAACATCTAAAAATTATCAAATTCTGTTGACTAAAAGCATGCTTAATAAAAGACAGTGTGGTTTTTTCTACCATGCTTTAAAATTAAGATAATTTGCCAGTACAGATAGTGATTTTGATCAGTCAGAACACAACACATTGGTTCAAATATGGCAGCAGCCTTTCCTTCCATCACCTATTTACAAGCAAAGGCAATATTACACTGTATGTGCACATGTGCAATGAAATCCTTTGTTCTTCTCCAACTTTGTTCACTTCAACAACCTCATTTCCCTCACTTCAGTTCTTTTAAACTTATATCAATATAAGAGAGAAAAATGGGACAAACAGACATAGCTTGCCTAAAATTGATGGAAGTGAGAGAAGAATGAGGTCTATCACCTTCAGCTGGCAGAAACTCATTTATGCTACTGTCAGTGAAATCAGAACCAGGTTTACCAGAGTTATTTTTAATGCCTGTTGGAAAAAAAAAAAGAAAAAAAAAAAGCAACCAAAAAAACTAAACTCAAAATACATCGTTCTAACTAGGTGCAAGTAACTTAAGTGAATACTTCAAGAAGAAAATAAATCAAGATCTTCCATAATAAGTAGAGGCTTGTGTCTTCATTGCCAAGAGCTCATTTTAAAAGGCTACCTATGCAGCTTCCCAGGCAGGTAACTCTGGCCCACTATACCCTTGGGGCATTTCAGCCACTAATTGGTTAGTGATTCATTCTTTGTTTCTCTCCTGCTTTGTTGCTGTAAATACAGTATATGCCAAAAAGATATATTTGCTGGAATTCCTTGTTGAGAGGGTGTATGTCTGTACATAAGGGGGGGGAACTAGTGAGAAGACCCTTTTCTTTCAGGTAGTGCACTTAAAGAAGAGTGTGCACCAAAACAAATACATACATTTCCATGCACATTCATTCTGTAGCTCTTGTAACAGCTTTTATTTAGTTCATTAAAAAGAAAAACATGGAAGAAACAGAAAGCATCAGGAATTTAAGAAAAAAAAAAGAAGAGAGACAAGGAAATAGAGGAGGAGAAGAGTGAAAAATGAAGACAAGTCTGTTAATTCCCATATCCTGAAGGGTATTCAGAAGAGGAACTATTTCAGTTGTTCAAAGATTACAAACTCCGTTCAAAGATTTCTCTCTGATAAGTGAAATGCAAATAGAACTGAATGATCAACTCTCTATTTGAGGGGTGAGCTGAGGAAGGACATTCAGAAAGGCAATATAGGCAGCTGGTAGAAATTCTCATAGCACTCTTGACATCAACTAAAATCAATGTTTTTCCCTTATTAATAACCTCATCAATTGCTACAATTTAGGTGCTAAAGTGCTCCACCACATTTGAAGTTGGCCAGCTACATTAACATTTTCCCTCCAACAGGCCAATGCCAGTGGGAGAAAATTGTTGCTGCAGTGCAAACTCCATTGGTATCACCTGTGCACTCTTTCAATTCAGGCAGATGAGAAATCAGAAAGAATAGCCAAATTCTACTCCTCACCAATCACCAGCAGTGATTTCTGCTCCTCTACACAAAGCAGGTGATGTTTTACACTGACCATGGAAGGAATGGGGAGTATCTCTACTGAAGACACTAGAAGTGGCTGAATAATAGTCAGCCAGTCGATGAACATTATAACTTTTCCCCATTCTGAAAATGCAAATTTCCTCTGCCTGATCCTCAAAATAACCTTCTTTGGAAACAGCAGAGTAGTATGGTATAAAACTGGAAGCACAATATGGTTTGTGGTGGTGTTAATGAGCTCTGCATACGGAAGTGTGGTCAGTAGGGTAGTAGAGTCCATCGCTCCCACACATCACAAGGAAACAGAGAGGGCACCATTGGCTTCACACAGACCTGCTTTGACATCCCTCCTCCCTTTGACCTTCTGAACAAGACAAGCAGACCAACAATGAAACCCCTCACCCTCAACTGACAGAGGCCACATTTAAAAATGGCAAATTTTAATAGATCACAAACCAATCAAAAAGCTACTGAGATATCAACTCCATCAATGTGGCTTTTCTAAATCATGTTAAACCAATAAAACTTGAAATTTAAGAGTTTTTCAGCAGCTTCAGTTCCATAAATGGGAAGTGTATAAATACATGGTGTCATGATGCATTTATGAGCAGCTTATTCTGCAAAAATAAGAACCCAACAGCATTAAGGTTTTTAAATTGTGATTTCATTTTGCATACTTAGATTGAGATTTGTCATTTTTCCTATGTGTTGAACTATATAAAAGACAATAAGCATGAACCTGAGAACACCTGCAATTTATAAACCAACTCAAGGAGGCTAAAAATACTCATGCCATATGCAGTCATACCTTGTATTTCAATTTTTGCATTCATTTGCCACAGTAAAGCCTTTTTCACCATAATTAACTTTATATTTAATACACTTGAAGCAGGAAACTTTGATGAAAATATTTTTCATTATTTTTGGCATTCTAATGTCCAAGTTTTCAGCTATTATAATTTGGCTTAAGAAATCAATGAATCAATATTACCTACACCTGCCAAAATTCAGCCATTTTTCATTTTTTATGGAAAACACGAAACCTGACAAAGCAGGGGGTATTTATAGTATAGAGTATAAAAAGCAAATATACACTAGTTTGCATGTGAAATTTTTTAACACCTCCCTGCACATATTTCCTAAAATGTTTAGTGTTTTGTGGTCAAAAAAACATTGCGAAAAAAGAGATCTAGTCAAGATACCCAGACATGGGCTGTAATCCAAATAAAATATCCAAAACAACTACTTAAAACTGGACATCTTGTATATACAAACAGCAAACATGCCCCAGAACTTTTTATTCTCCTATGTTTACAGAAGTCATAAACCCTAGTTTCCTAGCAGTCATAGGAAACACAACATAAGTGATCTTACAGTAGATATGCAATATAACACTAGCCATGTAAGAGATAGCAGGGAGAAGAATGCTACCATGTGTGGATTTATGAAGAATATATTTAGGAACATCAAGCTAAAAGAATTAAAAGAAAAATCTATGAATAGTTAATGAGTCACTGATCCACTTGTACCTAAGTTTTTATGTGAGCAACTTAAGAGAAAATGAAAGAAAATAACAAGCAACAAACTGTAGAGTTTTACTGATTCCTGACTTGTCAGAGCAATATTATGCTTGCCTTAAAAATATCATTAGGAGGGAGAGTACCATCAACATCAGATAAATAGGAGAATAAGAGAAAGAAAGGGAACCTAAAGACGTTAAATACCTGAACAAAGAAACATATGAGCATTCATTGAACATATGAAAGCATAAGCCAGCTTCTGGAGAAGATAGACATATCTTCAACAGAGGAGGAAACCTGAAAGCAAAAGCAAACAAGTGGCTAGAAATTGTGATATCCCAGGCACAAGGAGAGAAGTTGATTACAAAAAGAATTTGATTTGGGAATTGCTAAAGGAGCCATTCTCCATGCGTGCAAACAGAAAACCTCACTATAGAGTTCCCCTACAACTCCAGGTGAAATATTAAATTCTAGTCTGAGAATGTTATTTACACATGCATGAGGGTGTCAAGGGAAGCAGTGAGGGTGAAACAGGTGGAAGAGAAAAGAGAGGGGAAGTCTCCATACTACTGCAATGAACTAAAATTTTGGAATAGTTTCTAAATGAAAAGAAGGAAGGCAGTAATGATATTCAACCTACTTAGAGATGCTGCCATCAACTACTCATTAGAAAGATTCTTGGAGATGTAGAATA
>VYZX01019617.1:0-15221 GCA_013401335.1 Brachypteracias leptosomus | reverse complement strand
ATGTCTATTCTCATGGAGATACCTCTCCATATTAGCTGAACATATCAGTTCTAATGCTGAACACAAATTTATGCTTTTTGCATGTATAAGCTCTTGTTATTAGAACATACCTTTCAATTTACTTTAACAGAAGTTCTTAAGTACACTTTACTCAAATGAGAGAGACACATCTGGGTCTCTGATCAGCTACACTCACAGGTAAATCAGAATGTATTTGGAAAGAGAAAGATTTACCAACAGTTTCAGAACAATTATGCTTCTTTCAGTCGTCTTAGGAGACAGTAAGTTCCATATCCTAATGACAGAATTTTAGGGGACTATAACTTAATAAAGAAAAAGAAAAAAATTCAGGTTATAGTATTGCATATATCTGCAAGTGATATCAAGTCCATGAGTAGAAAAAAGAAATACCACTTCGAGCCCAGATACAATCTGATCTAAGCCTCATTACTGAAAAACAGGTGATCTTAATCCCTTCTGCCTAACACACTCTTCTCCTTCCCTCAGAACCAGTGGAGATAAAAAAGAAGAGAATATATTAATATATAACTATAATGGGAACTTTTGTTTTCACACAGAGTGCAAAAATAAAAAAAATATTATCTGTTTTGCAGCATGAAATGTGATACTAGAAATATATAACTAAAAGGTAATCCAATGACCACTATTAGAGAAAACAATGAGTGAATACACCAACTATGTGTGATAGAAAATCATATATTTAGGTGTGCTTTTTTGTGCAGATATTAAGGCCATGATGAATTTGATTTTCTTCCCCTCATTCGCTAATATTACATGCAAAAGAACCCAGTTACTTGCTGTATATTTGATAGGTAGGCAATGTAGAAAACTGTCAAGTCTTATAGTACAGTGGAATTTATCCATCAAAAGGAATGAATAAATTTAGAGTACAATGAAGATAATCCAAAATCTGGCTAAAAGTGATAATTAGTTGTGATTGATGTACTTGTAAAAGAAGATACAGCAGTAGCAAGGAAGGAAGGTGGTAAGGCCAAAGTGGTACGGTATGATACCAATGCACTCATATTTTTACTACATATAGATGCATTAACAAACACAATAAGGTTTGTTAAAAATAAAGATCTCATTTATAGTTAAAAATGTCTTTCCTTTTGGTTTTGGAAGCATGTGAGTGAAATACATATGGAGGCTTGCAAGTAAATGACTCAGCCTATTTGAAATGCTGCCTAGAACAATTGCTTTATGTTCTACCAGTTTATTGCATTCAGATGAAGTGCCTACACATAGATATCTGTGATCCTGAGCTGCAATGATCAAAATCAAACACTGCAATTGCAAGAAATATAATAATCTGAATGAAAGGGAGTACATAATAGTGCTCCACCTATATGTCTTCCATTTTTCATGTAAGAACAGATAGCTAGTCTATACTGTGTATAAAGAAGAAATATCTAAATAAGAGTAGAATCTTAGAGTCATGAAGTCAGTTGAGGACATGGCCATATATTTGATTACATTTTTATGCATTTGTCAAAAACGCTTCAATTAAAACCTATCTGGGGCATTAAAAAGCTAAGTTTGCATTCTCCTTTTATCTGACTTGTATTTGAGATGCCTCGTAGCTGAGTGGAGGCAGAAATCTCCAGATGGCCTAGATTTAGATGCTTGGGAATAGAAAGGGGTGGAACATATACATCTGCTTCTTTTCATTTTCTGCTCTTTGACTGAGGCAGCCAGTGGGGTTCTGAAATCCTATTTTAGATACCTACCTATCTCTTCCATAGTAACTTGTCGCTACTTCTCAGCCATTAACTACACTGGCAAGCAGAACAGTCGAAAATTAGGAGCTACAGTACTTGAGCAAACTGAAGTCCCCTGGTACCTTTCACTTTCACTTTATATAGCGTGATTATAATTGGAAGGAAATCATACTGTGTATATCAAGTGTACTTTTTCTATTTCTGATCATGACCAATAACATGCGTCATTTTGTAAAAGACACAAAGAACACCTTTCCCAAAGAGTCTGAAAAATAAGCAGTAAATGCAGAAAAGACAATACGCACTAAAGCCTTCGGGTTTTATACTTCATAAATATAAAAATCTGGTTTTGTGTGTATCACAGAAACAGTGAATCTTTAAGAGAGATTTTAATGGCAAAAAGATACAAATAGGAAAGCATAATAATTTTTGACCTGGGCCTTTTTTATGAGTTTTCACCTCTGCAAAGTTTTTCTCGATAATCTTAAAACCTTTCCAGTCCTAGCACTGCTTTCCTCCACTTTTGTTTTCAAACTGTTTGCATAATTCTGTGAAGATTCAGAAATATTACGTTGCAAATCTATTTAATAATAAATAACCAACCAAATTAAAAATCCAAATATTGAAAAATCTTAATTCACCACTTCTAAACCAGCTGCAGAACACGAATGTTAATTACTTTAGAAAAACAAATCCAACAACATTGTAATTTGCTGTCAGCATCTCTCCAATTATTTGTTAAAAATTATTTACTTCCTAATCCAAAGCAACAGCATCCCATATTCAATTTATGAAGACACCTGAGTCTTGCTCAGGGTCCTGAGTTAGTTATCTCTGCTAAGGACTGAATTAGGGTGTAATATACACTTTTTCCTTGAAAAACAAGAAATAATGAGGCACTGGTGTAGAATACATCGCTAAATTTTCTGCAGCAGCAGGATACAGAGCAGTGATGCTGCTTACATACCTGCAGATTTTGACACTGTGAATAAAATGTCATTTATATTCCTACAGCCTCTATGAAGACTAGCAGGAAAATAATGAGTGTACTTACAGTGACCTCTCCTAGTATTCCCTCTGAATTAAGTTTTTCTTGGTCTTCCATCTTGCAGAGGCCAGATCACATTATCTTATTGTCATGCATAATGCTACTAACATCAGTAGTGAATTAAATCAACATGGAGAGAGTTGTACAATCACAGGAATATCAAAGTTTTGCCAAATAAAATTTAACCTATGATACCTCTTATGTAACATATATTTATGTTAATTGTTAAACTTAGCAGATTGCCTATTAGAAAATTATCCCTGAAACATGACACTAGACTTTTAAAAAGCACCAAGATTCTTTTATTTCTTTTTACTCCAAATATTTTCCTTCTCTGAATTAACTGTAGCAAGCCATTTCATGTGTAAACCAGAAAACAGGCAAAAGAAATTTTTGTTCATTTTCCTCTGCTCTTTGGAATTATTGAGTTTAAAAGAACTTAGAAGAGATTGGACTTTTCTTTCTGTTACTAGCTTTTTCAGAATCCTTTACTTGTGGTTGTCTTCTAAGTATTTTGGTTTAGGTCTTTTATTTCATCTCCCAGAACAACAATATTCCTATTTTTTAACCAAAGGACTAGATCAGCTTGATTTGAAAGAGATATTTTGTGTAAACACTCCAGACTAGCTTGCTGTGCACTCTCAGTGTGTATTATCTAAGTGTGGTGGGTTTACCCTGGCTGGGTGCCCAGTGCCCACTCCTAGTCCCTCTATCACTCCCCCCCCCACAACCTAAACCTTCGTCAGCAAGGCAAGAGGGGAGAGAGTAAGATGGAAAAGAAGAACCCGTGGGTTATGATAAGAAGCAGTTTTAATAAACAGCAGAGAAAGCAAGGTCGCGCGCGCGCGAAGCAAAAGCAAGCAAAGCCGTTACTCTCTACTTCCCATCCGCAGGCGGTGTCGGGCCTGTCCCGGGAAGCAGGGCTCCAGAACGCGTATTGGTTGCTCGGAGGACAAACGTCTCCCCCGAATCCCCCTCGTCCTCCTCCCTTTATAGTTGAGCTGACGTCATATGGTATGGAGTATCCTATTGGTCAGCTTGGGTCGGCTGTCCGGGTTGTATCCCCTCCCAGATCTTGTCCCCGCCCCGTACCTTTGGTGCCGTGTGGGCACTGATAGTCATAACAAGGGTGTGTGTTATCAACACTCTCTGGGTCCTAGGGCTGCATGAGGGCTGTATGGGGAAAATCAGCTCAGACAGACCCACTACGCTAAGAAATTTCACAGACATTTTATGCAAAACTCTATAAACCCGCACACTTTTTTGTAATAATTATGTATGAAATGTTCACAGTCAAAATACACTGGACAGAATTCTTTACAGCAGCTATGGCCTGCAGTCGTGTAAACTAAACATTCAGTATAAGCATCTAGTCTGAGAAAGTTTTGCTTCACTGGCTTCAGTGGGAATTAGATTTTTATCCACAGGTTGACACCTTTTTCCAAAAAATATTATAAAAAAAATAATCAGGTCTTCATTGTTGCATTTTCTTTTTGCAAACATCTTTCTAGCCCATCCTCCAAAGGAGTAAACTTTACTGCCATATGTTATCCCACTTTAAAGATCATACTCTGTAATCAAAATAAAATAATTCTTTGTTACTTTTGCTGGAGCAAATTAATTTAGGACTTTAGCCTTAAACAGTCATTTTTTCCTCTCCAGACACACAGAAAAGACTTGATACAATGTCCATTACTTAGACCTTTATATATAGGTATATATATGTTTACAGATATAGACATGTATCTGCATATGCATACATGTTCTTATCAACATTAAATTTGATCTTTCTGTGATATAAAGTGCAATTTTGCCTAAACACATTAAATGGCAATTGCCTTCACTAATGCAACTTGACATGTAGAAGAGGCAAGTCATGAAGATCTGCAATGTGGGTGTCCTGGTTCGGCCAGGATAGGGTTAATTTTCCCCGGGAGTTGCTATTCGATGCCATGCTGACGCCATGTCCGGTGTACACCAGGCGCGGGCAGTGCAGTCCTGGCTTTGTCTCACCTGGGCTGTCTCGCTCTGTCTGTAGCTGTATCCCTGTAGTCTGTGCACTTTGTACCTCCTGTTTTGTACATTGTTATCCCTGTTGTTGTTACTGTTGTTGTGACTGTTGCTTTTGCATCGCTGTATTAAATTCTCCTTATTTCAACCCGCATGGTTTGTATTGCTACCTCTCCCATTCCCCTCCGGTGGGTAGGGGGGCAGTGGCCACGTGGTGCCCGGTCCAGGAAGAACTTAAACCACCGTGGTGGGTTTGAGAGAATATTATTTTAGTGTTTCTTACTTCGCAAGGGTTCTCATATAAATTGCTTAATTGTGCAGAGGCTATAGGAGGTCAATTGTACACTAGTTGCTCACAGACTTTTAAAAAGAGTAATTAATGCAATAAAGGATGAGATATCTGGTAATGGTGGCTGTTTAACCTGCTTGCTTGTTACAGTTTTTTGGTGGGTTTTTTTTCTGGAATGTCAATTTTATGTTACTGTATGTGGATCAAAACAACATGGGAAGAGTCAAGTTAATGAAATGTAAGAAAACGTGCTGCACTTATTTAGAAAGGGGAAAAATATTTAAAAAAAACCGGTACAATAATGCTTTCTGGTAGTTGTGGAGAAGCTTAATACCGAATGTAGAAACTGCTTAAAGAGACTGAAAAATCAACTCATTACTCACTTTTAACTGTTATTTTTTTCTGCCTTATATCACCCACTACAGTGACAGAGATAAAAGTGCTATATTTCTGAGAGGGATTAGATCACACTGACACAAAGGTGTTTTTAAACACATATGTCATGGTGGTAGATGAGACCCATTACAGAGAATGACTCATGCTCCAAGTATGCCAGATTCACTTTGCACATTGCATCTTAATATTTATAAAGTAAACAAGACTTGCCGCCTATTTTCTTACAGGTCCATAAGCAGTGCATCATCAGAAAAAAAGGGAGGAGGGAGAAGAGGAAGGGTGGGTGTGGGGGACCTCAGCTGGACTGAGGCCCTTGGACAGGGTAACTTTGACATTGAGAAGATTCCAGTCTACCCTTGAGAGAATAAACAAGAACAAGAATAACTGTGAGATAAGCAAGTATGAGAAGGTGTTGCCCAAAAACTGAGGCGCACGTGTCCTTGTGGCAGAAAAGCTGAGTTGTGATGAACTGTGCAAATATTATCCAATGACAAAGAATAATAACAGCTTTGGACCAATGGGGAAAAGACACATCTGGGGAAAACAAGGAGAAAAGAAAGTATAAATGTACAGAGAAAGGGAACAATAAAGGCTTTGCTTGCTTGCTTTTACTAAGATTTGTTGTCTTGTCACTTTGTCCATCCCAACCGTGACAGGTGGGGGATAAGAAGAGGGAGGAAGAGAAAGGAGAAAACTAATAGAATTGTCTTAGTTGGAAGAGTTCTTTAAAATCATCAAGGCCAACCTTTCATCCAGCACTGCCAGGTCACCACTAAACCATGCCCCTCAGCACCACATCTAAACACACTTTAAATCCGTCCAGGGGTGGGGATTCCACCACTTCCCCAGGCAGCCTATTCCAGTGCTTTACAACCCTTTTAGTGAAAAAATGTTCCTAATATCCAACCTAAACCTCCCCTAGTGCAACTTGAGCCCATTACCTCTTCTCTTATTGCTTGTTACGTAGGAGAAGAGACTGACCACCACCATGCTACAATCTCCTTTCAGGTAATTGTAGAGAGCCATGAGGCCTTCCCTGAGCCTCCTTTTCTCCAGGCTAAACACTCCCAGTTCCTTCAGATGTCCTCGTAAGACTTATTCTCTAGACCCTTCATGAGTTTTGTTGCCCTTCTTTGGACATACTCCAGCATCTCAATATCCTTCTTGTAGTGAGTGGCCCAAAACTGAACACAGTATTTGAGGTGCGGCCTCACCAGTGCAGACTGGGGGATGATCATTTCCTAGTTCTCCTGGCCACACTATTTCTAATACAAGTCAGGATGCTGTTGGTCTTGGCCACCTGGGCCACCTGACCAGCTGCCAGTTGGATTTTATTCCATTTACTGCAACTCTTTGGGCCCAACCATCCAGCCAATTTTTTTATCCAACAAATGGTATGCCTGTCCAAGCAATGAGCAGATAGTTTCCCCAGGAAAATGCTGTGGGAAACAGTGTCAAAAGCTTTACTACAGTCTATGTGAGCAACAGCCTTTTTCTCATCCACTAGGTGGGTCACCTTGTCATATAAGGAGATCAAGTTAGTCAAGAAGGACCTGCCTGCCTTTTGTATACCCATGCTGACTGAGTAGTATAAATAGCAAAAACTGCACGACTCAGGAAGATCATAGTCTCTAGAATAAGTGAATTTTTTTTTCAAGGTTCATTATAAAGAAGTTTCAATTTCCATTCCATATAATATGAGCCAAGAAAAAAAAAAAGACAGGAAAGGAAAAAAAAAATAAAGGAGGGGGAAAAAAAAAAACAAGAAAAAGAAAAAAGAAAGGAAAAAAAAAAAAGAAAAAACGAAGAAAAAAAGAAATCCTAACAGGACAAGGTGATATATGGTACATATGGTATATGTAACATAACAAAACAAAAAACATAACAAGTTAGAAACATAACAAAAATAAGGCATTTTTCTCAAAAGGCAAGGAAAAGGCTTTAAAAATTTGAATAAATCTCCTGCATATTTAATTTAAGGAATTTTCTACAGAATAGTAAAATAGTGCAGACAGACACATATTAACTCACATTTTAACAGACATAAGCTGTTTCCAGTCTTAATAATCATTTAAACATGTTTTTCACCTCTGTGAAACAATGCCTGCAAGGCCAATGATATTTGATATGTCATATGTCTCTATGTAATGTCATACTCTAGCCTTCTAAATTTCTATTGTTTCATAACTTTCTATTGTTTCATACAAGAAGGCTGGAGGGGGACTTTTTGCAAGGGCCTGCAGTGATAGGACAAGGGGTAATGCGCTCAAGCTGGAAAAGGGTAGATTTAGACTAGAAATTAGAAGGAAATTCTTTACTCAGAGGGTGGTGAGACACTGGAACAGGGAGATTGTGGATGTTCCATCCCTGGAGGTGTTCAAGACCAGGTTGGATGAGGTCCTGGGTGGCCTGGTCTAGTGGGAGGTGTCCCTGCTGTGGCAGGGGGATTGGAACTAGATGATCTTGAAAGGTCCCTTCCAACTTAAACCATTTATGATTCTACGAGCTTCTCAACAAGATGTTTTCCGTTCTACCCAATCACAATTTTGTGGCAAAATATGCAGTTAAATATATAATTATTTTCTAATAATTGTTTATCACCTCAGCATATTTGGATTACTTCAACTCTGGACTGCCCATTTAACATTTTAGATTATATAAAATAATACCCAAGGATTTAGGATCTTCAAAGTATAAAGATCTCTTCCTACTCTTAACTCCATTCTACTATGAATTTTATCTCTAACAAAGGGTGAAAGGAAAAGAAGGAAAATCGTAAAAAAGGAAGAAAATGAGCTTAGAAATTGAGCATGAATAATAAAGCATAATAGCCCAAGATTCTGTTGCTATCAAATATACTATCATACTTCTTACAGACATCTTATATGCCACACAATAATAGAAACTATAAAAGATCCTGACAGTATACTGATGGATTTAATAATCTTCATAATAGGTCAGAGGGGAGGAATTAGTTTATAGATTTAGGATTAATAGCCAGAACTTTCAAACTAGAATTCCCAGGCAGTTGTAAAGATATAAAATATACTTTTCCTTTAATCCTGATTCCTATGTTCCTCTTCTTCCTAATATAATTTAGCTTTATTTTAGTTGTGGATTCCAATTCAACTGGGCATATGTGTCACCGTTATTCTATGCCATTAAGTGTTTTCAGACTGGACCAGTGGATACAAAAAACAAGACACAAGGAAACCTTGTGACCTCTGTTCCTATTGCACTATGCTTTTTGCCATGCCAAGCCAAATTGTTAACCAGGACAAGCACGCTCATGCACACACACACATGTGCACACTCTTCAGCAAAGCAACTATGCTAATGATCTAATTCTGAAGAAGTAACCTCACTAACTGAAATTTAAATATTGTTTTCCTACTGTAAAGGATCTTTACAATTTTTATATTAACTCACTCCAAATATGTCTATGCTAGCAAAGATATTTGACTGCTTACTTTCCCAGTCATGTCGTTGTCACCTACAATAATTTTCACATTTTCTAAAAGGCTTTCCCTTCTTAGAATCATAGAATGGTTTGGGTTGGAAGGGACCTAAAAGATCATCAAGTTTCAACCACCTGCCATGGGCAGGGACACCTTCCACTAGATCAAATTGCTCTAAGCTCCATTCAACCTGGCCCTGAAAACTTCCAGGGAGGAGGCATCCACAATATATCTGGGCAACTTGTTCCAGTGTCTCACTACCCTCACAGTAAAGAATTTATTCCTAATATCTAATCTAAATTTACTCTCTTTTAGTTTGAAACCATTACTCCTCATCCTATTAATATGTTCTCTGATAAAGTCTCTCCCCAGGCTTTGGGGAATGTTTCCCACAGAATTCTCCTGGAGAAACTGGCTCCTCATGGCTTGGATGGCCATATACTTCATGAGAAAATACTGCCTGGATGTCCAGGTGTAAAAAGTTATGGTAAATGAAGCTAAATCCAATTGGAGGCCAGTCACAAGTGGTGCTCCCCAGGGCTCAATCTTCCTTTTATCTGGCTGGATGGCTGCACTGAAAGAGGTGCAGTCAATGGCTCAACATCCAAGTGGAGACCAATGATAAGTGGTGTTCGTCAAGGGTACATAATGGGACCAGTGCTGTTTAATATCTTCATCAATGACATAGTGGGATTGAGTGCACCCTCAGCAGATTTGTAGATGACACCAAGCTGTGTGGTGTGGTTTAACATGCCTAAGAGACAGGAGGCCATTCAGAGGGACCTTGACAGGCTTGAGAGGTGGCCCTGTGTGAACTTCCTGAAGATGAATAAGGCCAAGTACAATTTGGGTCAAGACAATCCCAAGCACAAATACATGCTGGGCAATGAGTGAATTGAAAGCAGCTCTGATGAGAATGTTGATTGGTGCTGATTGACAGAAAGCTCAACATGACTGTCTCTGTTTAAGGTTCAGGGCAACCCCCCACGGAGCATGACCTAGCAACATACGTTTGCAGCCCAGAAAGGGAATCACATCCTGGGATGCATCAAGAGAAGTATGGACAGCAGGTAGAGAGAGGTGATTCTCTCTCTCTCTCCTCCACTCTCATGAGACACCTGGAGTGCTGTGTTCAGCTCTGGAGCCCCCAGGATATGAAAGACATAGATCTGCTTGAGTGGGTCCAGAGAAGGGCCACAACAATGATCAAGAGGCTGGCATACCCACTGCACGAGGACAGGCTGAGACAAGTTGGTCAGCCTGAAGAAGAGAAGGCTCTGGGAAGACCTTATAGCAGCCTTCCAGTACTTAAAGGGGGGCCTACAAGAAAGCTGGAGATGGACTTATGAGAAGGGTATGTAGTGATAGGACAAGGGATAATGGTTACAAACTGGAAAAGGGTAGATTTAGATTAGATATTAGGAAGAAATTATTTACTACAAGAGTGATGAGATGATGGCAGATGTTGCCCAGAGAACTTGTGGATGTCCCTTCCCTAATTCCATGATTCTGTGACTGTATGATTTACATCTAATCTCTTCAAACTGTACTGTCATCTTCATTATAAATCCATTATGGAAGGATGCTCGAGACATTAGAGATTTATTTTATTTTCATTTAATTTTAAGGGAAGATTACATGACTTGTTCCTGTTTATGAATTTTTTTGCACACTGAAGATATTTTTATGTACTAGTCTATGAATAGTAAAATGATAAATAAAAACTCTGAGAGATATTTAACACCATGGGAAAAGGAAGCAAAATCAAAAGTACAGAAGAGTTCTCTGTGACAGAATGAACTCTGGGAGGATGAGTGTCTATTGCAAAAGATACTGAGGGCTTTCCAGGCACCATGATTTGGATTCCCATGGTGACTATATTTCCCTGTTGAAAACATTATATGTGAAACAATCCTTTCATTCCACTTTTAGCTTTTATAAGCCATTTGGCTTTACTTCATAATCTTCTTAGTGTTCTTTATATTTTATTTTATGTCCTGTGATGATGTTTCTTCCCCCACTGATATTACTTTCTTAGCTACCCACATGAGTCTCCTGTCCTCTCTTCCATTATTATTTCTGAGTAGTTTTATATATTAATTTCAGAAATGTTTAGATTTACTTCCCTAAGCTTTTAACTTTCATTACTTCTCTAACAGGATCTCAAAATTACAATGCTGGAGGTTTGAACTTCCCTTTTATGTATGTGGATATAATATTGGTAGGAGAGTTACAGGTTGCTCTATCAACTGAAGGTGGCCTCCATATTTTACACACCTAATATCAACTATAATACCCTATAATTTACTTCTTAGAAGCACTTTTATTCATTTCTTAAGATAGAAGATATTATACAGAGTGATGAGAGGTTATCTCTACCCTAATTCCTGTTCAGTTTTGTTTTCTTCAAAGATGGGTGTCTATCTTCCATATAATTATGCCAACAAATAATTTGTACATGTTGTCTTTTTTGCCAAAAAAGTAATTTATATCATTCCTTAAGAAAACATGAATAAATTGTTCCTAACTTCATCAAATTAAGGACACTCAGATGTAATTCTTTTTTGTTTTAACTTTTTTTCCTATTTAAAATGAAACTAAATTCTGATGTTCTGGCCCTTACTTCAATGCTAATCAATGCAGTCTAATTGTTAGAGAAGCTTCTGTGCTTTTATCTGCCACTGTCTTCTTGTATGACCTTAGTCTAGTATAATGAGCTCCCTGACTGACAATGTACATGATTTTACTACTCGGTTTCTGCTTTAAATTAATTCCATGTTAGTTCTGACTGAAAGTCATTACCATTCAACAGCTGTTCTGTGTTACTGTCTATGAAGAATGGGTTTTATCTATCTACAACAGCTGAAAATTAACAGGTGTCTCGATCATTAAACCACCAACACCAAATGGCATCCTTCTTGGTGTTGTAAGAACATAAAAATTGAGTTGTCCCTCCATCCATTGAAGTGATCCCACTGTTATCTGACATGTCCATGATGCCTTTCACTGTAAAGGTGTCTCCGTTTAGGGCTCAGGGCAACCCCCAGAGAGCAGAATTTGTTTCACCCCTCTTCCCTCCCAGGGGAGGAAGAAAGGCCTCACACAAAGCTGGAAAATTAAGATCACAACTTTTAACAGGGAGTAACAAAAGGGACATCAGAGGAAGGGAAATATACAGAAGTAACAAGGGAAGGTATATATACCAATATATACAACACCAGTCCTCGGATGCCACTGGATTCCTCCTGAGCCACGTGGAGTTGTAGCAGCCACAGAGACGTCCGGAGCCAGTAGCAATCCCAGCGAGGAGGGGGAAGAGCGGAAGTTCCTGTGTCCTTTATATAGAGTGTGGCAGAAAGGGGAGTGGAATAGCCGCTCCACCTGTCCCTCCCGTTCCCCAAACCTTAAGCCACAACAAAAGGTCTTAAATAATTGTAAAATGTATTGCATTAGTCTGGACACTTAAGAGGTTGAGCAAAAAAATTTTGTTTGTATTACTAGATCTGACAGAACTTTTCTCCAGGCTGTTACTGTCGATTCCAGCTGATGGTTATCTTCATCTTTAACATGATTGGTTTTGGGAAAACACCATGCAGACTTTGTGTATTTAATCTGCAAACATGCTATTAATACTCACATTCTTATCAACAGCTGTTATCCAGGTCATTTGTTCAGACACTCCCATACTTCCATATGTCAAATTTCACTAACTTGATCTTCTTCTACTGCACACAAAACTTAACTTCACAGACTGTCTTTAGGTTCTATGACCAGAAAGCAAGCCGTGCCAGCAAATATTGAGGAAAGATGCTGAGTCCCTTCACCTTTTCCTTGTCCTTTCTCGCTAGCTCCCCTGCCCAACTGAACAGCAGGCCCATGTTTTCCCTGTCAAGCTATTTACAGAAGCCCCTCCACACATCTGTATTTTCAGTTGCAGCTGAAGTTTGGCTTTCCTAACTCCATCCCTGCAAGTCCATGCAATGTCACTATATTTCTTCTCTGTAGCTTATCCCTGCTTCTGCCTTCTGTTCTTTCCTTTTTGTGTTTGAGCTCAATCAGGAGTTCCCTGTGCAGCCATGCTGGCCTTTTTGACACCTACTCAACTTTTTGCACATTGGAGCGAACCATCCTTGTGCTTTGAAACAGTCATATTTGAAGATCAACCAACTCTCCTGGGCTCCTTTGCCCTTCAAGGAAGTTTTCAATAGGATCCTGATGACCAGATCCTTCAATAAAGTGAAATACGCTCCCTCAAAGTCCTAGGCTGTAATTCTACTATTCATCTAAGAATTTTGGACTTCAAAATCTCATGCTCACTGCCTCCAAGCTTGCCCTTGAGCTTTCTATCCCAATCAGTTATGTTTATTTGTGAGTAGCAGGATCAATAGAGCACTATCACTGACTATGATGTTTTCAGTTCCTTTAAGGACACTTTCATTATGATTTTTTGCTCAGTCTCTAGCAGACACCTAGAGCAATATCATTCATGTTGGTCTCTCTGATTCTGATATCTAGAGTTCTCAATTGCCTTACCCTCTGGAAAGGGAAAATGCATTGAAGCTTTAACTTTGCATGGAGTGTAACTCCTGATCTTCTCTGCCTGTACTTCCTTAAAAACCTAAATACATGCATTTCAGCACACTTGTTAGCAGCCTACCCTACAGTTTCTCTGTGATCCCAATGGGATGAAACTCTGAACGCACACAGACCTCTAATTCCTCCTTTATTTGCATATAGGCTTGAAGAATAGCTGCTCATTCACATTGATTTCTTAGAAATGTGACAGCCATCTCCATCATATAATTTCCTGGATACTTCCTCACTGCCTCTGGTACCTTAACTTCTTTACAGTATTTAGTCACCTTCTTTTCACAAACCTATAAAATTCTCCTTAGTAATTTATTGACTCATTAACTGGGCTTTTGCCCTACTTGTCAATTAGATCCTGTCTCTCTGTAGCTGTTCCCACTACTCAGCAAGGGTCTTGTAACTGTTAAGCTACAGTCCTACCAACAACAATGGCTGAATGGCCAGGTACTGGCTCACAGGATGCATCTAGTCTCATCCAAGCCCGTCCATTTTATTGCTGGGGCCAAAAAGACCATCACGTGGACTTACTGCCTTTCACACCCTCCCTCTGAGATATGTGCTCACTGCTTATACTCTGAGTCTTCCTTGGCAATGTCATTCATAGCCACATAAATGAGACAAGGGGTTATGATCAAAGGGCTGCACAGCATCTCCACAGCCCCTTGAAAGCTCATATTTTTAATGAAGCTGCAAGTTAGTACTACAAATGTCAAGCAACATAACACAGATACTCAATTTGAGAAAAGGAGAAAAAATAATGGTAAAAATGAAAGAAAAAGGAACAGTTAGAAAACTGAGAGAAACCAATTTCCAAGCCAGAAAAGTTCCATCCAGTTACACAAACAGATACAAGAAAGAAAATAGTGTCATAATAAGTACATCCTCCAAAAGGTATATTAAGTCATCACCTAGGAAAATGAAAAATAATTGAAATATGTTCTTAAATAACAATTGAAATGGAGAAAAGAAATAATAAGAAATAAAATTTTCACAGTATTCTAGTGATACTTCCTATTTAGAAAACTTTATTTATAAATAACTTAATATAACTTGATTTTACCATTCACACAAAATCACAGAATGTTCGGGATTGGAAGGGACCTTGAAAGATCATCTAGTCCAATCCCTCCACCAGAGCAGGATCACCTAGATCATGTTGCACAAGAACATGTCCAGACATGTTTCAAACATCTCCAGAGAAGGAGATTCCACAACCTCCCTGGGCAGCCTGTTCTAATCCTCTGTCACTCTCACTGTGAAGAGGTTTTTTTCCTCTATATTTATATGGAAACTCCTATGTTCCAGCTTACACCTGTTGCCCCTTGACCTATCATTAGATGCCACTGAGAAGAGCCTGGCTCCATTCTCATGACACTCACCCTTTACATACTTATAAACATTAATAAGGCCACCCCTCAGTCTCGTCTCCTCCAACCTAAAGAGACGCATCTCCCTCAGCCTTTCCTCATAAGGAAGATGTTCCACTTCCTTAATCATCTTTGTGGCTCTGTGCTGGACTCTCTCAAGAAGTTCCCTGTCCTTCTTGAACTCAGGGGCCCAGAACTGGACACAGTATTCCAGATGTGGTCTCACCAGGGCAGACTAGACAGGGAGGAGAAACTCTCTTGACCTACTAATCACACCCCTTCTAATACAGCATAGGATGCCTTCTTGGCCAAAGGGCACAT
>VYZX01019610.1:0-11790 GCA_013401335.1 Brachypteracias leptosomus | reverse complement strand
TTAAACAGAAGAAAAAACTTTTTAGTCTGAAAGTGCTCAAACACTGGACCAGTCTACTTAGAGACTTTATGCAGTACCTATTCTTGGAGATGATCAAACTAAACTGAAAGTGGTTCTCAGAAATGTGTTGTAGTGGTTGCTTCTTTGAGAAGAGGGCTGGACTAGACACCTCCAGAGGTCCCTAAAAGCTTAGCAGTTCTATTGTGATTCTCTGAAATTGTTCTTTGGGTCTGTTCTTGCCTAATCCAGTAGTTTAGGGTAATTTTAAGACTCAAGTTTTTATTGACCTCACAACAAATGTCTTCTGGAACCCTGTTATCAGGGTCACAGCATCAAGAAGCATTCAGAAATTAACCTTTCCATTAAAGTTTATGGAGAATACTATGTGGCAGAAAACATGAGGTTCAAACAAATACCATGTGGGACAAGTGAATGGAAGAAGTTTAAAATAATCTTCCCTAAGTAGGATTGTGTGAAGCATCTAAAAATGTAAAAAGTATTTTCAGATTCCATTTAATAGTCTAGATTTGAATAAAAAAATAAACATTTTAAAGGAAGTGGTAAAGTGAAACCAGACTGTCAGTACCTAACTCTAAATGGCAAACAATATCATATTTGCAGTGTAGTCTAGGGGAAAGAGTTTGTACGTGGATGTTAATGCTGTTGGAAATAAATACCACACAGGAGCTATGAGGAGTAGACCTTGGCTAGCTGTCAAATGCCCACCCAGCTGCTGTCTTATTCCCCCTCCTTAGTAGGGCAGAGAGGGCAAATACAGTGGAAAAGTTGGTGGGTCAAGATAAGGACAGGGAGACCATTCACCAATTCATGTCATGGGCAAAACAGATTTGACTTGGGGAAAATAAATTGAATTTATTGCCCATTAATAACAAAGTAGGATAGTGAGAAATAACCCAAAACCCGAACCTTAAACCCACCATCCCCTCATCCCCCTTTCTTTCCATGCTCAGCTTCACTCCTGACTCTTCTACCTCCTCCCATCTAAGCATTGCAGGGAGATGGGTAATGTGGGTTGCAGGCTGTTCATAACACTTCATGTCTGTCACTCCTTCATCCTCAGACTCTTCCCCTGCTCCAGTATGGGGTCTCCTATGGGATATAGTTGTTCACGAACAGTTTTAATGTCAATCCTTCCCACAGGCTACAGTTTTTCAAGACCTGTTCCAGAATGGGTCCTTCCTCTGGGGTAAACTTCATCAGCAATAAACCCATGCTCAAGCATGGGTCCCCCACAGGCCACAGTTCCTGCTAGAAAAGCTGCTCTGGAGTGGACTCTCCACAGTCTGCAGCTTCCTTCAAGGCATCTCCCCCTGCTCTGACATGGTTTTCCCTGGGCTGCAGTGTGGTTATCTGCTTTGATGTGGTCCTCTATGGGCTGCAGGGTGTCAACTAATGTCACCATGGTCTCCTCCATGGGCTGTGGGGGAATATCTGCTCCTCTGCGCCTGGAGTAACTCCTCCTTCTTCTTCTCTGACCTTGGTGTCTGCATAGTTGTTTCTTTCTCATTTTGTCACTATTCTCTCACAGCTGTTGCACAGTATTTTTTACCCTTCCTTAAATATCTTATCACAGGGGAGAGACCAACATCAGCTTTGGCCAGCATTGGGTCTATCTCAGAATGGCCTGGAACTGGATCTGTCTGACATGGGACCAGCTTCTGATGTCTTTTCACAGAAGCCACCTCAGCAGCCTCACTGCTACCAAAACCTTGCCACATAAACCCAGTATAGGGGTACTGGCAATTCTTTAGTGACAACATGCTCTAATATTGATCTGCCCTTGTCAGAAGACAGAGACGGCCAGTGAAACCTTCTATTTATCAACATTAGGCCATATCGCAGCACTGCATCTGCAAATCAACAGCTTCCTCATTCTTCATTCCACCACTTGATACATGGAAGCCATTTCAACAGTCATATCGTATTTGTTTGTATGTTCCTTATTCTATGGCAAACAGAAGTTTGTGTTTGGGCGCTTAGACTGACCAGCTGGCTGGCTCCACTACACCAGTGGGTGTCCCAGTTGCCCAGGAAGTATGCCCAGTCTGACTGGCTACCAGATGGTATGTGTTCACAGACTGGCCATTACCATCTTGTACAGATCTGAACTAGCTTGCTTTATTATCACACATCCTATTTCAAGTATCTTATCTCTCTTGTCCAGCAATGTACTTAAACTTGCATAACTTTAAGACCAGGATTAATCAAGTTCCCTAAATGTGACTGTTCATATTTTAAAATGTACAGATATGCTTGACTCAGGGTTCGAATGTTTCAGCTATTCCTCCTTATATTGTTTTTGGATTGGATCAAATCATGTTCTCATAAGCCTCATGAGTAATCATATAATCATGAATCATGCATTCAACAAAACAGGACAAATCATCAGCTTTAATTTGTTATGCAGATAGATCATCTGACTAGCTCTAGATGTTTCTGAATGAATAATTGGTTCTTGTCCACCAGCCAGTGTTGTTACCTAGTCTGGATTTTTTTGCCTCTATAGTCCTCTTTTAATTGGACTTTAAAGGCCATTCTACCTGATCAGGTCTTATGGATAAAACTCTATCTTTTAAAATAACAAGAGCCTTGATAGTCCTTGCATTTAAACCAGTGGAAAAAAAAATATGGAAAACAGCAATGACGCATTAGGTTTGGCAGATGGGGACATTATAGAAGGATGCCTACTTTTCTGAGACTTCACAGAATATCTCTTACTTCTTACAGTGAGTCAAATCTCTGCTTCTGTGGGAGAAATGGTTGCATATAGTATTCTGATTTAAAAATGCCACAGATGTCAGCAAAGAAATCAATACAGCTTTGTGCAGATTTTTCTCTGGCTCCACATTTGCACCAACCCTCTGCCTGCTCTTCAAAGAGCTGGTAACTCCCAGACTCAGTTTGACTTGTGCTCTTGTGAATCCAGCAATAGTAACTTTTACTTCTATAAACATTTTTTTCCTTAAATCTGACCTCCTCAGGTTTCTTATCAGTTTTCAGGTCACTGCTTTACATTTTGTGCTTCAAGGGCATCCTTTGGCCCAGGTGTTGTTTTCCATATCTTCAGATGGTGTCATCCTCAGTGGTTACAGGTTTCTTTGTAAACTGCATTATTTCCTCTAATAATTTTAAAGCTTGCTTAAAATTATCATCTTTTATTTATAGATGTATCTTTATGCTAGATTTTATGCATCTTCAAAAGCCATGGCAACAATTCCACGCAAAAGAATAACCAAAAGAGCCCATGCTGTATGCAGAGAACCCTTTTTTTCTGTTCAGTGCCATGTGAACAGCTAAACTAATATGAAACACTGACTACTGAGAGAGTGCTGCAGAAAAGGTCAGTGCTGCTTTTTTTCCTGGTTGCTTCTTTTTTTCCTTGGTGCTTCTTTTTTTTTCCTTGATGTCCCATTTACCTTAGACCAACAGCCTCTGACAGTTTGGATTTATCAGAGGTACTCAGAGTAGAACAGCTCTGTGTCACTGTGTCTTTTTGCTATCAAAGGACTTAGGCGTAGAAGAAAACACAGTTTCCAGGGCATTGTGACCATATTCAAGGCTGGCAGTGTGCCAGCGGAGAGCAAAACTAACAGGTCTTTTATTACAAATGCTGTATAACAGTGAAGAGCTATCCTTTATGAAATAGCAGCTCTGCTGAAATACTATGCCACTGCTGCATAAATAATTTAAAATCATAAAAAGCAAATATGAAATTGCCCAATGAATCCTTTCTTTCTGTATGTCTCTGTTAATTATTGACTGTCTGTTGCCCTCATTTATAAAAGAAATAAAATAAATCATTTGACCCACTAGCAGGTGTTTCACCTTCAGCCTCAGAGACAATCTCTAGTCTCTCTGCAATAATACATGTGTTGTCAGCTCCTCCTATCCTGTCCATGACAGGGGTTGCTCTTGTGGTAAATGTCTCTACAGTGTGACTGGCTGCACTTTGTTAATTTACAGTGAATCAGTTTGTTACACTTTCAATTGTATAAGCTCTGAGGCACTGTCAGACTGCAGCAGTCAGTAGGTACACAGTCATGCACAAAGTGTGGCTCATAGCATGTAGGGGGAGCACTTAGGCTTAAGATGCAAAATGTTAGCTGCTGACTCAGAGGCTGACAGCACCTACACAGTTTCATGTTTCACAGCTTTACAGTTCCCTCTCTGGCACACACGTATTCTTTTAAAGAGCAAAATTATTTTTTCAGCAAGTTTATTGTTCACAATAATATGCTTATGCTTCACTACCACTTCTTAAAAGAGTAATTTTTTATTAAACTGTTAATCAAAATATTAATACATGGAAAATCTATGCAATTCAGCTGCTCAGAAGGATGCTGTGATGGGTTGTGAAATAATGAATGTGTGGGTGAAAATAGTTATGAATGACAAATACTGTATTTAACTTTGGTGTATCAACTATATCGAGGATTGCAAATAATTCATAGATTATCAAGTATCTCATATACCTGGAATGTTATTTTTCATGCTTGGTGCATTGTGGTTTGGACTGCACTGCATCAATCAGCCTAATGCAGAGATACCAAGGAGGGGGATGCCCCTGAGTATGTGTGGCTTTGTCCATTTTGCCACTGCAGGGGATGGAGCAGGGTCTGAGCAGTTTCTACTGGGCAGAGGAACTTCGTGTCAGCCAGAGAAGTGCAGAAGTGCGGAATCTTAAGGATGCAGAAAGCTTGTATTCACACTTAGAGTCTCTTTGTCTAGCTCATCACATCTCAAGTCAGACTATATTTACATGAGTGGACACACAATGAAAAACACAATCAGATTAGAATAAATAATGTTTCGATATCTCAAATTACCTAACTGGAGGTAAGAAAAGAAGCTTTTTTAAAATATGTCCATGTCTAGAGCTGGAAGAGACCGATTTCTTACTGTAAAAACTGAAATTCTGACATTACATAGTGAAACTCATTATTTTACTCATGCAACAGCAATTAAAAATCCAGTTTAATAATACAATGCCTGAAAAGGATTTCTGCAACACAGGCAAGTTCAACTGGAAAAGGGCCAATAGTAGAAATTGCATTTCAACTGGGTAAAGTGCAAGTGACTTTGGGGATTGCTAGAAAGTATTTCTGTATGCAGTTAGTTGTTTCCACTGGAAGATGTTCAAAGACTGCATCGTGGGACATTATCTCAACAGGAAGGAAGGAACTGTAATACCATTCAAAAAGGACTAAGGCCCAGGAAACTATGGTTAGTGACTGTTAGCAGCATAAAGTTTGTTTGGTGGCAAGAGTCCTTTGTGGTCATTTATTAAAAAAGGATATTCTAGTAGCCTTCCTCATCTCTCCATAACAAAACCATAGCAACCCCCACGCAAAGTATGTGAATGAACGTGCTGCTGAATGCCTGTTTTGTAGGGGAATGGCTGGCAGTTTTGGAGCTGTGGCCTTGGCAACAACGATGCCTGGGTGTTTTTCTGTAAGTACTGGAGTTGTCTTGTAGACTCTTGGAGTGAAGGAACAGATAGGACTGTTCTAATCACTTACCCTGACTGCCAGAATATCCCATAGAACTTTCCACCCTTACCTGGTTTAAGTCTTTAAATTGTGTTTGAGCTAGAAAGCTGCAGTTTTTCAGTATTTATGGCACTGCTGTGAAAATGTTCTGTGAGAAATAGTCATCTGGACAATTCCATATCAGTTAGAAAAATCTGTGACTAAGCTATTAAGACATTTCATTGCCTTTTGTAAAAAACAACCAAACAATAACTAAATAAAGCAAGAAAACTAAAAAGCAAAGCAAACTAAACAAAGCAAGAAAACAACTGAATAAAGCTAAGGAAAAGTCTAGAAAATCATGGAACAGACAAATACATTACCTATTAGAAATACATCTACACCTACAAAATACAAAAAACCATAGAGCTGTAAGATATTTATATTTGCCACTGTCATAGATTAAAAAATTGAACACAAAGTTATGAGCCAGAATCCATAAAACACAAACAACAGATCTAAAAAGGAGTATAAGATTAAGAACACAAGATTTCCCAGGTTTTTCCATTTATCCAGATCAGAAATTAAATTGCTAAATGGAGTTGGCTGATATAGGAGAAAAAAATTTGAAATAATTTGAAAAACAAGTAGCTTTTGTTTTGTAAGATATACCTGTGTGACTCTGTGCCTGCACCTGAAAGTGATCAACTATGACTGATGATTGATGTGATCATTTCTTACTCTCTGCAAAGGTAATTTTTTCTTAAGACATATGGGACTTGTTTTATAAATAATGGCACTCTGAATATATAAACATTATTTTAATAGAAAAACAAATAGATAAATGCTCTGGATGTCTGTAGCTTTCGTGCAGAAGTTTTGGAAAGAAGCATTGCTGAATTCCAAAGGACAACAGGACTACAATTCAAGAATGAAAGGAGTTAATTTTCATCATCAGCTTCTAGCGATTGAACTAAAGAATGTTTTGAACTAGCATGATGTGACTTTCAGAGGTTAAGTGCTTACAGTGACCACGATTTGTATGTATCTGGGCTGATTTTCTTTGAGATAATCTTTTATACTGTTCAGATGGCAATTTTTGAAATCTCCTTATGCCTGGTCACTTCGCCAAAGTCAACTCCCTTAAGGAATAGAAGTTGTAGCATGCGTTGTATATACCTTTTGAGGATATATCTTTAAGTATGAAGCAAGATGGCCTTTCTACATTGGAAGCAGTAGAAGCCATGAGCTGTTAACCTCCCAAAGATCTTATTTCTCCATCACGTATCTTAATATATGATGACTATGTACATGGTCTATATAGGAGCCTGTGTACTTGTCATGTGAAACGTGAAATGGGATACAGTGCATGGCATTTGTCCAGAATAGAATTCAGTGTGATTATTTACTCTTTGCTCTTGGGACCACTTCTAGGCAGTTCTCCCCTCTATCACATGACTGTGGCTATGATTGTCTTCTCACTTTTGACATTATGGGGATGCCCTGTTTCACTTGGATTAGGACAAAGGTAGATGTCATAAATCAGCTTGGCTTGTTCATCATCTTGGTCTGACTCCATGGTCTCCTTTGGTTAAGTTTCATTTGTGGTGACATGCTGATTTTCTCATTCTGCTCTTTGTATGTTTGGATTCATGTAAAGATACTATAAATTTCAACAAAAATAAAATCAGAAAAGAGTTATCAAATATTGGTTTCTGCTAGATGCTACACTTAAAGTTCAAAGGTCTGGTAAATACAGAGGGCCCTCCTGTCTTTAATGCCTACGGCTTTGATGTTCATCAGCCACTGAGAGCCATTTNTTACCTTTCTGCTATTATATCAATTGTCACATAAAATGGTTCTCCTTTATTCTTTCTTTCTCTCTGTGTGTCTTCTCAGATTTACAATCATTTGGCAGAAATGTCTCACTCTTGGTATGCCTACATTTACAGTTTTCCTGTGTGGAATATCCTCTTCTAGCAGACAAATTAGAAAACAAATTAGAATTAGGAACAGAAAACAAAATCAGAATTACTGGACAAAAAGAAACATTAGGTAGTTGATATTTTTATTAATGGAACAATGACAATAATGTTCACTTAAAAAGTCATTTAGTTAACACAGTGACATCCATTCTCAGCAATTGATCAGTCAAGCTCTCGTGTAACAGGCAAGTTATTTTGACTAAAACTAAATAGCATCAAAAAGGGAAAGCAGTGAAAATGCAGATTATGTGTTGAAATCAAGTAGGACACATTCTCTACTGGCATCTGGTGATGTAGCTTCTCAAAAAACAACTGGCATGTTTTATTCCTGCTGAGGATGTCTTGACGGGTCTGTTTGGGTTACAGGAACATCAAGGAAGGTAGAATTCTGTCCACTAAAGAGAACTATGATTTCTAAATATATAGTCAGTGAGCATTTTTTCAAATTACTCCTTTGGAGTGCACTCAAGGGTTTATAAAAGAACAAAGTAGTGACAAATGTGTTCTCTTGTCACTTGCTTGGAAAATAGAGTTCTGTTCAGTGTTGTGAAGACAGAACAGAAAGAACACAGTGTGAACAAGAACATCAAGACCTGAAAATCTGACTTTGATCTCTTTCTGAAGAACTAACCAGGAGCACTGTGACATTCTGTAAGGAGGCTAGATATTTTAAAAGCTGTAGTTGTGTATGATGATGGTTTTCACAAACAATAGAAAAGAAATCTCATTCGAAGCATACAGCATTTCTTTTTCCTCTGATACTATACAGTGTGCATCCCCTTCTCTTTGCCAAAAAGCTGCTGGGCCTCATAAACTAGATCTACTGACAAGACCCCTTTACTTCTCTCCTTTTTTTTTTAAACCCTGTAACTATGTGAATTAAGCTTTCTGTATATATCTAGTAACCCACAAGCTATGTGTCAGGTCCTCTTCTAACCCCAAATTTTATTTCTATTATGTAATCTCTTTATACTGAGCCTGTCCTGTTCAATGGTGGACACCCTCTGCAATCTGCTGGGAGGAGAATGAAAAAGGTTAGAAAAAACAGTGGAGGCTTTCATATGTGTGAGCCAGTAAATAATATATATTCTGACACCGTCAAGAATGGAGCACAGTACGGAAATGGGTAACATGAACATTTCTGTCTGTAATGAGAAACAAAGACAGGATACTTTAAATTATACCAGCTGGGTGATACACCACAGTATATTTCTAAAAGTTTGAACCCAGAAAAAGAAAGAAAATGTGAATTGGAGTTGTTATTTTTAAGAACCTTAATTTATGGTATTTCTTAAGGTCTTGGAAAATATTTTGAAGTATTTTTTCCTTCAATCATTTTTTTCTCCATATCTATTTTAAATGTCCTTTTGATCTCTGAATTGTTATCCATCTAAAAGGAATTTCTGTTGCAGATTATATGCATACTCCATTCCTGCATAAATGTATTGTAAGTTAAATTTTTTAAAGAATCTTCACTTAAACCAAAGACAAAAGTGAGCTATACTGATGAAGAAATTGCATCAAACAAAGCAAGCTAGCCTTATCTTAGGGAAAAAAAAATCTGTCATTATGGGCAGATTTAATTTGAATTATTGAAGTAGAATTGTTAGATACTCAAAGTGAGACAGTCATACTCATTATCCTTTAACTAGAGTCTCCAGATGTTACCATATTTTCACATGACAAAGGTCTAGTTCAAATCTTTTATTGCTAACTTGGATTTATCCACCCTGCAAGAAATTGCATTTTGGATTATCTTGAACTTTATTATGCCTTTTATATTTTTTCTGAGTGTGTAACACAAAGTGAAGCATTAAGATTGTTTAGTCAAAGGATATTAAATAACCTTCCTGGAAAATTCCTACATAACTAAATTTCATTAAACATTTTGCTCTATGTGAGCTTTGAAATGCCCTATAGAACTTCACTACAAAGTGTAGAATTCCAGAATAATTATATAAAACTTACAAAAAGTATTATTGTTTGCTATGTTCCTTGAGTCTTGGCCCTTACAATCTGATAGGGCAGCATGGAGGCCTGAAAGACCCAGTTCTAGCTGTAGAGGAATTCACTGTGCTTATAGACAACTTGATATGAACAAAATAGATGGGTAGTGTATGCCATCTTCCAAAATTTTCTGTGAACAGACTGTGACAAAATTATCCTGCCGTCCAAGTAGTGGTATAATCAAGATTAATACATCTGGAGTAAAGCCACACTAAGCATCTACTCTAAGAATACTATCAGTAGGCTAGTCATAATTAAAATTGTAAATTAATTGTAAATTAAAAAAAGAGCTACCCTGGCTTCCAGGAAACCAGTACTGTATCTTCAAGCCACAATATACAGTCAAACTTGTGAGGACCTTCTCAATTCCTCATTGTGCTTTTTAGCAGTGAGGCCCATAATAATGTTTTACACACTTTTAATATAATCGCAACAGAAATTTTGCAAATCAAATTGTCACTTTAGGTGCTTTGTGTAGTATATATAAAGAATGTAATATTAATTTTAATTATTATGTATGTATCTTTTAAAAATGTGTTTCTTGCACACATTGTTCAAAGAGGAGTTAAAATAACTGAAAAGCAAGTGATAGACTTTCTATTAAAATTCTGTTGACACATAATATTAAAAAAAGCCCAAAACAACCACAATTCCTCACCCCCCAAACATGTCCTTGTACTTCAGCTATCCAAGGAGCCCTGATATATTGAATTTTTGAATATTTTTTTTTTTAAGAATGCATATCTCAACTTGTAATTATTTGTGGTTTTGTCATTGTGAAATTGGGTTATTAAATTGTATTGTTCATAATCTGCTTCTTGAAAACACTTTGGACTCTGAAAAAGTAGTGAATGCACCTGCCAAATTAGTGAGCAGAGTTTCCTAAAGGAGGATATTATTTCTGTGGCCCGTGTTCTGTGCTTGGAGCCAAAAGATTTTCAGAAGTTGAAAGCTTGCTTTTGTCTTACAAAGTATTAGATCTTTTGGATTCTCTTTACACTTGGAAAATATCTATCCCATCTATCCCCTGCCATGATACAGCAACAGTTTCTATCACATGTGGGGCTTGTGGTGACAGCATTTGGGAGAAGAAGACATCTTTACTGAAGTTTTTTAAAGAATACATTTATATGAGCAGGATACGTAATATGTATTTTCTTTAGGAAAACACAGACAGGGGAATTGCTCTGCTAGGTGCAGAACTGTGTGCTGTGTGCAGAGCACTGTGCTGAGAAAACTCATTAATGAGGTAGGTGGAGCTCTAGCCAGTGGTCCTACATAAATTGGAGAAATAAGCATTCCTGGAATGTTACTGAGGTACCTTGCAAACCTGTGGAGCATGTGGGGATCACATCTAGCGATTTTATCATTACATCTAGAAACATGTCTAAGTAAAAACAAATTGCCTTCATTTATGCAGTTCACAGGAATGGGCCATGTTAGCCAAAGGTTAGGTGACCTCTGAAGTTAGCTCTTCTTCTTGAGGAACTTGTGTGCTCACCATGATCCTTGGAAGTGCTAGATAATAAGGACTGGTGTAAAGTCTGCACATACATATGTAAATCTATGAGAGACAGAAAGTCCAGGGCACAGTTCAGACAAGATCATTAAAATAGAAGAAAGCTCAAAATCCTCAAGAAATGCCTAAATAAATTCAAAGGGTTTGGGTTTTTTTGGTTTTTTCTTTCTTTTCTTTTTTTTTTTAACAGAAAGGGAATCCATTCTTTTCTTTTATTGATCCATATCATCATCCATATCATGAATAAGGTAATAGCTGACAACACTAAAGTGGGGCTGGATGAACAACTCAAGCTTCTCCAAGTCACTTATGAGATGCCAATTATTTTTTTAAAAATACTTCTAGAAACAATTAGATTTGCCTTCCTGAAAGTCACTCTGTTAGAAAGCATAAGAAAGCATAAGCACTTTCTGAAGCTCACAACAAGTTTTCACAGACAGTGTCTGCTTCTAGCAGTGATAACGTTTGATCAGTTACTACCAAGAATCAGTGTGCTGACCAAGGTCACTGCTAAATCTTGTGTACCACATTGAGGGGTGCAAAAAGTGAAAGGCCATACCTTTGGGGAGGAGTGGACAGGACAGGTGACCCTAAACTGGCTAACGGGGTACTCCATCCCATATATGTCATATTCAGTATAAAGCTGAGGGATCACGAGGAGCACAACCCTCTTCCTTCAGGATCCTTATGCCCAAATGCTCTTCCCTTCGGGATCCTTAGGCCTTCCTTTTTTCCTTTGGTGGAGCCCTTGCTTCAGTGAATCCTTTCCTTTGGCCTTCTTCCTTCTCAG
>VYZX01019608.1:0-27550 GCA_013401335.1 Brachypteracias leptosomus | reverse complement strand
AATTTAAAAAAAAAAAAAAAAAGACCAATCTGAGATCAGTGAAGCTTGGATGAGAAGTGACTCACAGATAACAGTCCAGCACTTGTGGAGAACCCAGGTGCCTGATCTGAAGCAGCCAGTGGTGTCTGCTGTGAGCCCCTCCACAGCCCAGGCTCCTCTAGATGCCTGTAAGAAAGTCTTAAAGTTGACCACGAAGAATCTATCCAGAGAGCTCATCAAACAAAGAACNATTCCTAACACTGGGGGATTGTGTCTAACATCACACTTCTCGTAGGGAGTTACAACAGAAAAAATGAGTGGAACTGAGCTTGTTTAATATCAGATAACTTTATATTACATGTAACCTTTAAAAACCTTTATTTACAACACACATACAAAAGTATATACTCTGAACGTCTCAAAAGCTCCAGAACATTATTATCATCATCTCCATTTTCAAATGCTGACAGGCCTATGCTGTGAGGGAAACCTTTGCCCAAGTTAAAATCCTGCGCTTCAGCTAGCTGTGGTACAAGTCCTTCCCAGCTAGATGTTCCACGTGCAATAGCCTATATTATACAATGGCAAAAATTACAGTCTTCTTTTTAATGTGTTCACAACAATTTATTTCTCTTTCTAGATTTTTCTGCACTGTAGCATACTTTGTCAATAATATGCAGAAGCTCAATATAATCTTTTCCAAATTTCCTTTTTTCCTAAATGCTCTAATTGCACCCAGAAAAAGAAAAAAGCCCACAGTAATACACTTACTAATCATTTGTTGATAGATTGATGCACATTAATAGAGCTCCTTCCTGACAAAAATACCAATAACTGATCCCCAATGACTTCTTTGTCATTGTGTGACTATGTACATAGCTTTTCTTATTCAGACGTACAGACAGCCACAGGTCACCCTCTCACAGGAATGTCCTCTTTCTTCTCCTTTTGCACAGTCAGAAGTCATACAAAGTCCTTTTGAGTATGCAGATGACCTTATGCAGTGGGGAATAGGAAGTCATGGCATAAATGCCTAACAAGTACAAACACGTAAAAAAAGTATGAAAAGATAGACACAATGAAAAATTCATCCTTGGGAAAAAAGCTGCCTCCTGTCAAGCAGATTTGCAATATTGCAATGGCAAATGCCCCAAGTTATTTTGCCGAGTTCAAGACTGGGGAAGCCCCACTGTGCAAAGCACTGAAGCACTTCAAACACTGCTGTTTGAAAATATCTTGAAGACCTACTTCTCACAACCATATAGTTCTCCATGTATATAAAATTGTTCTCAGATGCAAAGGAACTTAAAGTATGTCTCTCTTCACTGTCACAGACCTATGCTTCCTTCTTGATTAATCACATGCCTTAGCAGCCTCTGATTCCCTTCAACACTTTGGCACTTTTGTCCAAGCAAACAGCAATAACCTAGAATGACGAAGATAATCTGCTGACAAAAGCAACTTGCTCTGTCATTCTATTCTTATGAGTCTGAACAATACCAAACCTTGGCTATTCTCCTGTGACAGAACAGTTGCAAATTCACATCAGGTATATGAAACTTTTGAGCCTTTCTTGCAGAAGTGCCTCTTTAAGTACTTGGGCTGTCCTCTTTCAATTTCCTTTCAGTTATCAGTAAGTTGAGTTGAGACTCATCTTGCTGGTAATTACTTTTTCATCTTATTTTCAGGATTTCAGTTTGACTATCCTGAATTATGAAAGCAACTGTAACTGTATGAGCTAATTTCAGCACATCCCATTTCCCTTTGCATATATATTTTCTCTTCCCAATTCTGCAGCGGGTAACTTCAAAACCCTGCTGTTATTTCTTTAATGACTCCCTTCTGCACTGATGGTTCTCACATTTCTATCACCGTAACCTTTTTCCAGTTGTCTCAAGATCACAGGCTAAATGGTGGAATTTCTTTTCCAATATGCCTTACCAAAAGTCAGTTTCTACCATTTTGAATTACAGCTAATCTATTATCCAGCATACTGAACATTTCTCTTACTCCTTCATAAACATTTCCTCAATTGTACCTGAACAGTATTAGCAAGACCACTCAGCTGACTACTTTTCCGCAAGCCATTAGTGGTTCAAGCCCCTATTGAATGTAGTCTGCAATTGCTCTGATAGCTAAAACTACCAGAACTGTAAGATATTTTGTAGCATAACATATGCAGGCATTTGACCCATTTACATTTCTTATAACTTCCAATATTAGCTGAATTCTCAAACTCACTTCCAAATCCAGCCACATATTACTCACTAATGCAAAAACACGCTATTGTTCATTTCCCACGTAGTTCCTGCTCTGTCATTCCAGCTAGTTTGTTTGTACAAAAATAGTAGAATTAAATTAATTAAGACTTCCTACTATTCTTTCTTTCACTTATCTTGTTGGAAACGCCCCATGCACTGAGAAATCTGAAAATGAATTCAGACACTGAAACAGAAAGATTCTATAGGAGAATAAAAAAAGAAAAAAATGGATAAAAACTCCTCTTATTTGTGAAAAAACAAAAGAGGATTTAAAGAGAATTTATACTCTTCAAACTAAGTTCAGTGTAAGCTCTCAGCACATTGCAGACTCTCAAAACTGAAAAAAAGTTACTCTGCAGTTAAGTATTTTTGGTTATTAGTTCTCCAAAATACTGAAATATATACCTAGCATTAATGAAGGCATTAGTTCCAGTTAACTGTGTAACTGAAGTCTCTCATACTTAGCAGTTTTACTGAAAGAGCCCTTATTATCATTAAATAAAAAGTGTAAATGAGGTATAAACTGCTAGAAGATACTCACCTTAGTTGGTAGAGTATTAAGCAATGAACTGAGAGGCTCATAGGTTTTGTGTAAAAAAAACTTTAATAAACTTTTATGATAGCAATCACATTTTAACAGCTCTGAATACATTTTGTACATATATACTAAGAACAGAGAGCTGTTAGCTCAAATTGAGGATTTGAAAGCAGTGGAAATACCCTTGTAAATCCCTCCACATTCATTATTACTTCAAAACCTTATCTGTATAAAATGAATATCAGAGTCATGGATGAAGTTGAGCGTTTAGAAATATGGAAAAATCTTCCTGCATTCCTGATATTTAGTGGAGATCTGCAGAGGCCTGTGCTGTTCCAAAAACCTCCTGCTCATAACCATTCTTTCACAGCAAAAACCTCATCTCTGTTAGATGGACTCACTCTTGTATTTTGCAAGACAACTAGACACAGAAGGAACATACATGGTCAAACTAACACTCTCTTCACCCAAATGCTGCAGACAGCAGAGCAGACACACAGAGGCAAGGCTCTTTTCTCTGGCTTGTTCCACCAGTTATGAATGTCTTTTTTTAGACCTCACCTGTGCTGAAGCAAGTTGCTTTTAGACATTAACTGCTCATAACAGAAATATAATAGTTTAGCACTGCATTACAGGCCAAAGCTTACACTCAAAACACAGAGAAAGAAGAAAGAGTGATGCACAAGTGAGAAGCAAGTGGGAATCTGTCTCTCCCCGATGCAGCAAGCCCTGGAAAGAGCACCTGCTGCTCCCAGGAAGGTGTCTTGCAGGTGGGGAGCAATTACAGAAACTGCAGCCAATTTCAAAGCTATAAAGGAAAGAGATGCTTGGGCAGACAGACAGGAGTCAATTGCAGGTAAGCTATCACCACAGCCAGCAAAATTAAAGAGTTTCATCAGGAGATGAAAAGAAAGATGTACGACTGTCTATCTGCAAATACAGTACCAGGCTTGGGAACAGCACCCTAAGCTGGGACAAGCAAAGAAATGGTCTTTCTACCTCAGCTCTTACTCTGTTCTCCAGCCTGCCTTTTTCAGCAGGTAGCCTGGAAGACACACTGCAGCTGAATTACCACACTAGGTCAGGGTATTTCTGGAGATACTGAGGCAGGGTTGGGAATTTGTCATGTAATTTGCAATGGCATATTGCAGCAAATATTCACTGAGGTTTGAAACAAACATAATTAATTAATTTGGCACCTTCCAAGAATGTTAAAAAAGCTACTTTACCATAAACAGTTTAAGCAGAATGATTTGCAGGGAACTACTGCAGTACAAATGCATTTATAATCATTATCTTAAATTCTGATCTGCTCTTTAAATCAGTATGGTGCAAAATGCTATGTTAATGAAGAGCCTGTTCAACACCCCATTACAATATCTACTGCTTAGAAACTATTAAACAAACGATTTTCATTGAAATAAATCATCATTCATTAATTAAGAGCAATTAACACCTTTAAGAAATGTTAATACTTCAATGTACTGTCTGCACCTTCTGCTAGAAGACTCACAGAGCCCCAGGCCTGCTTCATAGGCCCTGTTTGAACCTTCTGTGAACAGTCACCAGCCAAAATGTAAAATACTAAAAGAAAAAGGATAATTAAAAATATGTTGCAGTTTTCCCTTAAAATATACTGTTTTGGTGAACCACCTTGTAGACAAATTCATCCAATGATAGTGAAGTAAAATTAGCAGTTTCAATGTATGTAAAGTAATTAATAAAAAAATTTAGAACAATTACTTTTAAACATTCTCACAGATTTAAAGTACATGGAATTTATCAACTTGTGCTTTCTTCAGTTCACCTATGGCACTAAAAATACAGTCATGTTGGATTTCTTGCTGAGTGTGCTCATTTTAAGGCAGTTGCTGCAATCCAAGATTAGTACTTTATTTAGCATCAGCACTTTCTTGCAAACAAAATTGATGGTTATTTTTAAGAATTCGCTGCATCACACATTTAGAAAATAAAAATAATGCCAGCAAAAATGAAGGAGATGTACCTTATAGAGTGTCACAGGAAACAGAAATCTGATAGAACAAAGAGATCTTCCTATCCCCAGTTACTTGAAATTGGACCTGCTATTGTTTATTTAAAACATAGGGAAAACACTGCTTCCTGTCACTATACATGCATTTTGCTCCATATACACCATGACCTTTGACTTATGATGGACATTAGAGAACTTCTTGGCTTTCATTCAGTTTAGCCACTATAGACTGAACCTGCAGAAGGTTCAGTCAACATCCATTCTACTTTAAAAGGATTTGACACATCATCAGAAAAAAGAAAACGTGAGTTTCCTTCAATTCTAGAGGGAAAGTACTTGAATAACAAAAAAAAAAGAGAAAAAGAAAAAAACCCCAGAAACATTGTTAGGTCAGACAGTACTCCGCAGGCAGTCGTCCTTGTTGCTGAGGCAGCAAAAAGCAAAACTCACAGCCACACTGTATCAGCACAACTTAGGGCTTCTGAAGGCTGAAACCTGCAGTCAGTTCTCAGAAGTCCAGAGCCAAATGGCAGACTGCACAATATGGTCTCCCATAAAGGGAAAAACTGTATGATTCCCATAAGGTTAAAAAGAAATTAAGAAATAAAGACTGGTGTTTAATAAAGCAGCAGTAATTCATGGTTAGTTAAAGACAAGGCTCATGATCTGCCACGTCAATGTAAGAGGAATGATAGTACTTACTGGATGATGCTCATTTTTCTGTGTTAACCCATGGCAGCTGCATATTCAATGCAAACAGGGCAGACCAGCAAGTTGGTGATGTTGCTAAAAGATGTTAACAGGAACTAGAGTTTTTCATGTTGTTGACAGAAGAAAAAGACTTTTGTAATTTGTTATAATTTATTCTGAATTTTCTTCCTAAATCCTTCTCATTAGGCATTTTGGTCATGGGAAACTTTGATGTTTTCCATCTCTTGGGAAGCATCATTTTTCCCTTTTAAACTTGAAGTATGTCCTCCTAACATACTGATACTAAGGACAGGAGTTAAAAAGGATGCCTGAATCAAACACACAATAAAGCAAGAGCCGACAAATTCAGTGTCTCTTGAAATGGAAGGAAAATCTTTAAAATAATTGCTGTGAAATTCATTTCACCTTTTCCTTATTTTTTAAAAAAGTTCCAAGTTAAAAGTAATAGATTTTTTCACTCTTTGCTAGCCCAAGGGAAATTTGTTTTGCTACTCCAGCATCTGCTTGTTCTAATAGTCTGGTTCTTCAGATTTCCAATCCCACTGCCAATTAATACAGACCTACTTCCTCTGCACACTTTCTACAAAAATTTTGACCTTCTTCCACTACGCCTTCTGTCTACAGATTATTCCCTCTCTTCTAGCCTCTATTGAGGCATCTTTGATAAACTTATCAGTTCCCTGTCAGCATTGGCTATGTCCATTATCTCATTTTCATTTCCAAGGAGGTGTCTTGTTCTCCTGTTTCTTCCAACCCCATTTTCTCCTCTTCATTCCTATTCCTTGGCTCTATTTCTTTTCCAGCTGTTAATTCCTTAACACTGTCCTTGTAGGATTGCAGTTCTATGAATTTGCTACACTGACCTTATTATGCAGTTTTTCAGTTGTGTAAGCTTTAACATTCTGTAATTATATTAAGCTTTTAATTTCATCTTGTTTGTCCTTTTTTGCAGGCTTCCCAGAAGCTCCTCAAGGACCTCCCTAGCACCTACTAACCTAGAAGCTTTTCTAGCATTTTGAAATTAGTTACATGCCCATCCACATCCCTTACTGTCACATTACATATTGAACTTTGAAGGAACAGAATGAAACTCAATGGTTACCTTCTGCCATGGTAAAATACTACAAAATCAGTCATTTATTACATCTGTTTTGTGAAAGATGCTGTGCTGCTAGCTCTCTTCTTCCTCAGGCCAACACCAAACTCAGCAACACTCCCTCAGCATACCTTCATCTTTTATTCTTCATCTGTTTGCTTTTCTCCATCTCAAATCAGCCAAGAGGGAAACACACCACCAAAAAAACTCAACAAGTCACCACCAAAAGAACTCAACAAGTCACCACCAACACTCTCCTCAAACTGATTCAGTTCCTGGTTAATATATCTCTAGCCTCACCCACCATCCCAACCATGATCACCTGGGGGAAGGCAGGGCCTCACACAGGTGGGCCAGGTTCTGCCTCTGGGGCCTAAAACCACTTGAGGAACAAAACATGCTGCTGGGTTGTGACTCATCCATAGGTCAACTCCAACTTAGAGCCCACAGCCCAGGCCCCAGCCCTTCAGATGCATGTTTGTGTAACTTGCAAGTATGTATAGAAATTCCTTACTTCTAACCCAACAAATATTGAACTCTAAAGAAAAGGACTCTTCTTTTAGCAGAAGATCTCGGTTCAAACACAGCATGCTGCAACGCAGACCTCTTTGTTGCATAAGCAAAATACACAAATGAAAAAGCCTAGAGGCGGGCTTTACTACAGAGGCAAAGTTGTTTGGCTGCCTGTATTTTATTTACTTTCAAATGTTGAGACCCTCTTTAAACTTATTATCAAATAAGAACTACCCAGACTTCCAAAGCTTAGGGATATTTTTGTTTATTTGCTTTGCATTTTAATAACATTGACATTCTTCTAAGGAATTCTTAAGCTTAAATTGCCTCCTTGTACTCTTAAATACTAATTAAAGGTTAGGCAAAAACTTTGGTTCGCTTGGATTTTAATAAAGACTATATTAACGTATTCTTGTCTAACTTTCATTTCTGATAAATGGACGAATTAGATATATTAGTTAACTAAAAACTAGTGTAATAGTAAAAAGTCAGTGTGTTCTAGAAGTAGAGATTAGGAAAACTGACATACAAAAGTTAAAACATATGTATATAAAGACAATTTCATGCTTGTCTACATTAACTACCCCAGATATTTGCTTGTAGAAAATGTATACTTTGGCAGAGCAGGTCCCTTTATCTCCATCCTTAAAAAGTCATCAAAGAAAAATTTAACATGTGGATTGAGGTGGATTTTTTCCCCTTTTATCTTGATGGACCAAATAAGCTGCATGTTGGTTTCCTTTAACTGCATGTGGTGCATTGCTTATCTAATTCCATATATATTAACATATTTGAGCAGAAATATCTGACTGTACGTTTAAAAACTACAAATATGTTCAAGTTATGTTGATACAATGATGCACAACCTATTTTCACAGTTTTATCTGTGCAGGCAATCTTAAAGACATTTTACATCTGTAATGCTCTCTTTCATGTCTGTACGTTTAAGTTTAAGCCTGTTAGTGTTACAAAAACCAAAAGCTAAGTAATTGTATCAGTGGAAAGCCTCTTCTCTCCCTAATCCCACGTCAGGAATTCTGGCCTTGTTTTGACCTTTTAGACCAGAGGATTTGCATAGCTTCATCCTGTTCACCAGCAGCGCATCATCTCTTTGGACCACAGTGCCATCTAGCTTCTCTTTTCCTGACCTCAGTAATTCTGTGTGCTGAACAGTTGTGTGAAGTAGCAAAAAGAGATCCAGGGAGCTATCACTAATATAACTGTCAAGCTAGTCTTGACTATTTATCTAAACATACAGCTGAAAAAGGGGAAGAAATTACTCACTGAGCCTCTTAATAAACTCCTCTTTGACCATCCATTAAAAAATGGGAGACAAGAGTATGTATTTTCCTTTGGAATAGGTCTTACTGCTTCCCTCTGAAATGGAAAATCAAGAGCCACTCTGGGAGAGCTACCTGTGCCTTTGCAAAAGCTCTGCACCATACCAACATCAATACACGTGTCACAGGACACCAAGGGCAACCTGGCTAAATCCTCTCACGTTGATGAAGGCATTTGTTTCTTAAAGAAAACTCCCTGCTCTCAAAGGAGCAATATTTGAAAACTTGGAAGATTGTCTGAGGCACCAAGAAAGGAAAAATGCTAGAGAAAGATACTTTTCATTCACATGGGAGAGTGTGTGTGTGTCTTCCTTTAGTAACAAAGACTCTTTCATGAGAACATTAGGGCAGATATGAAAAGGTCCACCATAACTCCTTGTAACAGACTGTGTAAAATGGGAACCCTGTTTGGATAATGGATTTCCTTGCATACACATGCAATCTGAGACCCACTCAAAGATGCCTTGGTTTCATTTGCTTTTGCAACATATGCAGGACCTACCTATATGCAAGCATATGACAAATCCAGACACCTTAACAAAGGTGTAACCTCATTGCAACGGCTGCAGCAGAAGAGTAGATAAAGTCTCTTCCACATCTGGGTCTGGCTCACATCCTTGGCAGCTTCTGGTGAGCCAGGACTACAGAAGACTCAATATAGTTTTCTTAATCTTCCTTTCTAATTCACTGATGTGTTCTTTACTGCTAAAGGGGATATTTCCTGCTATGTCTCATGAGCATGGTTTGCTTCCATCAACTGGCATCATTATATAAACTTCTCGCTGTTAATGCCCAGAAGTAAAAACAGCCAAGTCTTCAAACTCTCACTTCAGACATAACGGAAAGAAAAAATATTTTCCATGAAATTCTACTAATCAAACAAACTTCTTAAATGACTAGGGTATCATAAGGCCTTAATCCCTAAAAAAATAGCAAACTAATTGAGATTTCACTGCCCTTATTCCTTTTCACATAAACCATTCTAAGTTTGTGAAGATACGAGGATAAATGTGCTACTGAGTGTGTAAAGGTGGCATACACGGGCAGTTGTTAGAGAGGTGCAGTAGTTGTGACCTTTTGCAACTGACTTGTGTGGGGAACAGTAACTCAGATCTCTGGATGGCCATTGCAAAAGCGTAGGCTGCAGGCTAGCAGCCTTCTTGTTCCTAAAGAGCACGCAGACACAGCTGTCCCCACTGCTGGCAGCATCCACTAGCATCAGACACTCTTGCTCAACACCTACAGACAACCTTGTGATCACTGGATGTTTAATAGAAATTCTTGGCAATAGTTCATAGACTATCTGAATAAAAATATTTACATAACAGGTGCCCTAGGAAGGGCCGGCACATAAACAGCTTTGTACACTTGTGCTTGAAACCAAGTATCAATTTCAAAACATTACCAAAAGTATATTACAACGACTCACCAACTCACCAGCTTTGTTCTCAAAGAAAACAATTAGAAAAAACAGTATTTCAATATAGTACTGTATAAGTGATAAGAATAGGAAACAAATAGCATTGCAGTATTTCTCTAGATATCTCATTAAAGATAAAAGCTTGTATGTGCCATTCTATCCTGATTATGGTGATCATAATTATTTTCATATTACAGATAAGATTAACATATAATCAGCTATTTTATTCATTAGGTCAACATAATATTTATAGTGTTAGATATTACTAAAAGAGAGAATAGTTAAAGGATGCTTACTTTTACATGTAGTGGGTTTTAATTTTGAACTTTTTCTCCATGAGTTACATTCACACAAACTCCTCAATATGGTTTCCCTAGAACATTTTCACATTTGGGAAGAGAATTGTTTTATAGATTTGTAGACTAATGAGGCAATTTTTTTTTTCTTTAGAATTAAATGAACAATTGTCTCCCAAATCTAAAAGAAAATAGTTCAATGATAGCAATAAAATATGAAGAATTTCTCAGATAATGACTTAAAATTTGTTCTCAGAGAGCACATATTTTATTTTCTGGGAACTAACCCTCTACCTGCCACCCCCAATCTGCAGTCTCATAAACATGCATCTCCCAGGAGTCCTGGCTCTGGTTCCCAGATCAACTTCTGGACATTAGAGGTCACCAGCCTCTGCCACCAGAGAGACCTTGGGACGTACAGCCAGAACACCCTGGGCACCATGTGTTGTACTGCAAAAGGGTGTGGGCTTATCTACCACTCTGACACATGCTGCCAAACAAGCTTTCACATGATTTCTTTGATCTCTGAGTAATAATTGCATTTTTCTATATTCTTAAATTCCCAAACTCAAATAAAGGGATGTTTGGCAAGGGATAAGAGACAAGTTTTCTTAATCTCAAACAAAGTAAAGCCATAGTTCAAAAGACTACATACTTTAAAATTATATACACATATATGTGCATATAAGTATATAATTTTCCATTAATGTTAATAAAAGGTGACATATATTAATCTATGTACACATATGTACAGATAAGTATATAATTTTCTTTGAATGTTAATAACTTAGAAACAAAATATTTCTCTCCTCAAAGATCTGAAAATGTATTCGTGCTGGGGCTGAGACCAAGCAAGGGCTACTACCATCTCAAAGATACATTTTTTAGCATGGTATGACTGCATTGCAGAAGGGGCTATAATTATAATCTTGACATTACCATAACGACCGTGGTTGCTACCAGGTGACAGGTATAATATAGATAATCAGTAGACAGTACAATAGCAATATCTAATGATGCATGAGATAGAAGAAAATTAATTCATGCCTTTAATTCAGCTCAGAGCCATCATTTGTTATATTTGTGTGTGATTTTCCCAGTCCTGTTAGCATGTACATAACAGTTATAATAAGCAGCAAGGAGCCAAGCAAAATATCTACTGCGGGGTCAAGGGAGCTTATATTTACTCATCATATACAATGAATAATTCTTGTGTTCCTATTTATCTCTTTTTTTAACATGATAGTTCTACTGTCTTTGTTTAATACCATACAAAAAAAGCTGATAGCCACAGCAAAAGCTATAAAAAGTGCCTCTGCCTTGAAATCAAACAGAAGCAGTAGTGAGGCTTTTCTTTTGTTTACCATGTTGCAGTCTACCAACTCTCTCATTTAATCAGCCAGGGAGAAACAATGCCACAAAAAAAACCCCCTAATCCAGAGTAAAGGAAAATGCTCTGCTGAATGAAAGAAGGCCAGTTATGCTCACTGGAGGAGCTAACATGGCTTCACATTTCAAGTCCTGCGAGATTTTACCACTACCTCTATAAAAAAGGATTAATTGAAAGAGATTTTTTTATGGAAAAGGACATTCCTGCAATGAAGCTATTTTAATATATGCAGATAGCAAAGGATTAAATGCAACAGAAGACAAAGGAGTAGAACTGAAATGTAGATATGAAGTACTACTCACATATCTTCACAATATTTCTGGCTATTACCTCTCTTCAAACCTTGCTGGTCCTGTTTCCACAGCTACAACACTGCTGCAGCCATTTCACTGAGCCTTGGAATGAAAGATGCAAAGTTTATAAAGAATCACAGAAACTGTATTGTATGAAATGACATAAAAGTCAGTGTCAGAGGCTCTAGGGTGAGAAGAAAGTGGCTATCCCAGCACTGTGGTACACTGAGGCAAGGCAGACAAGGCAGAAGAAAAGAAGGGGGACTTTGTCACTGTGACACCTCAGTGCGACAAACATGAAGCATCAACTTTGTCTCTCAAACTCTCTCTTCCATAGTTTTATTCTGTCGATAATGCTCACTTTACTGCTTTCAGATTGACATTGTACCTCCATCACATCATCAGCTTCAGAATAAATCAGGATGGATGTGGCTCTTGCCTGAAACATACCTGCATTTTTAATTCTGCCCTAAGACTGTCACAGGAGAGGTGAAGTCTCCAGGCAGCCTAAGGATGTCTGTTAAGTAACTTCCATCTGAGTTGGCAGACTCATGAAGCTATGAATAAAATAACAAGATATCAAAGTTATCTCTTCCAGGTATGGTAGGTCCTGCGGTTTCTCCCTCCAGGACTGCACTTCCACTTTCCTCACTCAGCAGCTCTCCGAACTCTCTGGAAGAGAGGGAACAGAAAGGCCAAATCCTGCTGCAGTAATCAACATTTGCTGAGAAGTAAACGTTGCACAGCTATTTTTCACAAATACAAATACCTTCTCTAATGGCAATATCACAGGCAAACATCACCAGCATGCCCATTCAGAAAACAGCAAATGTGACACCTGCCCACGATATGGCTCTATGATGGCACTGGGCACCAGCAGCTGCTTCACTTTGTAGGGCTGCTCCTGAACACAAGGCATCTTTGGTCTTATGTGAAGCTTTTCAAGCTCCATCTTTGTTCCTTGTACCTTGGTCCTTGAACCACAGGAGCTGGTTCTGTCTTCCTTTGTGTTTCTTTAATAATTAATACTAAATATGGTTTTCATCTGCTGTCAGTTCTACAGCAGCAAGAAAACTTTTGAAGCAGAGGATTATCTCACAGAAGTACAGAAAAAAAAAAAGACATTTAAAGAATGCTGAAAAATTTTGTCAGAAGCACATTTTTATAATTCATTATTTCAACCCAGTGTCTCAGCATGGTAAAGCCTATGGTGCTACACAGCTCCCTTCTTTGGCTTGAGCTTCCTCTCCAATGGGCAGTTTGTTTTTGTTCCAAACAACTTTTAAAAGCTTGGCTCTATATGTACAATAAGCTTGGTGTGGGTTGCAGGTTAAATATCCTATAGTTTGCCCTAAACACCAAACAGTTAACCTTCCTGGACTGGTTATTATGTTTTGTCAGAAACCCAAAGCTTCAGGCCAGAAAGCAGCCACAACGGTTTTTCTTTTGGAATTATTTTGTTGCCAGTTCTTTAACTTCATGAATACCTGCCCAGACTGCAGAGGAAGCCTTGCCATTTTGAACTAATCGACAGTAAACAAATGAGGTAGCCCACACTTTTCCTTTCAGGACTTGTTTTCCAAGACAGAAGAGATAATTAGACCACCTTGTATGGTAACAGATTGGTTTGAATATTTGTATAAAGGTGTATATTCTGTAAGGAGGTCACTTTTGATAAGTTACTCACAATAAGCTCTTCAGCTACAATTTTTTTTTCTCCAGCCTTCAAACGATTTGTGACTTTTTTCTATATTATCCCTGTTTTTTCATAGCCTTAATCAAATACAAGTAACTGTAAATACAGACATAGCATTTGTCCACTACTCTACACAGGGAAAAACCCACCTTCAAAGCCTACTTAGTCTTAGGTAGAAATTTAAGTTAGTGAGATTTGTCCCTCAGTTCTTCGGTATTAGTTTACAGTTGTCTCCCAAAACTTACGCTGCTCAAGAAGTCATGCCCTGATCAGTGGGATCTAGTGCTTTTCGCTTAGTGAAGGAAATTACAGAAAATACTGAAGAAAAGTAAAAAGAAGAAAAGAAAATAGACTATTACCATGGTAAAATGATGACAGTGCATGGGAAGAATTGACATAAAAGAGCAAAAAAAAGGTAGCTTTCTTAGAAGTTAAACAGTCACGAGAAAAGCTATTTTTGCTGCCATTTGGGAAAGGGACTTCTGAATTTCAAGAATACTGCAATAATCTAGTTATGTGATTTAAGATGAAATAGAAAGCTAAAGTATATGTTGTCACTTTTTTCTTTAATGAAACGCTACACTTAAATGTCTTCATTTGAAAATAATCTGTATGTGGGGGTTTTTTTAAAATAGCATCAATTTGGCAGTCAGAAAAAAAAAGGTTCACAGTGTGCTTATGGCTGACTGAATCTGGAGGTTAGCTAAGATGTATCCCTGCTTCTAAGTCCAGTAGTGCTGCTGAATGCAGCCTTCGTAGGATAGCTGATGTAATTCATACCTGTAGTCTTTTTTGATTCCAGAGGTTAAAGAAAATTTGCTGGTGTATGGAATGCTGTATGAAAAGAAGAAATTGAGAATACAGTTGCATGTTTTTATTTAAGAAAAGCATAGAATTCTGTTTCCTCACATAAAAAAAAGAATCAAATAATTTGAGATGGTTTATTTCATCATAATCCCAGGCCTCTTTTGGCTTTCAGACTTTTCTCTGTGTTGTTTCTCAGGATGGCACCATTAGTGCCCCTGTCCTGCTGTATTTATCTCCTCTTGTCATATTTTTCCAGCTTCACTTTGCTACCTGTACTTTTCTACACACCTTTGTTTAGGGTAATGATTGTCCAGTTTTAGTGGAGGCTCATATTATTGTAGCTACCTGATTCCACAAAGCAGCTCAAAGGCTTTTTACAGACGTCTTAAATTAAGGGCAACTGCAAAAGATTTAATTAAAACTATAAGTTCATGAACACCCTTTACAAACAATTTTCACAAAGAACCATATTTCTGCCTTATGGTGCTATTCTGAGGCATCACAATTTAACCTTCAAAAAGCAGGTCCCACACGTATTTCTGCACAGGCAAATCACAAACATGGTGGCAGGTTTACTTAGGCCGCAATGTACCAGATGGCTGTTTTCAAACCACATCAGTACAACCAGCCACAATTCACCCAGCCTGTTACTAACTCCTAGCTACTCTTGTTTCCAGAAGCCCTGAGAAAATAGCAAAGGAATAGGCACCTATTGCACATTAACAACCAGACTGATCTGCACTACTGTATAATAAATCCAGTGCTTTAATGAGCTTACACCCCTCATCTAATATATATAAAGCCAGCCAACCAGCCATTCCAGGAAGGGCAGCTTTTGGCCGTGTCCAGACAACTTGCTTGCCACAACACCAGAGAAAAGGAGCAATTCAGTTTGAGCAAATCTTGCTTGAATTGCTGACTGGACTTCCCACCATCCTCATTTACATCTTTTGAAAGACTGTTTGTTTGAGACATTTCAAGGGACAATTGGCAACATATCCTTTGCATCTGTAAATTAGTTGTTTAAGCATGACAGAAATTAATATTGAAGAAAAGTCACCATCAAGCTAGCAGTGGACACATTTGAATCAGCTGTAAAAGTAAAGCACAGGTGCCAAAAACTGAAAGTCAAAACAACTTTCTCAACCAAGAAGCAGTACCACAGAGCCAGGAGAAGTTGAGCTAAGCCAAGCTTCCATTGCAATTTACCGTGGAATATTTACAACGTGGAAATACAAAGAATATGGCTGTAGAACAAGGCATACAGGACTTTTCTGATGAGTAATTTCTCAGAGAAACTAATCTTGAGACAGTTACTTTTTCTTAATTACTTTAAAATTCTTTTCCGCATAATTCTATTTAGGTCACCTGAGTATATTAAAACAGTCAAAGATTTACAGTCAGATGTAACTACATCAAACTTTCCAAGAAATTTCCAGCTGCTCTCTGGAATTAATGCATAGCATAAGGATAGCTGACTGGAGTTTTGTAGATGATAGCATTTTTTATACATGTTTGCATTTAAAATGTAGTCTATATAAAATACAGGCATTTCAAATTTCACTTGCATGCTATTTTACAAGGGAAAAGGCCCAGAAGTTCCAGTTAACTGATGTTTGGACACTGAATTCTGCAACAGGTTATTGCTTTAATTCCAGACTAATATGTTCCATAGCCAAAACTAGGGGGGATGTTGTCTAATTTTTTAATTTTAGTTTGTTCTTTTGTTTATGGGCCCAGTACTGAGCTTTACCAAGTGTCTTCAGTTCCTTTAGCAATGCGCATGCTTTTGTGGGTTCCAGTCTAAGGATCTACTTTATAGTAGAACAGAGTCTTACCCCTGGGTGGTCCTTGGTTGAGCTTTATTTTGGCAGTGATGCAGAATGCTTTTCAGCATTGGTGTAGGTGTGCTTGGAAGAGTTTTCCTTCTCCACTTGCCACACAAAACTAACAAAACCACAGTTGCTGTGATTAGGGTGAGAGACTACAACAAGGATGTAGTGGCTCCTCCACTCTCCAAGATATGTGCACAGTGTTGAAAAAAATAAATCTTGCGTATCTTGTACATTCATGTTTCCTTGTTTTCCCTTCCCACCTTTCTGATGCTGTCACTCAGTGGCACACTATCTAGGTCTCCAAGCTGAAGGAAGAAAGAAGCTCTCTGTAAGACATAGGCTCTAGGAAACTTCTTTTACTTTTCCACAGGTCCTTGCAAGTGCCTAAAGCAGTATTCAAGATGTTGATACGTTTTCAGGATGGCAAGTTAAATTTTTTCTTTCCTTTTGGGGCCTTGGTTCCTTGTTATCACCAAGAAGAATCTTTTCTGTGATGATGGTAACTTTTTTATTTAGGAAAGTAAAATATCATTATTGTGATTTTAGATCACAGATGCCTAACAGGTCTTAAACTGGAAAAAAATGAAATTCTTCCCTTCCTCTTAAAGCACTTTCTGTTGATCCTCAAATCCCATCAGTTAAGGCAAAGTGTGGAGCATTATAAAATATGGCCTTTTGTGTAATACCCATCACGTTTGTCTTTTCCTTTTCATTGTTCCACAATTCAAATGCCCTCATGAGAGCTGCCGAGCTTCATTTAACACCTGTCACCCAATGCAACAAACTCTTGTTGTGAAGAACTTTTCTATGTTCCCATGTGTCCATTCTTCTCACGGTAGCACAATTTAGGTGATGCTGCTCATGGATGCCCTTGGATTCAGAAAATAACTACTTTCTTCCAGTCTTTTTTGTCAAAAGGCAAACAGAATACTAAGTATCATCACCACAAGAAAAACAGCAACTGTGTTGGAAAAGAGGAAGGACGAGGTCAAGCAACAGAGAAGAAAACAAGGATTTCAGGTCCATTCCTGGGAGGAACGAGGCTGCAGCACTCCCCATTGCCATTTGTTTCCCTTGCCACCCTCAGTGTGAGGAGCTGTCGCCTTTCCAAATGCCACATAGAATCTGTCATTTTATATTTAGCAGAGGCTGTGAAATCACACTTCAGCAATAATGTATTTAATAGAAACACAATAAACTTGTGACTGAAGAGATGACAAGGTTAGATGGACAGCATGGTCTCCGTATCACACTGTATTTTATCAAGTGCATCACCATGGGCAGAGGCCTTTTTGATAAGTGGCCTTATATAAAGAGCTTTCAAAACATCCAAACCAGATCACTACAAAGGGATATGTATTTTTCTTATTAACAGTTTCCACAGAGAGCATCATCCAGAAGTTTGCCAAGGGGAGCTGAAGGGGGGTCTCATATGGAGCACAGAGATGAGGTAACCTGGGGAAAGGAAGCGGCTCCTGCTGGACCTGTGTGTGTGCATTGGGTATGTGTCATGAGACACTCGCCAGCTCTTCACAAGTGAACCTTGTGTTCAGGGAGCTCACTTCAAAGAATTACATAGATTTTATAAAAATAAACTTGCAGTAAGTGTCAAAAAGAGCTGTCTCAGTGCCTGTCTCATATTGAAATCTTTAAAGCATAACAACAGTTACACACGTTGCCATATCTACCAATTATCCCAGATTTCTTAATCCACCGCTTTTGGCTGAAGTCCTTGCCGGCACCGAGAGGGCGGCAGCCACTGGGAGCGGGAGCGAAGCTGAGGAGGCGGTGAGGGCCGCGCTGCTGGCGGGCAGGCGGGAGACCCCAGCCCAGCGCCCGTGCCGCGGCCCCGGTAAAGCCCAGAGTCCCGGGCTGCCCGTCAGTGCGGGGAAGAGGTGCGTCAGGAAGGAGCAACAGGAGAAGCTATAAAGGAAGGCACGCTGCCGGGGAGGCAGCAGTAAGGGCGGCTCGGCTTGGCTCCCCGAGGCGAGGGGACCGCCGGCCGCAAGGGCGGGCAGCGCCTGAGGGGCCGCGGCCGTTCCCGCTCGCCCTGAGCCCGGCGNGCGGGGCCCTCGGCGCGGGGCAGGACGGAGCGGGCAGCCCGGCGGAACTCCTCGCTGCGCCACGTGTAGAGCAGGGGGTTGAGGGCCGAGAGGGCGCAGAGCAGCAGCCAGCTGGCGGCCTGCAGCGCTGGCGGCGCCGGCCGCAGGAAGAAGCCCAGAAGGCTCACCCACACCAAGGGCTGTGTGCCCAGGAGGAAGACGCAGCAGAGCAGCAGGACGGAGACGCTGCTGAGGCGGCGCTGGACGCGGCGGGGCGGCGGCGGCGCGGCGGGAAAGGGCAGCTGGTGAAGAAGGTGGAAGTTGAGGACGCTGACCCGCTTGGCGCTTCCCCGCACCCGCCGCACGATGCCGAGGTAGCAGTGGAGCAGCAGCGCGGTCTGGCCCAGCACAGCCAGGGCGAGGAGCAGGGCGGTGTAGTGGGAGCTGCCGTCCGTCTGCCGCGGGGGCGGCTGCTGGGCAGAGCTCGGCGTCCAGAGCCCGGGCAGCAGCGGGACCAGGAGCAGGGCGAGGGCCCAGGAGAGCCCGATCATGCAGCCCGTGTGCCTCCGCTGGTAGAGGGCCTGGTACACGCTGGGCAGCTTGGTGATGAGCACGTACCTGTTGAAGGCCACCAGCAGGTGAGAGGCCAGGGAGACGGTGAGGCCAAGGCCGAGGAGCCCCCCTCGGAGCAGGCGGTACTCTGCAGAACGAAGCGACGAGGAATTGGGGGGCAGCAGCCCCAGCACAGCTTCCTGGGGCATCCACAGGGCACACACGCTTAGGTCTGCCGCACAGCCGTTCACAATGAAGGCATTGCTGGTTGTCTGCAGCTTCTTGAAGGAGAAGACTAAATAGATGACCATCACATTGGATAAAGTCCCTGAGATAGCTAAGACTGCATAGAGCAGCGACAGGAAGATGCGGGTCCCAGAGGAGTCCTCCCAGAGCAGCAGCAGAGGCGAGCTAGCACTCCAGGAAGAGGCGTTGGGCATCTCGCTGAATGCAGCTCAGTTTTGACTTCTCCCTATAAATCCCATCCTTTCCTGGGTCAGAAGATCCGGCTGCAGGAGTTCCCCACCACGCACAAGAGAGGATGTGCAGCTGAGGGATGCTTAAGGCAGGTTTCAGTTATACAAGCTGCAAGGTCCAGAAAACACAGTTTTCGGTCCAGAGAACAGCAGTGTACAAAGCAGGTAGGTAGCAAGAGATCCCACAGATTGTATCTAGCAAAGGTGGGTCCATAAGGAGCAGATAGCTGTAGGCAGACCAGAGCACGACTAAGGATTCTGTAGCTGTGAAAACACCAAAAGCAGCAGCACCTTGCAATCAGCAGCAGAAACAGCAGCAACTGATACAAACCTTTGCAGTTTCTCCTGTGCCACTGTATATACACTGTATATCATTCCAGGAAGATTCAGCCCTTCCACTCTTCATGAATTATTCAGCAGATTTTCAACTTGTTAAGTCAAGAAGATGAAAAAAAAAACCCAACCACCAAATCCTATCACGCTCCAGAAATACTGCAAATACAGTCTGACTCTTTTCTCTTTGCATTATCAGTTCCCTGGTTCTAACCCATTTATACAACTTTCATTTGCAGCAATCTTTCAAATCAATATGTCACTTCTGTCTGAAATGCAATCTGTTTACTGTAGAAACTTCTCTGCTAGCTACTCAAACGGATTTTTTCTGATATTATTTTTGTTAAGAGAAAGTGCACTATGTTTCTGCAAGCTCAAAGTTAATTTTAGAACTGGTCTATAATAACAATATACTTTGCAAATTAAATCTTAAACACAATAGATGCACAGATCCTTGGTAGGACAATACTTGAGGAAGCTGGTCCTCCTAAATATTCTACATTTCTTCATAAAACTCAGCCTGTCTCAGGAAATCCTGCATCACCAACTGCTGGAGGCGAACCCTGGCGTTGGGAAGTACAGATACACTCAGCATAGTGTTTGAAATGGTCTCACACCAAAATTAATTCAGAACACAAGATCTTGCAGAGGAGAGCAACAGGTTCTTAGGTAGACTAAAAGCTGGTTGAAGAATAGGGCTTAACAGTCCTTTCCCAACTGGAGAAGAGTTAGTAGTAGGATCTTTCCAGTAACTCTACAGTGCTTTACCCCAACAGAGACAAAATATTAACAGCCATTACCCTGGACAAGATTTAGTAAGAAACTGAGTTAAAGAAATTTCCTCTCAAAAGCTTTACAGACAAGGAATGCTAATTAATTTTTAAGTGACTTTAGGAGAAAAGCTGCTTTTACAGGTGGGATATGTGTAGGCTACAGAAGTAAGCAATCTCAGCTCATAAGGTATGATCTGTATATTGACCAAAGATATCTTTATAAGGTGTTTTTAGATATTGTTAAACTCGCCATGCTAACAAATGACAATAACAAAATAATAGTTACAATATACATTCTTTAAGATAATGAAGTTAATTTGTGTGGGTTAATAGATTGTTTTGTTGCAACATAGCACATTTTATTTGACTAAAAGGCTCATATTTGCAGTTGACAAGACTATTGATCCAAATGTGGAATTGTTGCAAACACGAATATCTATGTTCTTTTTTAATTAATTAGATTGCTCATGTGCTTGAGGTTAAAGACATACCTGAGTGATTTTCTTGATCAGGCCTTTAATTACCATATATTTTGCCTGCTGCACTTCACAGTGTAGATCTAATCAAGTGTCAAACCTTTTGAGGCCTGCCTTTGTTTAGCTGTCAGTAGAGAACAGTTATAGAAACTAAAATCCTCCTCTTTCTGCAGTACTGTAATTGAAAAATTTTCTCTAAATCTGTAACAAGAAATATCTTCCTAACCAAAAAAAGCTTCATAAAATATAGATGATTAAAAAGTTTCATAAGGCATTAGCCACAGAACCATAGGCCCAGTAGAGACCTCTAGATTTATTTACTAATCCATCCTTACATGTGTATCAAACCTCTTTTTAAAGATCTGTGCTACACTTGTTCTTCCAGAACAAGATATATTTATATATGAAGCAAAAAAAATGGTAGAGTTCAAGTATAAGCGAACAGAGGATATGAAACAAATTTCAGGGTATTTCTTAAAACCTGCAAGGTTCTAAAGACCTCCCTGACCTTTCACTGTCCCAAAATTTGTTGTTGTTAAGAAGCTGATTGTTACAGAATACTGGCTATATATTTATCATTCATTTTTAAGAATAAAAAACTATGTTGTACATTAGCTGGCATTTTCATATTTCATATAATAAATCAATAGAAGTTTAGTCTAGAAAACGGTTAAAGGAGAGGTTGATTCCTATGTACTAGAAAATTTTTATTTAGCTGTTCTTCCTTTATGTTTACTCTGCACATCCAAATCACCATCCATTAATTGTCTGAATGCAGTGGCAGAAGCCTTTTGTTGTGTTTTTAGATTAGACTGCCACTAAAATTTGGGCAACTTGTAAAGCTCCCGTGCTATTCTGGCTTTGCCATTCCTTCAGAACAGCTCTGTTACATGCTGCCCGCATCATCTAGTGCAGTACACTTACCTGACAGGAGTATTGAGCACTGTGGAAAAATAATCACACAAAACAACAAATTTGCTGAAAATCAGCAGCAGAGTTAATGTTAGAACCATCTGTAACTAGTTTTCAATTGAAGGAAGGATAAAAAGCTAAATGAAAGCATGATCTTTTAGGTTCTTATGGACAAAGACCCTGCTGTTAGGGAGGCTATGAAACCTGTTGCACATTCAGAAAAGCCAGGGTAATATACACATTTAACGAGGGTTGTGGAAAAAAAGTTTCCTTAATTCAGACACAGCTTTTAAAGTATTTTGAAATATAACCTTTACGTCATTATATCAACATGTTGATTAAATACTTGCTGTTATACAAAGCAAATAGCTATGCAAGCTTAGCTGGAGCGATCACTTACAGAAGATACCTGTGATACTGATGTCTTTTTGCAACATCATCTTACTTATAAATACATTACATGCTTTAAAGAAAGAAGGTGATTTTGAAGAGCTATTCTTCAATTAGAGATCTAATCATATTGGTTTACATCGAACGATTTAGGTAAGAAAAGCCAAGAAACAAGGGAGCTGGTTGATATAGGCATTTTATTATCACTTAGCTGTATAGATATATAACTACCTTTCAAAATTAATATTTTATTAAGGAAAACTTTATAACAAAGTACATGACAAAATTCTTTGTAAGAGGTAGAATTACCTTACCATTAATCTATAATTCATATACAGTAAATTGTGTATATATATGCTCACACATATGCTACTTTGTCTGTGTGTTACATATACACAGTTGCCAAGAAAGTACAGTATTGCATGTAAGTTTTATTCAGTGATTTATATAGCTGCTCTCAGCATTGCTTATTAACACTTTAAGTACAACTTCCCATAGCAGTTTGTGATCTCATCTTTTAAAAAAATAATGTGGCACTTTATCTGAAATTCAGCTGTAAAACAAATGGGCATTTACAGGTCTTCAGAAGCAAAGACTGACAACTCAATCAAGTTATATTTTCAAGTTTCCGTAGATATTAGAAAAACTCATAGGTAACAAATCTGTTTTGATTTTGTCTTCTAAATTAGTGGCAAATCAAGTCATCACAGCTGCTTACATTTTTTTGTTTTGCTTACTGTGCATTTGTGGTGTTCTGGAAATTTTACATGTGTTCTCTAGTATTTCACTGTAACATCACTTCATTATAATTCTCATTCCTAATCATACTTGATTACGCTATACATTAGAGAGCATCTTTACTAATGACAAAAATATTCTGTGATACAGGAGATTACATTAGTTATATGTTTAACAATAGTTTTTGACTAAAAAGGTTTATGAAACATCCAACTGGTAAGTGAAAATTTAATACTCTTCCAACATTTAGTGTGGTTTGCTAATGAAACAGTACACATGCTGTGAAATGTAGGTTAAAAATATGTTAAGTATGCAGCACTGCTAAATTAATTGTACATGCACATTCTTACCAACTTAAATTCAATCTGCCTTCATTTTTGCAGTATATATTACATAGCAAAATTTAACATTCTACATTGGAAAAAAAAAAGTTAAAACATTCCTTTAAGACAAACTGAAAGAAAGCATTAACTGTACAATTGAATCATCAGATAGATTACTTTCTCTTTGCAGTAGAAGATGTAAGTTACATCTCAACAAATATTTTCCCTTTATTTTTCTTTCATGTTTCTTTATGAAACATTAGCAGCTGAAAGTGGAAAGCAGACTATGTATCAAGTGCTTTCTGTTGTGTAATAACTAGTCTCTCACTAGTTAGACTTCCATTCAGTTATGAGAAGACCAATTAGTGAAAAAGTAATTACATTAGGCTTTAAGCAATAATGATGGACCCATAAAACAAGAAAAAAATCTTGTTCATAAAAAAATTTTTGTATCTTTGATAAACATGTAAAAATTCTTTAAAATATACACTTTTGTAGCAAAGTGGACACTAAATTAAAATATATTCTATTTTTTACATATTTTTATATATATTCCTTACCAAAATATTCTCTTAATACATATTTTAACACTGTACACAAGTTAGTAAGTGTCTTAATGAAACTCATTAGAAATATATTCAAGCTGTCTCAACATTAAAAATTTAAATCTGTATATAACATGGGATAATAATTTCCATAAATTCAACATCAGTGCATCTGTAGTAGTCATTAATAAGAGATTTCTGCCTGTTAAGAAGTCTCCTCTTGGTGTTAAGCTTTTAATGTGTCTTGTATTGAAGATTCCTCCTCTGAGTGAGCAGCTTCCATAAGTTCTTCTCCTTCATGAAGGACTTCAATTTTTAAAAGCTCAACAGGTTTCACCAAAGCAGCAAGGCTTTAGTACTGAACATACTCAGACTGAAGGGACTGTGCAGAGAAGAAAAACTGATTAAAACTCACTGGATAGATTATATTTGTACATATATGCATTTTTCACTTAAGGAGTAGAGGAAGGACAGGCAGGAGAAAAACTGAGGTGGAGGGGAATCTGAACCTCTGCAAGGGTAAAGATCAATTAAGTAGAAGAAACTAATAAATTGGATACAGTAAAGTCCATCAGCTTTCCTGTACCTATACTTACTTTTCCAAACCAAATTCTAGAGATTATTGAAGAAAGTGTTTTAAGGTGGTGTTTTTAAGGACTTGTAAAAATACCTTAAAAACATATTGGGAAAACATATGTTTGCAGTTACTTTACCATAAAACTAAACAGATATAACAAGTATTTTTTCAATTATAGGCTCAAAATCACCATTGAATACACAAGCATAGAAGCTTATTTTTCCTCACTCCATTCTCTTAATAATCATTCTGGGTTATTAGCTTTGGTGAGAGCATTTGTCAAGCTCTTTATTACATGTGTAAAGGTGAGGCAGAAGGAATAGCCTTTCATTAATGAGCATTTGAAACTTCTGCTCTCTTAATGATCCTTAAAGCTTTCTCATTTTCAGACCTGTATTTTAAAAATCAGAAAGATGGTTACACTTAATTAGAGCAGTGTTTGAAATAGGTTCTTCAAAATTGAATTCCAAGTCAATAAACATTGAAAACTGCATTAAAATGTAATTACATACTCTCATATGTTATACAGTAATCAATTACTTTAGGCTTGGACAGATGAAAGATGACCAAAAGCACTGTACACTTTTGGTGTTCTTGGGAACAACTAGTGTTAGTTGACAAAGAACTGAGTCATAACTGAAAGAAACAAGCAAACCATAAATTAAAGATTCTGAAGTTTAAGCTAAAATTGTTAGGAATCCAAGTTACAAAAATATGGGAAAAAATTAATAGCGACATATATAAAATAAGAAATACTCATGCAGCACAGATTGCTTGGAAAAAAGATAGCATGTTTTGTTAGTTTTCATTACAGATGGGTAGTCAGGGTTTATTTTATTTATTTTCAAGTTGAGAAATGTGTTTTTCAGTGTGTTCCCACCCTCACCATAGCTCTACCTCACATAGCAGTGATTTCTTCCTAATGTTTGAAAGCCTTTTCTGAATACAGGAAAGAATTAATTCTAAGCAGCATTTTTTCCAGATTAAGATTAATTGATGTGATTTCCCATTACTAAGAACAGGCCAATAACCGTAATAACTGAGCTGTTGTCAAACATAAGAGACTCATTTTTGAGTTTGAAAAACTGGGGAAGGTTGGGGGGGTTGTTTTTTTTATTATTAATATTTTTGTCAGTCAGGTCATTTGTGCTCTTAAATCTCTTTACATTGTCCAAAGAGATTGACTGTAATATTTCAAAGCCTGTAATTGTGGTGACTCCCCCCCCCNCTTTTGAGGAGTTTTCTATTTTAAAATATGCATTTGTGCCTCCTATTTGCAGTGACTCAAAGTATGGCCTTTAATTCTGAAAAGCTTTATCAAAAACAAAAAGATCCACCTTTGCAAGTGGTATTTAACAAAATATTTAAAATAAAGGTAAAGTCAGAAGAAAAAAAGCACAACAAAATTGACTACTGAATTGCAATTCTGAAAGTATAAAATCAGTTAATTGAGTAGAATTCTCAATATGTACTCCTACAGTGGTCCCATGCAGTGTCAGGCTTGACATTTTATACCCAAGTGTCATACATTTAAACAAAGAATGAAGAATTAGTTTCACTACAGTTAATGATATCTAATGAACTTTGTGCTGAAGCAACTGCTTAGATCACTATCTTCTTCAATAGGAGGCTTTCTGTGCTTCCTGGAAGAGAAAAATAAGGCACAGATCCATCTAGGCATTGGAATGGTACTTATATGCATTCAACTCCCAGACCAAGTCAGCTACCGGTTAGCTTTGAAGAGGGAACAACCCTATAGCATTTAGGGCTGTTTGTTAGGACTTGAACATGCACTTTTTCCAGATAATTGCAAAAAGTAATTTAAGCTTTTTAAATTGTGCATCAAGTCTCCCAAAACATTATTGCAACAGGAGTGTTGCAGCAGGCAACAGCTACCATCAATATACAAGATCCATTAAAATAAATCATGATGTGTTACAGAAAACGCATATGCACTTGAAGCCATCCTCCAAGTCTGCTAAATTTACAGAGCAGTAAGAGACACTAGTGTTTTGTCTCTTTTTGCCAAGGCTGTCCTATATTCATTAATGGTAAGTTCTTAGTAAGAAAAACTATTTTACAAATATAAAGATCATGTATAGGAGTTTTAAAATACTGCTATACTTCTTAACTTTTAAAAATTTTTCCATCTTGCTAGTTTCCATGACAGCTATAGAAGTAAAAGGTGACTCATCTTAAGACTACACAGTTACATATTCTTTAAAAAGAACACTACCTTTTATAAAGTGATATTGGGATTTATAAGTATTGTAAGAACAAAGTAACAATCTTATTGTGATACCTTAAATGTGATTACACTTGGTAAGAATCTTTATGCAAATTACAGTTGTGAGAGATTGTTTAATCAAAACATCCTATTTATAAAATTTGCAAATAAAATATTTATTCTATTTGGCTAGAATGGCAAGTTGTCTATTTAATGAAAATTAAGCTTTTCTCCTAGTTCATCAGCATACAACAGCATAAACAGATGAAAAGGAAGTGGATTCTAAACTTACACTGATGAAGGAGAAACCATTAGGGAAAGTATATGTCTGACAACAACAGGAAGTCATAGTCATGGTTAGTTTTTGTTTGTTTTAAATGGAATGGGGAACACTAGTACTAATGTTTTTTTAATGTTTCATTACAAAACAGGGAAAAAAACCTGAATAACCGTCTCTACCATACTGAGGAAAAAAAAAATGTACTTGCATTGCATAAAAATGAAGTTCCCAATTTCCTCACTAATGAGACTAAAAAACATTAATTAGAACTGAAAACTGTCCTAATAATCTTAAAATGCTCCTGTACCACTTTTGCTGATAGTTAACAAACTTACGAAGAGAAATAGAGTGATAAGGTGATTTTCTAAGTACCTATATGATTACAGATTGTTAGCTTGGTATCTAACTCAGGTGAGAACAATTCTGCTAATAAAATGAAGAGGAATATAATTCATATCATTCAATAATTATTTGATAAGTTACATGATAAACATAACCACTAGTATATGTAATAGACTTCTGTCAGGTACATGATATATGAGGCACTCCAGGAAGACAGTCAGTCTAATAGGGATATAGATGATAGACAACCTATTCCAGAGGTCTTATCACAATCAGATAGGCCTTCCTGCAATATGACAACCTCTTCCACAAAGAAGAGAAGGGTTCTAGTTGTTGGAGACTCGCTTCTGAAGATAACTGAGGGCCCAGTATGCATAGGGAAGTCTGCAGTCTACC
>VYZX01019603.1:29748-58422 GCA_013401335.1 Brachypteracias leptosomus | reverse complement strand
CAAACCTTAAACCATAACATTCCTGCAGACTTGAAGTTCCTTCAGGCAGTTTTAAGACTTTAAGATGGTATGACTGACTTACTTCTTGATGGCTTTTAGGCCTTGTTCTTCATAAAAGAAGAACAGTGGAACTCTACTCTGTTAGGTCACCCTGATTCATATGGTTTTTGTTGACTGTGACAAAACTGGCTTGTGACAGCTTCTATGGGATAGGCTCCTCGTGTTTTTGCCACAACTCTCCTTTCTAAATTTAGAAGTATTCTGTGAGGAATCATTGGGAATCACCTCCACTCTTTTGTTCTATCCTAAGATGATAGTGAATATGTATAGACCTCTTGGAACTCATATTCCTGGAACTTTTGAATCTTCCCTGTAACTGTCATTAACTTGATAGGTGCATATAAAGATTGTGTACTTACATAGACCAAACAGTAAGCAATCAGTGTGGGCTTTCTACTCTGACAATTGCATTCACACTCCTGCACTGAGTTTACCTGAGCTTCAGAAATGTTAGCAAGTACTCCAAAGATTTCTTTTTTTCCTTGAAATCCTGAATGTATTTCCTTGCATGGGCCTTTTAGTGATACACGTTTATTATCACCACACCTATGCATCATTGACTCAGACTGCTGACAAGTGTCAGTTTCCTGTTAAATACAAGGCCAGGGTCAGAATCCTTGTTATGTGGTTTTCCTGACTAAGTATGAAAGGGAAACTGCTGGCATGGTGAATTCTGTAGGGGCTTTATCTCAATCTGCTAGTGGAAGAAAAGTGAAAGATTTAATTAGACTGCTTGCACTTGAAGAAGATCAGGTGGGATCTTAACCTACACTCATCACCCCCATCACCCCACTGTTCCAAGTTGATAGGACTGTGTACCCTACTGCATTTTTTGAATGGAATTTATAGGAGCACTGCTTTTTCCTTTTTCTAGTCAAAATTTTTCTTGTTGATGTTCTTTATGTGTATGAAGTCTTTGTTATGAGGGATTCAGTAATTAACAAATCCTTGTCACAGAGAGGGAGTGGTATTGAAAATGATCTAACAAGACTGGATGAAAGTTAAGGAAAATATGTGAAACAGTTAATATATTGATATTAAGTTGAATTGAGTAGTTTGTAGACCCCTGTAGAACAATTGACATAAATTTTCTTTGATTTGCCTGTGGTTATCAGACAAGCTGCAGTACAGAGAAACTGAGTTTAACAGGTACTGGCTTTTATAGGAGGAGTACGACAAGTACGGGATCCGCATTAGAGTCAAATTCCACAGTAGCACTGAACTTCGTGAATTGACTCCATACCATCAGAGTGGAGGTGAGAAAAGTGTTTCCACAATGTTGTACCTGATGGCTCTTCAGGAACTCAACAGATGTCCTTTCAGGGTTGTAGATGAAATAAATCAGGTGAGAATCAATAGTGCAATGTATAACCTCTTACTATACAGATGCTTATCACATAGTGGAGAGAACAGACTTTTTTTTTTTTTTTTAGGGAATGGATCCAATGAATGAGAGAAGAGTTTTTGAGATGGTTGTGAAAACTGCTTGTAAAGAAAGCACATCTCAGTACTTCTTTATTACACCAAAGGTATATGACACAAAATGAATTTGGAAGTTTAACATGTAGGAGATACGAGTTTTGTGTGATAATATTCCTATAAATACTATGTAACTTATCTTTGCTTTACCGAAGAACTTAAATGGTAACTGTGAGAGAATTTTTCCTTTTTAAGGACAGCCCTGGCAGAAATCCAGACAACACACTTTTGCCTTCTTGTGATTTCTTTCCTTATTGACTCTGCTATTCTGTGCTCTCTGTTACTCTGAGAAGTAAGAGTGGTTTGGATGTTGAAAGGATAGGGATGGCTCTACTAGCTGTAGTGGTTCCCACATACGAGGAACTGTAGAAGATGACTGTCTAGAGTTCAGTGTCTGTTTTAAAATTTGTTGTCATCGTTAAATTACTAATAGTAGAGAAGGAGGAAAATTGAGTGTGAAGAGGTAAACAGAAAGAGAGTAAAAATGAGAAAGCAAAAGTAAGACATTAAGAAGCTCAAAAAAAAGTCCTTTTAACATTATGGTAAGAGGAAGATCAAGAAATGTGTTGCCCCAGTGTTCAGCAGCAGGAGATGGCATTATGAAGAGGTTGGCTGAAGGTATTCTCTCTCAATGAACTGCAAGTGGGTGATCACCACAGTTAACATGATGAAGTTCTAATAGCCTATCACAAAGAACATTATTGAGGTAGCACTTCAGGTAAAGGTTTCAGCCAATGAGATAGTTTGAGTGGGCAGCATCAGAGGATAATTAAAAGGCTGTACAGAGCAGGCTGAGAGAAAGCCAGATTCTGCTGTTCCAGTGTCTTACTGCTGTTCCTGAGCCTACACTATTTGTTATCGCTTACTAGAAGCAATTAAATCACATCCTAGAAAGTATGACAAATTGTCACAATAAGCTAAATTCCATGCATGTTTCCAGTGGATACAGGAAAAACAGTTACTGTGGGGTTTTTCAGTATGTTGACTCTTTCCCCAGCTATATTTTCAAGCAAGCTACAGAGGGGAAGGGCTGTAAATTAATATGCAGTAGAGTTGATGAGGAAAATTGCATTCTGAGTAGTTGTGATTCACTGTCAGAATGAGTAGATGTGTTCCTTAGGAGCGAGTCTTGGGTTTGAAAAGCAGTGTTTTTAATACCTATGCTGAAACAGATAATATTTATTAAACGTGCAGTAACCACTATGTTGGGAGTGAGTGCTTCGTTGCTGTATAGCAAGATTAGAATTCAAAACAGTCTTAGTTTAGGTAATTATTTGAGAACAGGATATATTACAGCACAGATAAGCATAGGACTTGGTATTTAAGTGGGAAAAATCAACAACAGGATCTAAGGTCCAAGGCATAAATGCCAAAATGACTGGGAAGAGAGAATTTCTTGTGGATGGCAAGTTCAGCATCAGTTGCAAGTAAATTGCTAAAAGTCATCCTGAGCACTGGAGATAACCAACTCTGCAGTTTGCATGACATCTGTCAGTCTGCTGGACTTGTGCCTGACAAGCCTTGGACTGCAGTAAGTGTCCAGCTTTGGCAGTTACATTTCAGAAAAGTAGTACTGTGGCTGGAGTTACTCAAGAAGACAGCAGTAAAACTTTGAAGAAGTTTTGAGTTTCCCCTAATGGAAATTGCTCAGCTCAGAGGAGCATGAGACTGAAAAGAGATGTAATAATTGTTCCTCCTGCCCTGTCCAGCCAAAAAAGGAAAACCTGCCAGTACTCTCTGCCTATTGTGGATATGACAAAAAAGTAGTGACCTTATTTGCAGCAAGAAGGTACAGATTAGATACAAAGGTTTTCTTGCAGTAAGAATAGTGAAGCATGGAAATTGCTTGAAGAATGAGTGGAACCTCTTTGGGAGGTTTCTAGGAACAAATACCATCTGTCAGAAAGGCTATAATCCTGCTCTGTTGACCTTTTGAGATCTAAGGCTTTAAGTAGACCACCTTTGTCTGTTTTAGATAGTGGGAAACACCTCTTTTAACTATTTTGACTTTGGTTTTTGTGTTTGTTTTTTTCCACCAGCTCCTGCAGAATCTCACTTACAATGACAAGATGACAGTGTTATTTGTTTACAATGGACCTTTTATGTTGGAGGAAAACAAATGGAACTTAAAGGCTTTCTGTAGACGGCGGCGGCGACTTGGAAGGATGGATGAACAGTGATACACATATACATATATATAGTTTTTTTAGAACGTTTTGGAACATCTAGCTTTAAGGACTTGAGAAATTGTGAGAGATGAGGACCTGCAAAGAACTGATGACAGGAATTTGGATTCTTGAAATGTGCAGAAGTGCAACAAGTTTTAAGTGGATGTTTTTTCAGATCTTTCATAGTGGCCTCTTTCTCCAAAGAACCTACTTTTCTTAATATTAGTTTTACATAAAACAGAAGGTTTTTATATTTTGTTATTTTACCTGTAATTAGCATCAGAAGTACAATTAATTTTTCTAGGTTATAGTGGACTAATTCTGTATCTGTTTTAGAGGGGTTTTTTCCAAAAATGGAAGTTTGTTTATGGTAAATAGTGTTCCCCTAACACAGCCGAGGATGTTCTCCAAGCTTTTTAATTTTGAAAAATTTGAATATTGAAACTTTTTGAAAGAGTGAAGAAGCGAATGATTTGTAAGTAGCTGTGCATTGGTTTTTATTTTGTGAAAGTGTACCCAAAGTTAATACAAAGAATATACTGTTGTTAAAGTAATATACTTTATCATTGTTATTTATTATTTTTGAACTACTGCTTCATTTTGTGTTCCTGGTAGAATAAGGTCTTTTTCTAGCAAGTCTCTCTTGGCAAGGGGAACTGTTTTTAAAACAATGAGCTAGTTAGCTTGCGGAAGTTAAACTAAGCGATATTTAACTTTATGCTTGTTTTTTTTAAGTAAAACTTGATACAGTTTTGGTGGTAGATGGAGAAAATAGTCCTGCTGATTTCACATGTAAGTTAAAACCAAGAGGCTTTTTACAAAGGTTGAACTGCATTGGAGTGATTGTAAACACAATGCCATTTTAACAGATAGCCATAAAATTCATGGAGTGGAGTTTTGGCCATACCTGTTAAGCATTTGAAAGTAGATGTTATCAACAGAATGCTGAATGCCTAAAATAAAGTCATGGTTATTTAGCTAACTATGAAAAAAAATCCAAAACCACCTTAATACTGAATTGTGAAAAGTATGATTTGTAAAGACATGGAAACTACAATTGCTGTGTAAAATGTACGTAAAAATGATTGAGTCCCAGAACACCATCTGAATACACACAGAATCCTTGTTTTCATGGAGGAGTAGCCTTCAATATAATTTTATACAAAATTTGGTGTCCACTTGATTTTGAGTGAGAATTTTTCTTAACAGCATCTTGTGGATAAACTTTGCCAATGAAATTGATATGTCAGGGCTTTTACATTAGAATGTTAGAAATAAATAACCCATTGCAAAATATATGCTAGGATCTGGAAGGTGTTGGGTATTAAAGGTTAAATACTGTAATTTTTGTTTTGAATGGTTGAGCCTTTAAGGGACTAGAGAACTACACATTCTAATACTGCAGGCCACTGTTGATCAATGGAGCTCTGTCTGCCTGTGAAATGATTTCCTGGAGTAAGTTCCATGAGGATTAGTATCCATACACAAATATTTGACAGCAGAACTAAAAGAGCATAGAAACTCAGGCTGCAGTCCAGGGATTGAGTGGGTCAGCAGAATATCCTTGACTTAACTGAGGCTACAGGCCTATCTGTCACTATATTGCAAGATCTGGGTTTTAAATGTATTCCTTGATCTTCAAAATAGTTGGCTTCTCATCACCCTGAACTTTCAAGGATTTCTTTTTTTTTATTTAATTGAATGATAAAACATAGATTCTGCTTAGTCTCTGGGGATTACTATATGTAAAGTGCAATTTGTTTTCAGTGTCTAAATAAGTGAAGCTACTTCTATGAACATGTGTTATGATTCAGTTCTTCTACAGCTAGGCAGCACTGACTATCTATTCTTAACGCTGTCATCTTAGAATGTTGTGGGATTTCTTCCTAGAGTTCAGTTCCTTTCTCACATTTGAGGCTGAGGTATGAAACTTAAGTCTGATTTACGTGAAGATGATAGCACCTCAGATCCTGTCTCAAAAATTGTCTTCTGGGACATGTGCATGCCACACTGCACAAGTGAAGAGGATGATGGGCTTGTGGGAGTACACTTTTTTCTTGGAGGCCTGTCAGCTACTGACCAGAGGTCCTGATTTCGATGTATCTGGCTACAAGCTTAGTATGACACTCATCCATATTAAGTTACCCCAGACAATGTAAGGATCTGCAAAACTGTACCACTGTCATGTTGCTGACCAGTGGAGCTTGACTATCCAGGAGCTCTGCTAGCTAGAGCCTTTAAAAAAGAACCATAAAATTGACTTTTTAGATAAAAGAAGCCACTATTTGCAAATGGTTTATACAACATGATGGTGTGCCTCCCATACACGTGTTCCCATATGTAACCTACTAATTTGTGTGACAGGTGCATCCCCAAACACATACAGAGACCTTCTGGCTTAAAAGGAATATTATTGAAAGGGACAGTGTATTCAACCATGGAAGTCCACCCTGAGTTGCTCAGTGCAGCTGCAGAGTGTTATTTAGTACACCTTACCCATGTAAAGGGCCCTTCAATGCTGCCAGCTTTCTTGCTGCTCCTCATACTTTGTTACTGCTGTTCAGCTCCCTGGGGACTCTTGCTATAAAAACTCATGGAATTAATTTCAGTGTAACTTGGGGGGGTGGGGAGGGGGAGGGTGTGGAATGAGTGGGAATTTAGGTTAAATATACATGTAGTATCCAACTTTTCCTGCTTACTAGACAGGACTCCTCAAAAATGTAGAAGTGTAAGGACCCCAAATAGTCTTAACAGTTGAAATATAAATTGAGCTTTCTCCAAAAATAGGTACCTTTCTCTGTTGTTTACACCTGCTGAAGACTATAGCAAAGATCCTTTTCCACCACCATCTGCACTTCTGAAAAACATCTGTGTCTCCTCATGTATTGAGACAAAGAGGGAGAAGCAGCATAGAAATTGTGACTTGCTGTGAGAAACAAAAAAGATCTTGAGAAACCAAATACTGAAAAGCACTTAAAAATCACCCTTTACTGCATTTTATGACTGTAAATGGCACTCTTGCACCTACCTCATCTCTCATGGGAGAGATTGCTGAGTCAGATGAAGCAGCAAACTAGAATGAGGAGGGACCCTTGCACAACTACACTACTTTTAGCATGCTTACATGAAGCTTAAGCTTGTATTGGAAGAAAAATAAATGAGGCCTGTTGCTGATTGGGATAATCTCCAAGCTTTGGAGTTGTTGAGATGCTGAGACACAAAGAGCTGGTCTAGGCTGCAGGATGCTTACTGAAAAGTGTGGTAGGTGCTCTTTAGAGGCCAGATAGGCATCTGCTCCAGGCCTGACAGCAGATTTTACTTGGAGTTGACGCTACTGGAGACACTTGTTCATGACAAGGTGCTCTATCTTTTGTTATAAGTTCTCTGGCTGGTGCTTCCTTTCCAGAAGCTTCTGGGCCATCTTTAAACACTGCTTCCTATGGACTGTGGAAACTGACTTGCATTTCTTCAATCAGCCTGCAGTTACCTGTTTGTTATGAGGCAAGGCCTCATAATTTTCTGAACATCTCTTACTAATAAGCCGTAATTTTCACCATTTTCACCTTCTTCACCCAATTCTCATGCCATTCTATGGTATCTTCTTAAAAGCAAACAGATGCACAAGATGTGAGATTTGTTACTCTGTTTTACAAACACTTGTATAACATCAACATGTCTGATGCTGTCCATGCTTGGGCTTTAGATAGGGGGGTTTACCTGGGGGAGGGAAGGAAATGTGAGAAGGGGAGCTGTAATTCCAGATGCTCAGTGTTTGCTAAGCTGAGCAGTGGTCCTGTGGCTGTCCCCAGGTGTTGGCTAAGGAATGGTCCCACACAGTGCATGATTCCTTCCCTTGTCCCTGCACACACCACCTGTGTTGGGAAAGGAACACCACCTGAGGTGAAGGCCCATGTGGGCTCAGCAATACCCAGTAACTGCATCAAAATGTATTGTAATTTTATGGAAGGTGTTTTGATGTTGCATGCATCATTTCCCTGTCTTCTTTCCTGTCTTTGTTTGGCATGCTTCTTGAAAGTTGCACTGTAGCTTCTTGTGATTTGATTGGCACAATCACTGATGGGAGGTGTCTGACAGGAGAGCTACATCATGGGAAGCAGGGGGAACCTTGGCACTCTAGCTTCACTGTAAATAAATCAGCTAGAATTACTCTCTTCACTTCTGACTCACTGAAACACAATGTCCAAAATAACTTTTCCTGGAACTTTTTGTTACAGAAGCATTTATTTCCTAGTACCATGCTCATTAAGAATAAAACTAGAATTCAGTGCATCATAATTTGGAGAGGAGGGAGATGGGGAAGGAAATTAAATCCACCTCTGCTCCAAGAAACATCCTCCCCCTGTCCCAGCCTGAACATCTGAAAATGGCAGGAATGTTTCTCAGCTGTTGAGCTCACACACCAGGCTTGCCAAAAGCTGCATTTCTCCTATGGGAGTCAGCGATCTAGCTATCTTTTGCTTATTAGGGCAGTCTGGATGAAAGGCAGTGTTTTGTGTGCAGGAGGTGGTTTAGTAGTTACTGTATTTCATTTTACTTTGTGCTAACTTTAGCCATGGACAAGGCTGAACTGTTGGACTGGGAGAGGGGAGATAAGTGCAGGAGCCAGATGTGTTTAGCCATTGAAAGCTCTTCAAGCACCACTGTGGCAGTGTTGAAAGCCAGCAGGTAAAACATGGGAAAATAAATGCAAGTAGCAAGGGCAGAGGGAGAAGATGGAAGAGGTGATAACCAGCCCTACAGCAGCCTGCCCACCGGCATCCTGTCCTGTGGCTCAGCTCTTTCCTGCTGGCGCAGTCCCCCACCAGCAATTCCCATCTTGGCTTTCCATCAAATTCCACGAGCTTTTCTCCCCTATTCTGCATCCCTGTTGCTCTTGAAGTAATTCCCCAGTTGTCCAGTCTTCCTTCAGTTGATCTACTACCCCCATTAAGCCAGTGGTTTTTTGACAGCTGTTCTGGTTTTGGCTGGAATAGAGTTAATTTTCATCATAGTAGTTTGTATGGGGCTGTGTTCTGTTTGTGACAAGAACACTTGTTAGCATAGGGATGTCTTTAGCTATTGCTGAGCAAGGCTTGCATTGCGTTTCTCACGCTGCTCCACCAGCACAAGAAGTTTGTCAGAAGCTGGGAGAGGACACAACTGGGACAGATGGCCCAAACTGACCAAAGGGATATCCCATATGACATCATGCTCAGCACTATAAGCTGGGGGAACAGGGGATATTTGGAGTTATCTTCCCAAGTAACCACTGTGTGCAATGGAGCCCTGCTTTTCTGGAGAAATGGTTGAATACCTGCCTGCTGATGGAAAGCAGTGAATGAATTTCTTATTTTGCCTTGCTTGTGTACATGGTTTCTGCTTTTCTTACGTCACTATCTCAACCCACAAGTGTTCTCACTTTTACCCTTCTGGGTCTTGTAACAGCTTTTTCATGGACCACAAGGGTGGGTGAGTGGGTGGGTTGGTTGATTGGTTGTGGTTTTTTTGCTGGGGTATTTGTTTTTGTTGTTGGTTTTCCTGAAGAATTAGAAACACAGTAAATCCCAAGCAGATGATCAGCACAAAGAATGTGAAGAGACTTGCTCTCAGACGTCACCAACAGCATCAGCCCCACTCTGTGCTGCTGAGACGCTTAAAGATGCTTAAAGGTCTGTTCAAGTGAAAAGCCACTGACGTTATTTTCTGTGGACCCCAGTGGCTGAGGGATCTGGATCCACTTTGTGCCTTCTTCTGGGCGCAATTGTGCTGTTCATGAAGGGCTTTTTTGGTCAAAACTTGTAGTATTTAAAGTACACTTTCTTGTATGAAAGGTACTGGTTTGATGTTAGTATAAAGTGGTACAGCCTCCATTTGTGTCTGTAGTTCCTCAACCACCAGTTTGTCAAGAATGAGTATGTCCATGGAAAATTATTGCAGTAAGTTATATTGGGAGAATCTCCTTTATTTCAGTTTGAAGCAGTTTACAGTAGGGCTGCCCCCCTTGAAATGCTGCCATTGGGAAATGATACCCCTGAGAAAAATGGTTCTTTGGACTGTGGTGGGTTTACCTTGGCTGGGTGCCCGGTGCCCACCCCTAGTCCCTCTATCACTCCCCCCCCCACCAAAACCTCCGTCAGCAAGGCAAGCGGGGAGAGAGTAAGATGGAAAAGGAAAACCTGTGGGTTATGATAAGAAGCAGTTTAATAAACAGCAGAGAAAGCAAGGTCGCGCGCGCGCGAAGCAAAAGCAACAAAGCCGTTACTCTCTACTTCCCATCCGCAGGCGGTGTCGGGCCTGTCCCGGGAAGCAGGGCTCCAGAACGCGTACCGGTTGCTTGGAGGACAAATGTCTTCCCAGAATCCCCCCCGTCCTCCTCCCTTTATAGTTGAGCTGACGTCATATGGTATGGAATATCCTATTGGTCAGCTCGGGTCGGCTGTCCGGGTTGTATCCCCTCCCAAATCTTGCCCCCCCCACACACCCTGTACCTTTGGTGCTGTGTGGGCACTGATAGTCATAACAAGGGTGTGTGTTATCAACACCTTCTGGCTTCCAGTACTGCAGCATGAGGGCTGTATGGGGAAAATCAGCTCAGACAGACCCACTACATGGACGTAAGAGCTGAATGTAGCTTAGCTTCTAGGTAAGGCTGGGATTGTCTTTCTGTAATCCAGTGAAGAGAGGCAGTGATTTACCACAGCATTGCACAGACATTTAATAACACAGTTGTGGCTTTCCCTGGCCACCTGTTTTTTGACAGAACAGTTACACAGGGCTTTTTGTAGGCTCTCAGAAATTCTGTTTGGAAACGCTATTCAAGGCCACCAAAGCAGTGATTAGCCAGAAAAGAGCCCGAGCCCAAGCCACTACATGTGGTCTCTTCAGGGGGCCCTGATGTAACACCTTTGCCTCCTCAAAGTTCTGCAGCTGTTTTCTGGCCTCTGCCTATTAGCCAGAAGAGGAAGAAAAGGCTATTTTGGAAAGACCAAGGCTTCTCTGTGAACCCTTTTTAGCACAATGTCAGGAGGGCTCTCATACTGGTTTCTTTCTCTGAGTGTCCTGAATTCTCAGAGCTTTCTTGGATTTGGGATCATAAGCTGTCCTTATCTTTAGGTGATTCTCCTAGTCCTGTGGTTTACACTCTCCACTTCCATTGTACCTTGTGTTCAGCTGTGCAGACATTCAAGTGCTGCTTTGATTGGCATTACATGGCCTAAGGGGCAACAGACAATACTGAAACAGTGGCTGGTGGCTTTTGCTATGAAAAGAAATAGGATTTTTACAGTTGTCATAACTTCAAAAATACAAGCTTAAAGGAACAGTTACTCCGCTCTCTCTCACCCCAAACAGCATACATGAGCTCCATACAGAGACACGTGAAATGGAAAAATACAGTGTATTAATATGGAAACAAGTGTCTATTAAGGGTTAGAACTGACACTAGTCAGATCTTCCCATTTTGAAGTAGGAAGATTTCCATAAAGCCTGTGGAAGTGTTTGAGAAGGTATTTTAGGGGACGGGGAGTTTCTCAGTTGAGGAGAGCAGGGCACGGAAAGCACAGTAGCTGCAAACTTCTTGCCATTAGGAAAGCTTCCCCTGCTTTAAAGCAGTCCCTCGGGTAGGTACATTGTTCTGACAGTTGTAACCCTGCATTAAGTTGTAATTTGTCAGATGTGGCTGGGAGGTGCAAGGAGCTCAACCTGAAAGATTTTGTTTCCAAAGCAAAAGCCATTGAGAAAGTAGTGTTTGTTATGGAGCTCTGATGAAGAAAGGAAACCTCACTGACTCCTTAGCCCTGAAAAACTGAGTACTGAACAGCATTGGTTTGGACTCCCATAGAAGTGAAAGTCATTCTAGTCACCCAAGCAGGCAAGTTCAGAAAGCCACCCGTGTATGCGGGTTTCTGAACCACTCTACAGGCACTTAACTGGACTTTTATGGGACATTTCCTTTCTGCTCTCCTTGGCAGAGAGGAGGAACGAAAATTCACATTGCAGAAATTGCGCTCTCTGAATCAGTTGCTCTGTGTTCAGGGTCACACGTTCCCATGTCATTGTTGAAGTCTGCTAGCATCCACTGGGGTGCACCCAGTCTTTGCCTGTTATACCTATTCCAGCCAAAATTTACATTGCTCCTGACGAGAATATTCTCTAGAGTGTATTAGACCTCAGTGGCTAGAAGCATCCTCTTAAGGCTAAGGCCTTCTCTGCACTGGGGAGATTTTGGCAGATGTTCCAGTTAGAGTACTAAAGACAAATACTAAAGGCTTTAAGGTGAAGAATGACAAATTTAGGGCAAGTCCATTGTGATGGGATTGCAGGGGAATGAGGCCAGTGCCACAGCCCTGTGTCCCTTATTCCTCAAATCAATGGCAAGCTGAAAAAAGAAAACCTTGTGCTGAGTTTATCTGTCCTCTGGCCATCCACCCCAAGGCAGAAAACTCCACCTCAGCATCAAGTCAAATCTGGAGGCTGCTTACAAGCTTTGTTCCAGATACAGATGGCACACTTCCACCCCTCTGTCTCTGCCTGCATTGCTGGAGGGTTACACGTTCCCTTGGGTACAGGGTCTCACCTTGCAGACATACCCTAGCACTGTTCCCATGTACCAGGTTAAGTTAGTTCATTTAAGTAGTAGCTTCCAGCAACCGTAGTGCCAGTGACCATAAATGTCAGTGAGCTTTTTGGCCCATGGTTCTGATAGCTCATTTGAACTTTTAATAGTGTGTTAAGACTTAGAAGACCTGGTTTGCTGTTTGCTTAGCCTGTTCAATGAAGCACACCCTCACCTTTTTGACTATGTTTAGGCCTGCTTTGTCTGCTTTCCATAAGGGCAGCAGCAGTGGCTTGACACCCAGGTGATAGTAAGGAAAACTATTACTTTGAACTAAACTGGGAAAATGGTTACTTTGGAATGTAGATTGTAAGAACCATTAACCTGAAGACATTCCAGGATAAGGAAGACAAGGCCATCTCGGAGGGGGTCAGTGTAACTGAAACATATCGACCCTGAGGCCGGTGGAGTGAAATCACAAGTGCCAGGTGNCTGAGGCCGGTGGAGTGAAATCACAAGTGCCAGGTGCAAGGATGAGAAATCACAAGATGAAGAAGGATGAAGTAATGACCACCATGCAGGTGCAAGGGACATTATAATATTTTAATGAATCCCAAGAAACACCACTGTCCTGGTTCAGTCAGGATAGTGTTAATTTTCCCCAGGAGTTGCTATTCGATACCATGCTGACGTCATGTCCGGTACTCAAGGTGCCCGGGCAGGGCAGTCTCGGCTTTGTCTCACCCGGGTTGCCTCGCTCTGTGTCCGTAGCTGTATCCTTGCGGTCTGTACCTTTATGCCTCTTGTTTTGTACATTGTTATCCCTGTTGCTGTTACTGTTGCTTTTGCATCGCTGTGTTAAATTCTCCTTCTCTCAACCCGCAGGGTTTGTATTTTGCTACCTCTCCTGTTCCCGTCCAGGGGGGGTGGGGGCAGCGGCCACGTGGTGCCCGGTCCCGGCAGGGTTTAACCAACACAACCCCCTTTTATGTTAATACTCCTGGGAAAGGGGAGGGGGGGGGATTGGAGGTTTTAAATAGAGGCTGAAAATGGGTCTCCGGGGAGCGTTAGGAGGAATCCCTCGCTCACCCTGTCGCCAATAAAGGAATGCTACTTTCAGAAGCTTAAAACAGTCTCTGGAAGTCGTCTTCTCCGGCCAACTTTTACGGTATCAGTTCCTTGCTTTACCCTCCTTCCTAGGCTCCATAGGCTGAGCAGATGTTTTTTATCCTCCTCAGACCAACAGCCCTTCCAAACCCACGGAAATCTCACGGCAGCAGTGTGGCTGCAGAGGCTGAAGCACCGTTAGCACGTGGAGCAGCTGCACGGTGCAAGGGAGGGCACCAGTCTGAGCTCAAAAGCCATGAGCAACAGCTCAGTGAGAGACTTCCTGGGAGCTGGGGCATGCTGGTGAGGGGACACTGTTCCCCCACCGCAAGTTGTGTCTCCCTGCAGTAGCAGCAGAAGGCATACTTGGGAAAACACCTGGGAAAAGTAGAAAAACAAGATCCAAGCTACACAATGAATAGCAACACCAAGACCTTTGAAGTGGTTCATGCACGACTCATGTATTTTATCATGGGCAGCAGTGTTTTTTTATAATCATTCAGACTGGTTTACATGACCACTGTTTCAGTCCAATCATTCAAAACAACATGAGAGGGTTTTTTTATTCCTTTTTCCTTTATTTGGACAATATATATACACATATGTACAAAAACATCTAAGTCTACTTTTTTTTTTCTTTTCTTTTTTTTACAATTTCATGTGATATATAAAACAGGACAGCAAAATAACTTATAAAGGATACGAATACTGTACAAAAATAAAACTGATTAAACTGTCGGAAGTTGGTATTTTACAGTGTTACTAGTCTGTAAAACAGCATTTTGAAGTATGTGTTCAGTCTGGTGTATGCTGGGCTATGTCTGCCTGCAAACTGAAACAGATCTGTAATACAGGTCATGAAAAACTGTTCAGAAAAGTAGTAGGTTGTGTAGCTCTACCTGTAAAGCCGCAATTCTCTATAGTAATGGGCTTTCTTAACCAAAGAGAGGAGCTGTCCTAACTTCAGCACTATTAAATAGTACAACAAGTATATATGGTATTAGAGAACCTGGTTTTCCTTTTCTTTCCCAACACTTGCAACAATCTTCGTAACTGAACTTCATGATGCAAAGATCTAACCTGCAGCTTGTTTTATGTGTTAGAGCCACCGTTTGCTTTTACTAAAAGAACCCCTCCCTCCCCCCCAGCCCCAAACGAACAAAACAATAAAACAAAATCTCCAAATCTGATTATTCCCCAAGTATTCTGTTAGTGGTTAATGAATCACATTAATCCTGTCTGTCCAATGCTGAAATACAGCCTATGTTACAGCAAATGGGTTACCGTTTAGGAAGGTTTTTTTCAGAAACAGGATCTTGTCACACACAATCACAACACACATCTGTACATCCATCCCCTTGTCCCATGGACCAAAGTGCTCCTTGCCTGCCAGTTCTTTCAGAATTTGCAGGAACAACGATGTTTCTTTAAATGTGCATTCTACCCCAAATACACAAGGTGGAAACCGTAAATCTAGCCATTTATTTCCACGTATTGGTTAATGCTGGTAGTGACCAAAAACATCTATGATTTAAGCGCTGCTTATCAGCTGTGGCTTCCCACTGTGGCTGATGGGATATGAAGGTGTCTTGTATTTCACAGGATCAGGCCTTAATTTTCCAAGTGCTGTATTTGTCCTACAAAATGGCAACAACCCAGATTGCAGGACTGACTCAAAATTTTGCATGGTCTTCACAGAGAAGAACGAAGATGAATGCACATGCGCTTTTGAATCTCACCGGGCTACACGTGGCTCTGACCCCACTCAACAAGGCAGCATTAACAGTACTGGTAAGCAGAACACTTTCTGTATTTCTAGATCAATAGAAATACCAAGGCTACCGATTTTCACTAGGAAGAATGTATGTCCCTATGACTCAATTTGGACACCAGAAATAAAGGTTTGGTTTCTAAAATAAATGTTTCAAAAAGCTGAAACAGAGGTAGAAAGTGTGCTTGGTTTCCTGATGTCTTCACTGAAGAAAACACATCCCTTTTACTCCACAGACTGTTCAATATCCCCAATGCCTTAAAAGCAATTCTCTTCACATAGACAGAATTTATCATGAACTACACAGGTAAAAACACTATATGCAAACTGATTTCTAATGCTGAAAGCCTTATACAACTGTAGAAGAAAACACTATTCTCTGAGTTCATTTTTTTTATGTTCATTTCTAGGAAGCAAGCTTTTTATCAGGTAAAACAATAAGATATTGCAATTGCAGGTGTACTAACAAGGTTTTTTATGTACAGAATTTTACAAGATCACTTAAATTCATCTGCAGTGGAAACACTTTGGGTTTCAATGTGATTACTCACAAGATGAATTTGGCCCTAGGTCTCTCTAGTAGGGCTGCACCTCCCCTTCCTCTTCTGGAGGAAGGGGTAAAAAACAAACGAGAGAAGAATGTTTCTGGAAAAAGTAATGTGTAAACAGAATCCTCCCCACTTTATGCAACTGGGGAGGGAAAAAAAAAGAAATATCACTGATAACCTCTTACAGTTCACGTTTTGAACATTAAAAAAAAAAAATTAAATACTCAGCTAAGGACCACAACTTAAAGTTTTCCTTCTTTTTGCTCCTCTTAAAGAGCAAAAAATAGCTTTAAAATAAAAGTAATATTGCCTTTATCAGTGTTTGACGTGCCATGCATGACACAGGTACAATCCAAAGTACCAAGAGAAGCTTATGTCGTAGGGAGTATCACAACACGCCCTCTGTGCTGTATCTCCAATTGGCTCACGGTTTTCCCCCATACTCTACAGAAACAGCAATCAAAAGACATGGGAGCCCTTCCGAAGCGCTCCTTACAATATTTTCAGCTGTTCCCATTAGCAGAGTGCTCTTGGGGAAAGGTCTACTCTCTCCATAACACAACTCCCATTGGACTCTGTGGGAGTTAGGCAAGGGTATGAAGAGAATAAATCTCTAAGGCAAGTGTAGGACAAGAAAAAGCCTTTAAAAAAGCAGCAGTTTATGAAGATGGTAGCTGCTGTTACGCATCTATTCAAATAGAACACAAGAGAATAAAGCACTGTTAAGTGGTATTTCTATAGTACAGTACTGTATTGACAAATTAGAAGTATAGGATCAACTCAGAGACGTATGCTTCTGCGTCATGCCACCATCACATTATCTAGGCTGACTTGTTTTTTTCCAGGTAAATGAGTAACAGAGATAAATATGCATACGGTCAGAAAATGACTGAGCTGTTGCGGGGTTTGTTTTTTTTGCTTTAAGAAGTATCTTCTTGAATTGTACATGTTTTCACTGGAAAAGTGCAACTTATATGCAAAAGTATAGTTGATACGAAGAAAAATTAAAAAGACCCATTAACTTTAATGGGCCTTCTTGAGTATAAATTCACCTTATCTCAGTATATCAACCAGATGCTATTAGTAATGTATGTAATGTTTCTCTTAACAGTCTCTTTAGACAGGAGTAAACCCACTTCTACAATGTGCCATGAAGTTTTTATCTGAGTTATTTATGTGACTCAGAAAGCGGTTTTACTTGACAAACTCTAAATACAAGCAGCATTAAACTGTTCAACAAAACATCTTCATGACACAGCAACCACAAAGACCTTGGGGTCATGCGACTGTGGTGGCACAGGCCAACCCATTCAGTCAGACATATGTACACCAGCATCAATGCTTCACGTTGGAGGAGGTGGTCGCCTCCTCTGCTGGCCATCCCTTCCCTCCTCTCACCCTGCAGCCCACTTTCTCCAGACCGCTGTTCCCAGTGCAGGGTGTGGAGGTGGAGGATGAGGAGGGGAGCACGGAGTACTTTTGAGTACATACTTTTTCTTTTTTTCTGAATGTCAGCTACATGTGCTCTTGGAGGGCAAGGGTGCCACAGCAGATGCTCATGCTCTGATGCTTGCCTCAGTGCCTCAGCTTGCCCTCCCCCACCTGCCTTCCCCAGGCCAGCCTTGTCTTCACAAGGAGGCGCTGGCGCTGGACTTTTTGGATCGCTTGATCATGCTGGGGTGGAACTCAGTGTGGCGGCGGGCGTGCTTTGTCAGGTGGTCACTCCGCATGAACCGCTTCTCGCAGAGGGGGCATCGAAACTGTTTCTCACCGGTGTGGGTCCGGTAGTGCCGGGTGAGCTCGTCAGAGCGGGAGAACTTTTTAAGGCAGTCAGGCCATGTGCAGGGGAATGGTCGCTCGCCTGCAGGGAGAAAAGGATGACAAGGGATTTAGGGAGGTGGGGATAATGCAGATCTGCATGTACTAGCTTCACTGAGGAGCTGAGGGAACACGCAGCTCAGGGGAAAGCGCTGCTTTTGCTTTCTGTTGTGGTGCCAGGATCTATGGAGTTGTTGATGCCTTGCTTCATCAGGTTTCAGTCTCACCTCCATCAGCAGCCAAAAACCCCTCCAACTGCATAAAACCCGCACTCCGGTGCAGAACCTTACATGACCCCAAAGACTGTCAAAACAACAAATGAGCTCTGCCTGTGCCCGTACATTTTTCATGTCAGGCTCACTACAGTGGTTTGGGAAAGGCGCACTGGTATTATTCCTCTGACACTTCCATTCTGCTGAATAAAATAATCCGTAACCATTAGAAAAGAAACAAACAAACAAAATCTTTCACCTAGGACAAGTTATTCCAGCCCAGGGAGAACTGAGCGGGGAGAGATCAGGGGGTGCAGTGTAGCCTTGTGGCTGCAAACACATAGAGCAAAACCACTGCGGCTGCAGAGAGAAGTCCCATGCCCCCTCTCCTCCCTTCCAAGAAATCCAAGCTGCTCCAGAGAGTACAGGTCTCTCCTCAGTCTCTTAGATGGCTGATTTGGTGGTAGGAAAACTATTTCATTATTCACAGCTCTATTGGTATAAATGTTTGCTACGATGGTGAAGAACCAAACCAGACACCTTAATCTAAACCACACTGCACTTTTGCTTTTAAAAACAAGGGTGTAAGGATTGAACAGCACTCACTGTAATCTTCCTGGCACCCCACATCCCTGCAGTTCACCTCTGCAGGCTGCACAAGCTTTGCCTGCAGGCAAACCTGACACCAAGACCTCCTGATTAGCAAGGCTGACTCTAGTCCGTGGCGCAGATGGATCAAAGGTGTTTAAGTTCCCAAGAAAGTTTTCAGTCTCAGGCATCATGCACTGCTGCAGTTTGATGCCTTAATTCCCTTTCTTAAGAGTCTCCTGAAGGGAATATAAATGACAGCTATGTGACAGCTATTTATAGTCCAACATGAAATACAAAAACTATCCCAGGAGTTTTCCAGCTTGGAAGAGTTGGAAAGAAAACTAGGGAACTCCACTATTTCTTTGTACTGTGAAGTTTGGCACAACAGGCAAGCTCACTTTACATTTACCAAGGGCTTGAATGAAGAGCCCAGGCACCAGGAGTACAACCAGCAGTGTAATGTACAGCAGGACTGCAGGGAAGAGAAAAGGGGCTGGGGAGAGTGACTGATGGCATCCAGAAGGCCAAGGAGGCTGAGGATGGATCCGGTTAGCTGAGATGTAGCTACACCACAAGCCCTGAAAGCCCTAGTAAACCTCTCTTAAATAAGACAGCCATTTTCACAGTTCAGGCTCCTAATGATATGGTGGTCCCTGATAGGCGGCTGCTCCATCCCAGACTGGCCAGCGTGCAGCAGAGCTGCAGCCAGATGAGGACTGTGCAGGTTGCAGCAGCCCCTTGGGCAGCCACAGCACAGCTGCCTCCCCTGTGCTCTCTCCCTTCACCTTGCAGCGATGCTGGTTCTCAGTCAGGGGAGAATGATGCTGAGGGAGCAGAGGAAGCCAAGCCAGCCTGGTGCCTGAACCTGGTAGAGGCAGAGCTGCCAGTCATCCTGGCCTGCGGCTATTTTATTTTATGAACAGGTTTCTTGGCTCCCTGCTGTATGCTTTTAGACATGGTTGGAAGACTTTCCAAACCACCACTGCTTATATAAAAGAAATTTATTAAAACACTACATAGCCTCATATACGTGTGAAGGCCACGACTGCAGCTACACGGCTGAGCAGCACTAGGAGCTGTATGGAGCACTCGCATCAGTGTCCACCATCCTCCCCTGGCTTTGCCCTGCCCAGCTCCTGCCTTCAGCATCCAAGGCAAGTGTTTCACTTGCACTGTTCTTTTGCTTATCTCTCTCATGGTTTCTGTCACAGCTCCTGGAAGCAGGCAGCAGTGGGAGGTGCAGAACAACTTCCTAGCTCCCCCTGGGAATGTGGGAGAAGTGCTATACATCTTGCACTAGTGGGGGCATCTAGTATATAGCTCTACGTGAGGCACCGAAACCCCAGAGCAGTGGGATCAGCTCAGGCATCCTGCTTCATCCCCAGGACCCACATTTCCAACCAGCTACCTCAGGACACCTCTTAAACCCGCAAAAGTGCCTAGCTGTGCCACAGAGAGACCAGGTGCCTAGGCTGGATAACACAGAGGCAACATCTACATTTTAGGCATGGTAGTATCAAACCCAGGTGCCTACATGCAGCATTTTGAATCTGACCCTGTCTAGCCCTCAAGAGACTCGGCTTTCCCTGCCAACCCCATTCTGAGAATTGCAGATGGGAAGACAAAATGGAATCTAGTTACTCAAATTCCCTCTGAAACACAAGGGGAACAGTGTGACCTCCACCACTGCTACCCTGCACACCCACTTCATGTGCTTGGAGAAAGCACTTTCAGGTTATGCAGCGTAACCACAAGCACTGGGGAAAGGCAGGGCTCACTCAGGATCCCTTGTGTACGTTTGGCACTACACACCCTGGGGAATGAGCCCTGAGCTCAGTGTGGGGAGCACACTGAAGGCCATGAGGAGCCTGGCACGGCAGAGGCTATGACAGGAGAGCTGGTGTGCACTGGGATGATGAACACAACAGAGATCAGCCACACTCCCTCAGATGCATGAGAGCTACCACCGGCACCAGCTGCCCACTGCTAAGCCCCCAGGTGCAATGGTGGAGAACAGTTTCACCACCTCAGCAATACAAGCCTGCCGAGGCTGTCACAGCCTCTTTGGGAGCATGTACATGAAAGTAGGCCAGGCATAATCCCCAGCACCAGGACGCATTAAACTCCAGACTTCTCAGCAGAGAGACACGGGGGAGGTGGCTCTTCAAGGCCCTCAGGGTTGTTGCCAAGCCTGAAGATCTGCTGCTCCCCTCAGTCACAAAGCTGTAACAGATGACACCAGCCCAGAGGGATGGTGCATCAGTGACAGACTCAATAGGTGCAGAGCAGAGATGGAGAATGCACTCAAGAGGCTTTTAAGGCAAGGCAGAGATGCCTGACGGCACAAGATGACTGTCCACTCAGCAAAGCTGGTCACTTATTTGCTGGTTGCATTTGACACATTATTTTTTATAGCAGCAGAGATGTTTGTGGAAAAGCCCACTGAGCAAGCAGGTCTTGCAACTCATATGCAGCCAGGCAGACAATGGCCCACAGAGCTGCAATGCAAGCTAGTACTGCCTCCATCTGGAGATGGGGATTTCTGTGTCACGTCCCACTCAAGAAATATCTTTTCCATAGTTTTTCCTCTTTAGTTTCAGGAGTAGTAATGCTAAAGCTTGAAATGAGCAGCAGAATGACCCATCAAAACAGGGTGCTATTATACACTGCTTCCTTTGGTGGCAGGTATGCTACTTACATTTTAGATATGCCATAGATGGGATTTCCATCAAGAGATGAAGGAATGGCCAATGGTGTATCAGGCTACGTTAAAACTATGCATGGCAGGATCTGAACACAAGAGACATTTTCTTTAAAAAACCCAAAACATACCAACAAAACCCCACATACATCCTGGGCAGCTTACAGAAGTAACAAGTGAAATAGACACTGATAAGGAATGCATCTGAAGAATTCCCATTCTCTGTGCTGTGTACCACCAGGAATGTTGTGGGAGACATAATTTATGCTGAGCACAAGCTAATGGTGGCTCATCACAGGTCTTGTCTGGTCTAAAGAACTTCTGCAGCCCTGCCTCGTTTTAAATCCCTTATGAATATTACACCCATTGTGGATCCTCTGGATCTCTGCTCTCTTGCTTCACTTGACCTTTTCTCCTTGTTATTTTCCCACATTGTAGTCTTGTGAGGGAAGAGTTTCTGAAAAAGAATATTAAGTTGATGATCACACACTTGGGCAATTCTCCCAGTGTGTAACAGGACATGCACTAGAACTGGATCACACTGAACTTCCATAGTGGAATGAAGTACTGATTTTACCTGAATTACTAAAATTGCTAGAGCACTGGCTTTACAGGAGAGATTCAGAGATTGCTCATGATGTGGAAGGAAGTCTGGCCAAGATGAACGGTTTGCTAGGCTCACACAGTTTTCTTCACTGACAGAAATGAGGTTGGACACAGACATGAATCCAGAGTCTAGCATCAGCACCAGCTAGTGCAGAACAGTTTGCTGTCAAGTAGTGCTAATGATGCTGCTTCACACACAAACTAGAAAACTGAATGGACTGTAGCTATAGCTGCATGAATCGAAACCTACTTAGACACCTTTGACTGACCTACATTATTAAAGATGAGACCACCAAACTCATGGTAGGACCATGCTACCTTGTATTCATAGCAGCAACTATTTAAAGTATCAAAACTGAAGAATGGTTCAGAGTTCGACTTCTGGGATGTAGTGTCTGTGCATAGCTCCCACACTCTGTCCATCTGCTGGTGTGGCACTGCTAACCAGTACCTCCTGGCGCAGGAATGCCCACCTTGCCTGCAGCACCTGCCCTGAAGCCCAGCTCCACTGAACTGCAGCAAGGCTGATCCCTCCTGCCAAACCCCTGAAGCAGCTGATGGGAAAGAGGGAGAAGGGAAAGCACACAAATATGAAAAGCCCAAAGAGCAAAATCTCTTGCCACCAGATGAGAGCAAAACTTCTTAGCTAAGTAGGACTGGCATAGTCAGGTCTGCATGGTTCACATGAGAGCCTCTAATCCCCACCTTCATCCTCCAAGATTCTCCTATAACTCTGTGGCTGCTGGAGCTCAAAATTTCCAAAGAAATTTTGCTACTCTAGGAATAACTGGTCCCACACCACAATCCTGACAATGATTAGTTGTTTTTTTTTCCTGTGACCCCACTCAGCCACCACTCTTGCATGTCTCAGTGTCTCCTGAAGTATGATAGGTTCTGTAGGTGGATGTCAAGAACATGCTCCAGCTTATTGCAAGAGGAAAAAAAAAAGGACGGCTATCTTCCTTGCTGCAGAATAGCTGCTATCTCAGATCTCTCTCACTTTCCCCCCACAATGTGTTCCTTGCCCCATACACTCTGAATGAACAGTTTCCTGGATTTTGACTGAGTGTTCACAAGCAAGATATTCTGGTGAAGATAGATCTTACAGACATCTGGGCATCCACTTCAGGGCACAGACACCAGAGGCCTTTCGCACAGCTTTTCTCACCTCTTCTGAGATATTCCAAAATCAGATCATTAAAACACGTGGCAACCACAAGGTATGGATGTTGGTATAAAACAGCACAGAGCAAGATCAGCAGTGAAGACACTAGGTACCATGTGCCTAAACCAAGGTTTTCTGCAACACCTAAACCGTGGCCATACGGTCTGGTGACAGATCAAACAGACACTGCTTATGGGATAGGCAACAGGTGGATGGGTTGTAGCAAGGGGTTTATTCTGCCGGCACACAGGACTAAACACTACCAGACACTTCAGGTATTAAAATGTTGCTTTTTGCAAGTGTCTAGATTGCTCTGACATCCTCAAAACCACCATTCAACAGCAGCTTGCACATGCAGATGTTTGAGTCTCTTTCAAAAGACCAGGTGCAAAACCACCTGCTAGAAGCCACCACTGCTGAGCTGCTGGGAGCCTAAATCCCAGCAAGACTCAGTCTTCCTGTTACACCCATGTGACACTGCAGAGATGTAAGGGATATCCTCAAGGTTCTCTGTCAGATCACAGTCTCCCTTGCCTGCCTTACAAAAGGCTTTCTTCGGTGGACTCCCTATAAGCCAAGGAAGCTATCTGGGAGAGGAGAGACCTCTTCAAACCCCACTGAAGAGTTCCATCTACACTTTCATAGCAGAGAGGAGTGCCCTCAGCAGTACATTCTTGGGTACATAGGACAAGTTCCTACCTCTTCTCCTTGCCTATCTTATCTCCACATGAACTTCCTCCATTTTGCAGTAATACTTAAAACATTCATCAAGCAGTGAAGAGAAACCAGCTTCTAGCCTGGTGCTTAGGGCACTTACCAGGGATCAAAGAGCACAAGGTTTAAGCTCTTGCACTGTCTGAATAATTGAATGTTTGCTAAGCTTTGACAGGGAAAAGAGGAATGCAATTTTACATGCATTCAGAAAGACAATATATTTTTTGTTATTTCACTATGAATTTATTAGCTGATGTTTCAACAGACTCTTCCCTCAAGTTTAAGGTATTTACGGAGTGCTCCCAGTCATTGTTACTTGATTGTAGACGGTGAACTAAGCTGCAACAAGTAAACAGTATGAAGTGTGCTTTGCCATCACTACCTCAGGCTCTGGCCATTAAATCTTTAACGTGGCCCCTCCCTGCTCTTCCAGATGCAGGTTTGGGAGCTGTACAAGGCCAGGAGCGTCAGCCTCATGCACAACAGCCCAGCAACTGACAAAGGGGAACGCCTGTTCTCGAAGGGATCCCAACAGCTGGAGCTGCAAGACACACAAGCTAGCAAGAGCAGGTGACACCCACCACATGGTCTTCAATGCCACAGCACGACAGTGTGCAGGGACTCAGTAAAGTCATATTTTCAGTACATCCATCTGGACACTGGAGTCGTATATGACTTCAGGTGACATCTGCTCACTCTTTACATTGATTCAGTTAATATATAAACCTTTCTAGAATTATTTCCTGCTGCAACATACACACCCACTTAAAGCTGGGGTTTTTGTTTGGTTTTTTTTAAGCAGAAAAAACCCCATACAACTGGGAATCAGGCAACACTGAACTTAATCTTGAGGATTTTTGCCCACCTTACTCAGCTGGTAAGGCTGCCAGTCAGTGTGATCATGTTTCTCCAACACCTGGAAACATGCCCATTAGAACTCCAGCAATTTGCAAATTTGCATTAACCCTTGAGAATGGGCATGTCAGATGGAGGTCTGAATTTAGCTGAAAATGTCTTACTGGCTCCACTTTCTGCTCTTCAGTATTATTCTAAAGGATCTGGCAAAGTGACATCACATGAGCTGGATAAGAGGGGCTTAAAATGCTAAATTTCAGATTATACTCCCACAAAATACCCAAAAAAGCTCCAAGGGAGCAGAGGATTGCCAACATATCAGCATCTGTACAGTGTATCAAGCTAGTGGTAAACTAGAACACAAGTAACAAAGCTGCCCAGTCAAACCCAAGTTGAAACGAGCTGGGTTGAAGCTGTGATATTTAGATTGCAGTACCAGGCAGCTGCAGTGCTTATCTTTCCTTTCTACCAGAAGTGATCCTCAGCTTCACTGTGCAGACTGCCGACCTACAGGTCCACACCTCTGCCTACAGCCCTGCTACCTAACATCAGTGAGCGCCAGATACCAGAAGAGCTTAAGGGTCCATCAGCCACTTGATGTAACAAAACTTTTGGTATTGTTTGGACCCAGTCTCCACAATGATGCAGTGGCTGAAAAGCCTAGCTGAAGATGGAAAACTTTTCACACATATATAGGTCCTACAGGTCCTCTATGAGGAGGCATCTCACAAACTAGTTTTATGTTACCTTCTCTGTCCCTCTTTCCTGACTGGATCTGCTCCCAGCAGCCACATGTCCTTTAACTGGCTTGTATTCACACCATCCTAGGAATGTACATTCCTTAAAGTTTGTTTCTCCTGCCAGTTTCTCTCCTCCCAATTGGTATCTTGCCCTTTGCTCTGCACTCCCTGCCCAGGCCTTCTAACTGAGATGGCTTGATAACTCTCATATGCTTCTATTTTCCCTGGAAACCCTCTGGCCTGCACATCCCTCTATGTTAAGCTGCTCCCCCAATCTTTAAAGCTAGTAATAACCCTACACATAACTGGCCAGAAGCAAACCTCTAAAACTACCTATTTAGAGAGGTCCATGTGTTTTCAAGGCAACTCTCTGCAGATCTGCTGTTGCTTGTCATTTTCTGGGTCAGCTGAGTCCCTCACCCTCTCCTGACCCCTGCACCACTTCCTGGGCTTGGGTCTTCTATGTCTTGACAACACATCTAGGCCTTTTTCTGTGCTCTGCAACACCTGGTCATGCTACCTCAATGCTAAAGACTCCCCAGCAGACACACCCCTCAGAAACCCTCCTGCCACCACCAAACTTCAGCAGAGTTGATGTATCCTATAGTCCCACAACACCATCCCGTAAGAGATGGGGAAACCTAGGGTATGGTCACATTATAGAGCTATCCCTCCACCTGCTGTCCTGACAAGCAGCTTTTGGCTTGCAAGCCACTGGGGATAACTCTGTCTTTTCTCTGCTACACCAAGCACCAGGCACCTCAGAGACCCTACTGGAAACAGCTTGTGCAGAAGCACCTTCCCTGTAATGCTCCTCCTGCTCAAGACATCAGAACTTCAATAATAAATTCCAAGTTACTGCTGGATGATAGAAGGACAGGGGAGGCAAGAGCTCAGTTTCAGTGATAGGTTTGTCCTTGTATCTTCAGGCCTTTGCAGGCTAATACATTTTGAATGCAGGTAAGCACACATGACAGAATGAAGTGTCTGATTATATCACAGAAAGACCAAGGCCCTGGTGAGGAATGGAAGGACTACCCCCAGGAAGGGGCAGAGTTCAGACGTTCTTGGCTTCCTCCCACAAATCCTGCTCCACCAAGGCAGGCAGGGTTCGGTGGGACTGACAGCACAAGCAAGGGGGCTGCCTGCACAAGCAGGACATGCAGCACCATCCGCTGACCTTTTTCTGTTAAGATCAACGCAGAAGACAATTTCCAATGGATGATTAATTTGGGTCTTCTGGAAATTGAGCTAGAGCCAGTATCGAAGGCCCAAACTTGAAGCAAACAGTTATACAGATATTTTCACTTTCTGGAACATGGAATGCCTTTAAACCAACAAGTTTAGAGAATCATTAATACAATACAGATCTCTAATCTCTGAGCATCAAGTCTTCGGTCTTCTCTCTTCTACCTTTATTTGGTATTTCAGTTCTTGCTTTGCATTACCATACCAAAGACGGTCTGCTGAGTTTTTAGATTCCCACCATTGCACAGCACAGAGCAGTATCCAGAGCTTTCCAACTTTATGATGAGTATTCCTAAGTAAAGAAAGCTGTGCTAAAAGCAAGATCATGGGTGTGAACAAAAATCCTAAAGCCATTTTCCAAGATAGAGAGGCTGGGATTAAACATTAAAAATTTAAGATCAAGAACCTTCTACTGGTGGCTGCATACCTACTTCTACTAAAGGTTACACAACAGCAAGAAACCCAGTTTGTGCCTTGATGAAAAATGGCAGGTAGATGAAAGCAATTCAAGATGCTAAGATATATGAGAGATAAAATTAATTTGGGGGGCAAGAAAAAAGGAAGAAAATGGTAGTAAAGAGGAAGCATTAATGCTCTCCAGTACACAGTTATGAATAACTCCAGAGGTCCCACTGAACCCCACTGTTGCTAAGGAATTGTTCTGCCATCTACAAAAATAATTAACATTAGCAGTATCGTTTAGCATTTCAGTTAGCTACAATTAACTGTTCACATTAGGAAGCCCTGAAAGTTCATTACTGCTGGGTGTCTGTAGTGATTTTAATCACACAGAACTACCGTGACAGTACACCAGCGCGTCTGAGTCAGACCTTTCATGCTTGGAGCTAAGGCCACCCACTTGTGAGCAGCACACGCTAAACCTGATGCCACTTCAGGAGACACTTATTATAACGCTACTGCTTACAGCAAATCGTGTGGGTTGTACAATACATTAATTTCCATGTCATCACCCAGAATGCCATCCCAGTTGTTGTCTATTTTGGTTCCCATATCGGGGTGGATATCTGAGCATGGGCTAGTAAGTGGAAACGATGCTAACGCATTTTCTTTGTCACTCATGAGCCAACATTTCGCAAGGCATAAGTTACAATCAGCCTCCAAAAGAGCATCGGAGCTGCAGTCTTTGAGCCAGGGACACAACAACCCTTGGCACCGGTCCTGAGGTCAGTACAGGGTCACCACTGACCATTCCCTTTCCTGGTTCATGGGAACAGTCTTAAGCATCTGACTGCAGAGCTCACTGCTGAGCCACATCCAGTAATCCTCCTTCTTCCCCTGATCTCTCAAGCTAAGCACCCAGCAGATCTGCTAGTAGGGCACAGGTAGGCAACCAGCATCAGGTCTCTTCCTCTGCAGTGCAGGTCCACGTAAGCATACAAGCAAGCCAGAGCAGCAGAAGCTTAGCTGGAGCTCAGACATAGCCATGCCCTTCCCAGGCTGCGCTAAATACTACAGCAATGCCTCATGGTATGTTCCTCGGGTGATAAACTCGTTTTGTACTTCACCATTTACCACCACTGCCAAGAGACAAAATCCAGAAAAGAACCGTCATTACAGAACAGATGCAAATCACGTGTTGGCAGCGTTTGTCTCCTTTGATCTACTCCTTGCCATACTCGGGCACAACCCTTTAATTTAGAGTCTTGTGTGCTGCACTGTGACCCCAACTGCAATTCAGACACGTAAAGGTTTTTTTTCCACTACTTGCACTAGAGGGCTTAAAAAAACCCCCAACCAACTACCAACCAGAGAAGTCTACAGTTGCTGTCCCTCCAGCGCTTCGGCAGAGCCGGGGAAAGTATGAACAGCTGTAGCAAGCAGATATTTTTTTATCTCTAGGCTTCCATGTTGCCACACCCTCCGAAGCGCCCGGGCGAGGATGGGGGTACGGGCGCAGGCAGTCCGATGAACGCAGCCCGTGTGGAACACGCCACAGCTACCAGGCTGGGTGGCGACAGTGGACACGTCGAGGGGCGGGTGGGCAGAACACCGGCCGGACCCCGACGGAGGGCGCCCGGATCTCTTCGGCCGTCGGAGCCGCGCCGGGTCAGCGCGGGCACGGTTCGGGTCAGCGCGCCCGGCGCTGGTCGCTCCACCGGGAGCCCGCGGGGCTGGCTGCGGCTTTTAGGTGATGTGCTGCTCAAGTCTTCCCCTCCTGCCCGCCGGAGGGGGTGTGCCGCCTAGAGCCACGGCACGGCGCGGCGCGGGGGAGACGGCGCCGCCCCCTCTCGGGGCGCAGCGCGGCGGCAGCCCCGCTCCGGACCCGGGGCGCCCAGCTCCGCCGCCACGGCGCACAGAGAGGCTCTGCCAACGCGG
>VYZX01019603.1:10179-21340 GCA_013401335.1 Brachypteracias leptosomus | reverse complement strand
GAGCGTCCGCCTCCACTAACATGTCCACCGATGGCCCCACTGCCCCTCTGCCCCTGCCCACACCTGCTCCCTTCGCTGCTTCCTAAACCCCCCTGGAGCTCCGCGGGCTTGTGGCGTCCTGTGCTGGCTCCTATGGGTGTGTTTCGGGGTAAAGGCGGCGTTTCTCCGCAGGGCACTCGAATGGGTTTGGAGTTTTATTGCTCCCGGTGACTTAACCCCTCACCGAAGGGCTTTCAAGTTGAGGTGATGTCACGTTAACCCTCACCGAGCCCGAGGCGATGCCGTATCAACCCATCGCCAGAGCTGAGACCGTGCCACATCACCCCATCCCTAGGACCCCGGCGGCACCACGAGGTGAGGAGTCACCTGCCTGCCGCAGTAGCGCCACAGCCGCTCCCTCCCAGCACCAAGACCCCCGCCTGCCAATCGCGCCTCCTGGCTTCGGTGTCTGCGCTGCTCCTGGGAGCGCTAATGTCCTGCAAAGCTAACGTAGCAGGTTGTTCTCCTTTAACTTAATGGTGCAAGGTTTTCTGTACGACAGCAGTTCCTGTCAAGAAGGTTCCAGGAAGGGCGAGAGACAGGGAAGCAACTTGGGAAATGCATGCGTTGTATATCCTGAAGATCAAAATTGGGATTTTTAATGTTTTCCGATACAGTGTCTGGTTTCCTGTTACGTGCAGCAGCTTACCTCCTTTCCCTCCCTTTTACTGGTGTTTTTCGTCAGAAATAAAAGATGTGTTGGGGGTCAGGATGGGTGCTGTCGGACTTCACATTGGACTTTCCTGGCATTCCACCCGAAATTGACAACCTCTTTATTTTTCTCCCTAGACAACTCTCTTCTGGAAATGAGGATCTCCTGCAATCTCCCACCATTGCGTTGATGCTACTGCAAATCCTCAAGCAGTGGGAGTCCTGAAGCACTGGCACAGGCTGGCTTTGGAGCTTTCTCAGCTGTAGTACTGGGAAGCCATGCTGGATGCTATAAGAGTACTGGCAACTAAATTTACAATAACCTTGTAACTACCACTGCCAGTGGCTACACAGTTCAGTTGTGAGGCTTTTCCTTAGGAAGTTTAATTCTTCATCAGTAGAAACTCTTTTGAGACAAAATAAGTATCTAGAAAGCAGCTTTGCAGTAAAAGACAGGGGGTCCTGGTGGACACTGAGTCGAACACGAGCAAGCAATGTGCCCTTTGCAGCAAAGAAAGTGAATGGCATCCTGGGCTGCACTAGGAGGAGTGCTGCCAACAGGTTGAGGCAGGTGATCCCTTCCATCCCCTCAGCACCGGTGAGGCCACACCTGGAGTGCTGGGTCCAGTTCTGGGTTTCTCAGTACAAGAGAGACATGGACATACTGGAACAAATTCAACAAAGGGCCATGAAGATGGTGAAGGGATTGGAGCATCTCATACAAGGAAGGGCTGAGACACCTGGAGCTATTTAGCCCGGAGAAAAGAAGGCTGAGAGGGGATCTCATCAACACTTATAAATATCTAAAGGGTGGGTGTCAAGAGGATGGGGCCAGTCTCTTTTCAGTGGTGCCCAGTGATAGGACAGGGGGCAATGGACAGAAACTGAAACACAGGAGGTTCCCTCTGAACATCAGGAAACATTTTGCACTGTGAGGGTGACTGAGCACTGGCACAGGTAGCCCATAGAAGTTGTGGAGTCTCCCTCCACTTCAAAAGACACCGAAATGTGGTCCTGGGCATCTGGCTCTAGATGGCCCTGCTTGAGCAGAGGGATTGGACCAGGTGACCTCCAGAGTTGCCGTTCCAACCTCAACCAGTCTGTGTTTCTGTGATGTGGTAGCTGGATGGGTTGGCAGCTCAGGTTCAGAGTCAATGTTTGAGAATATGTGACAGAAAAAGCAAAGAGTTTAAATATGTTAATTTCCTTTCATAATTTTGGGTACTGCTGAGTAATATCCTTATATTGACTCTCCTGATTTTACTGGTACCAGTGAAAGGGTTTTGTGGGTTCTACAGCTCATGCCCCTAATCCTTTGTCAGGTTTTAGGATTTACTTACTACACAGCCTTTGTATGTGTATTTGTGCTTAAATATGCCTGTGCTTGCATATATGCATATTATCATAAATCATCTCTAAGGACAAAAGAAAGACTAGAAAGACTTCTCAGGCCCTAAACCCATCCTCCTAGTCCCTTTATTTTTTTAACAGAATATATCCCCATTAAAGAAAGTTTTGTCTCGGAAAGATGTACCTGAACAATACAATAGTAGATCCTATTTTTTCGACTGGTTGTACCAGCACAAGCTTTGTTTAGTTAAGAACATAATTTTACTCATTAGGATTATCTTAACAGTTACATTTACCCCAGAATATAAAAAATGCTATTATAAGCCTAAACTGAAGAAAATACTGTATTGTTTGTTTATACTTACAAAATGCTTTTGTGTAGAACAATCAACCACTGACTTTCACTGTCACCCCTTTCTATGCCCTTGTTTTAACATTAGCCTGTACTGAGTGTAGGTAAAATATCTTCTAGTCAGTCTTCACTGAAATCAGCTAAAGTCTGTGGCAAATCAGCTTTAGTTAACTCAATTTTGCTTGTTCTACGAGAGAGCCAGAGTAGATTCTACATACCTGGAGCAGCATATGGGTACATAAACTCTACACAAATTCAAAATTGCAAAGACCTACTCCACAGCTGACTCTTAATGCTAAAAGAGTTCAAACTCCTAACTTCTCTTAAATTCCCCTGATACTCAGCTGCTGTCCATGCCCTCAGACAATCAGGTCTTCACATAAATAAACATTGCCTATAAATTTGCTGGGATTTCAGCCCCTGCTAAGAACACCAAGGCAGCTGTAGCAAGCCCGTCAGGCCCATCTTGCTGTCTGTAGTAGTGGCCTAGGGAAGAGTTTAAGAAACTCTTTCAAGCAAGCTTCAGAGTAGCTCAGAGGGTTTGTGATATTTTTACATTTGATTGCAAGATGCCAAGAAGCCCTTAGAATGGAGCCTAGGATTCAGATCTCGCACTGTTCCACCCAAGTATCCTAAGAGGTTTGTTCTCTCATTCAAGGGCAAATGGTTTTAAAAAGAAGTTTGGAAACCAACTTCTCCAGAATAACCTCAAAAGCCCGAGTGCTTGGTTTCAAGGTGAGAGTTGTGGGTGTGAATCCCTTCAGGAAATAGGAAACTCCAGTTCTTTCTAAGGACTGATCTCCTGGGGACATCTGCAGCCTCAGATGACACCAGGACTGGGGTCCAGGCTGGAGACTTGGAGCTGGGTGAAGCCTTTTTCTAGCTTGACCAACTAAGACTCCTGATTTCCAGAGACAAGCGCGGCTAAAGGTAATGGTTAATCTTAATGGTATTTTCTTCTTGGTTGCTCAAAATATGCTCAGCACACTCATTCTGAAAGCCCTTCCGAGGGTGCCATTCTAGGGTAGACAAAAGAACACTCTGCCCTTGCTTCTGAGATAGTTAATTGCAAGTCAGCTCCAGTGTGGGCAGTTAACACAGCGCTAAATTAAAACTGATCAGTCCTGCTGGGGTAAAGAGCATATTAGGTCGTGCTCACTGTGCTGACTTGGCTGAGCAGCTTCTAGTTTGGAGCACGGGCAGTGTTGGAGCAAGGTTTTGTAGCACAGCTTGAGTTACCCAGCTCTTCTCTCCCACTGAATATGAAACCTCAAGTTCCCACCTCAGACCTCTGACCCCTACACATTCATTAAAAGCACATAGATAATGTTGCGTACATAGCATGTGATGCCTCACCCTTGCCTCAGTAATTGGCAGAGCAGATTCTTGTCAATACAAAGGTTCAGGAGTGAGGAAGTTGTCACTGCAGTCTGCTCTCTGCACCAGGGGTCTCTTTTTCTTCCCCCTCTCCCCTTAGAGTTGCCAAATAATTTCTACCTCATCTTCCCAAATACTAGCACCTGTAACAGTGGAGGGCTTGTGCTGTTACAAATGTAATGCAGGCTCCATGTTCAAATATGTATTTTGTGTGTGTGTGACTTTAACATGGTGGATTGTCATGCATGTCAGCATTGCAGATATGCATAGTTCAGTATGTCCAGAAAAAAATAAAGAGAATGGAAAAAATACTAACAAGATGTCAATTGGCTGAATTTAATTATATGTCCAAGAACTTGGACAACCAGATATTGTCCAAGATCTCAAGGTCCAAAGGTGCTTGATTTCTGAGGCGAGAAACTGGGAAAGGACATGGTCCTTGCATGAATGTGTGTTCTTTCTTTTTAATACAGCTATTTATATAACTGTGCAGCTATTTATATATATTTCACTTGTTTGAAACCTAGTAAGAACAGGAATTAGCACTCATAGCACTAAGATGAGTGCTACTTTTATATGTTACAAGTATCAACACTGAATCAGACAAATTACACATCTTATAGTGGGTTTGGAGCTCAGAGAGAGAGTCAGAGTGTTGGACTTCCAAGATTATCAACATGCTGTTTGCCATTTCAGGTAAATTCTGTTGCTCGGATGAGTAGCCAGGCCTGGGTTGGGTAGATCTAGCTGACTCTAAACCAATTTGTTTACTTCTTCTTCAAGATACACAACAAACAAATCTTGTAGACTCTGTCAGTGAAAACACCAGGTTCCTGTTGGCCTAAGACTGAACAAGTAATGGTGTTGACATCCAAAAGCAAATAGTTTAACTTTGTGCAACAGCTGCAGAGATTTAGTTTTCAAGTGAAGTAACTTAATGAGACAGCTGCAAGGGAACTTCGCAGGATCAATCAGACGGTACTTCTAGCACCAAGGCTAGCTTTGCCTTCTCTGTGAAAAAGTTGTTGTCTCACTAATACTGTTAAGGAAACACTAATGCTGCTGCAAATGCAAAACTAGTATGAAACATTCTTTCTTTTCTTTGAAGGAATTGCGTAGAGAGACAAAACAAGTCTATTATTTAGGCTTTCTTAATTGCCAGTGAAGCTCCCTTCACCTAACTTGTCAGAGCCTGGAAAACTTTCCTTTTTATGTTCTAGCTTTACTCTGGCTGAAAACCTTTCCTTACAAATCAGAAGTCCACTTATATAAGTCCACTTATAAGTATCTAAATCAGAAAAGGAAGGTCAAAGAAGATGTATCCCCCATTGGTGACAAACAATGGCAAATTAGTAACGGCAGATGAGGAGAAGGCTGAGGTGCTCAGTAACTTTTTTGCCTCAGTTTTCACCAGTAACCTCTCTCCTCACAGCCCTCAAGTTGGTGGCCCACAGGACAAGGACCAAGTAGACAAAGTCCCTCCCACTGTAAGCAAGGACAAGGTTCACGACCACCTGAGGAACCTGAACATAAATAAGTCCATGGGACCCGATGAGGTGCATCCCAGGGTACTGAAGGAATTGGCTGATGCAGTTGCTGAGCCACTCTCCATGATATTTGAGAAGTCCTGGCAGTCAGGAGAAGTCCCTAGCGACTGGAAAAAGGGTAACATCGTGCCCATCTTTAAAAAGGGTAAAAAAGANTATACTGGTGAGCAGTCCTGTGGAAAGGGACTTGGGGGTGCTGGTGGATGAAAAACTGGATATGAGCCACCAATATGCAATTGCAGCCCAGAAGGCCAGTCACATCCTGGGCTGCATCAAAAGAACTGTGGCCAGCAGATCAAGAGGGGTGATTCTGCCCCTCTACTCTGCCCTGGTGAGACCTCACCTGGAGTACTGTGTCCAGTTCTGGAGCCCCCAGCGCAAGAAAGATAGGGGCATATTGGAGCGTGTCCAGAGGAGGGCCACTAAAATGATAAGGGGAATGGAGCATCTCTTGTATGAAGACAGGCTGAGAGAGTTGGGGCTGTTCAGCCTGGAGGGCTTTGGGGGGACCTTATAGTGACCTTCCAGTACCTGAAGGGGACCTACATGAAGGCAGAGGAATGTCTATTCAAAAGGGTTTGTAATGATAGGACAAGGAGTAATGGTTTTAAGCTAGGAAAGGATAGATTTAGGCTGGATATTAGAAAAAAGTTCTTTAATATGCGGGTGATAGATCACTGGAATGGGCTGCCCAGGGAGGTGGTGGAGGCCCCATCCCTGGAGTCATTCAAGGTCAGGCTTGATGAGGCTCTGAGATGTAGGTAGGTAGATGTAAGTAGGTAGAGATGTCCCTACTTGTGTAGGGATGTTGGAACAGATGACCTCTGGAGGTCCCTTCCAGCCTAAACCATTCTATGATTCTATGATTCTATTTAGCATATTCCTGGACAAGTCACACCAGCCAGAAGCAGTAATACCAAATGTTTTCTAACAACCTGTAATGCAAACAAACACTTTGCCTGTCTAGTTTGGATTCCAGCATCCTAAAACTCAAAGACAGCTAAGTTTGCTTCCAATGTTTGCAAAAACAGAATTATAATGAAATTAGCACTTGGCTGCTGCCAGCATTGCACATGAAGTTCTTCATATTTATTAATCTAAATTACCTAGCTTGCTAATTAAGTGGTCATCTGCATACAGCAAGTGGTACTTCATGGTATGCAAAGGTTGTTTAGCCCCACACAGTAGTTACATGTACAAAGACCTTATTGCCCACTGTGCTGTATCTGTCAAAAGGTTTGTTCAAATCCACAGCTTGTTCTGCTTAGAATTCAATTTAAGATCGACTAATAAAGGTCAACTTCAGTAAACATTTAGTCATAGAAATAACATTAAACAACTATGCTGTTCCTCTTAATATCCATCATGCTGTATTTTGTGCAAGATGGTGAATGGAAATTCAATTTACCTGTTGATGTTTACACCAGCAGCTATTTTGAGGATTTCAGCAATCATTTATTTTGAGGATTTCAGCAATCATTTAATCAAGCAAGTAAATATTTACTACTCTATTTCTTCTAAACCAGCATTGTCTATTACATCATAAAAAGGAAGTCTTGGTATTTTTGCAGAAAAGAATACATCTTGCTTTTTTCTCCCATGAGTCACGTGAATATGAAAGTCGTGAAAAGTTATTAAATGTGAGATTACGTATATTTATCCATGTACACACAACTTTGAGATGCTTACTCTCTGTGCTTGTTAAGAATCACAGCTGTTGGTTTCACTGCTTATGTTCTATTACAGCCACTATTTCTAAAGTGCAAAAATAATGAGAAGGCACTCATAATTCCCATCTTTTTTGCTGTACATGTAAAAAAGACCAACAAAAAGACTTTTTTTTCTTTTTTACATTTATGTGTTTACTGACTTTCCATGTACTGTACCAGAGAAGACTCACAGAGAACAATAATGCTTATCAGGTGCCAATAAGGACCACAGTCTGAGAGCTTGTTTTATCTGCTTCTCAGGTTGCTGAAGGTATTAGTTGGAATTTCCCTAATTATTTTCTTCCCCTCTTAGCTTAGAAAATAATGCAGTTTATGGGATAGATATTGACATCAGAATGAATACAGATAGAGTTCATTCTTTCCAATGGATGTGAATTGCACTTTATCTTGACCAATTTTTAGAGACTCTGAGTGCGCACAGTTGTCATTGAGAAGTTTGTGTACAGAAGATTGTATAGTATCTTCACTGTGTAGCACTCTGATGAGGTAAAAACATTGGGTTTTTCAGGATTGCAATCCACTATTCTTGTAAAGATGATTTAAAAAAACCCCTTTTCAGCTATCACTGTAATCTTTGTTCTCAGTCAGTTTCAAAGTGATTGACACATTTAATAACCAATATTCTTTCACTGTGGAGTAATCTGTCCACCAAGAAGGTAAAAGATGTGGAAACGCTCTGATAAAGTATCATACCAGTTCAAGCCAATATTTCTCTTCACATGAGTGGTGAATACTGGAACAATCGTAAACATTACCTGCCTTATCTGGATTATGGTAGTGGAAATCTAAATTACACATACAGTACCCTACAGCTTCTTTCAGCATGCAGGAATACACAGCCTGGTGGAATGCACAGAAGTTGTTAATGTCCCTGCTTTGGGAACAGCTCACTCAAGAATTCTCTTAAAAGCTGGCATACACATCCCTGAGCAGCTTTCCTGTAGTCATGATGTCTGCTGATCCCTTGCTACCCTTCCATGGATTTGAGTTGTTTTTCCTACTCAGTTCTGTGTGTGACGGGTGTTTTCACTGCTGTCCAGAATGATTTGTAGCTTTGTAAAACCACAGCACAATACCTCACATAGACCTAACGTGCCAAGTATCTCAACATTATCAGGCTTTTTACAGTGTTGCACAACGGATATGCAGTACAATTTATTTTTAGGTTATACAAGCAATAAACATCACTCATGGGTTTGTTGTTGTTTTACACCAACAGTGTATAGTGAAAAAGTCTCCTAGGACAAATGTAAAAGAGGACAAATTCTCCAAATTAGTCCCCTGAGGTACACAGTTAGTGACTGGGGCATTCTGGATGTAATCAGTAAGAAAGATGAAGTGTTACACTTTTTGAAAGAGGTTGGATAGGCACATAATTACCATAAATTAATGTATTTTTAAAACAAGATTTTGTTTCCATTTCTGATGCTAACCTATCAAAATAAGCAATTAATGGAACCTTGAAAACTAATACAGCAATTTATTATCAGTTCTCTTTCTTCTTTTTGAAAAGGTACAGCATCTCAGAGCACCAGCAGACACTGAACTTCTTCAGTTTCTAACAAGTTACTTTTTTTCTGGTGCTCTAGAAATGGTTTCCAAAAATGAAGTAACCCTCCAGATGAACCCCATCACATCCACAATATTGTTCCTGATAAGCAGATAGTTTATGGAATTATTAACAGTCTTCCTGCTGCTTCAAGCAGGCATTTATCTTTTCTAATAAAGTGCAGTAAAAGAAAGAATCATGAGAAAGCAGGAGGAATCTGCTTAGTGGCTAACAGGGCTTGAGTATGTGCTGCCAACTTATTTTATACACATGGTGCCAAAAAATCCCGCAGTATGTGTTGTATCCCTGACCCAAAGCTATTTGCAATCTACATTTGGAAAATAAAGATCCTTACAGTCCAGCATCCCCTGGGTCTCTGAGAGGCAACCCAGGTAAATAGATACTTAAGATTGTATAGTTTCATCTTGAACTGCCAAGAGACTTAGCAGATCATTATGATATTTATTCTGTATTGTGCCCTCCTGAGGAATCTCCAAATATGAAGAGCAATGAATGGGAATCATTTCATCCTTTGCTGAAAGGGATTACTTCCTCACAGGAGTGAAGAAAAGTCAATTCTCAAACAGAAAAAAAATGTGGGGCAGGAACTGAGGAATGCTTTTTATGCAGCCTCAGATACATATCCAGAGTGTAATGATTTATGCTGGAATTTAAACAGGAGATTTCAACTACCAATTTTTCTTTCTGAAAAGCACAATGACAACTTTTTAGCTACCTCATATGGACATGAGTTGCTCTGCAACGAGAGCTGAACAGCATTTTCTAACTCCATAATTTCTAATTTCCACTGGTTTCACTCTGACCAATGTGGAACAATGCTATCTTTTGAATTATTTAAGTTATTTTTCTGAAGTATCTCCTTATTCTCGCAGATGTCAAGAGGATAGAGCCAATCTCTTTTCAATGGTGCCCAGTGACAGGACAAGGGACAACAGGCACAAACTGGAACACAGGAAATTCCACCTAAACATAAAGAAAAACTTTACTCTAAGGGTGATGAAGCACTGGAACAGGCTGCTCAGAAAAGTTGTGGAGTCTACTTCTCTGGAGACTTTCAAAACCCGCCTGGACACATTCCTGCGCAACCTGATCTAGATGAACCTTCTTTGGCAGATTGGTTTGGACTAGATGATCTCCAGAGGTTCCTTCTAAGCCCTACCATTCTGTGATTCTCTGGAAGTCTTTTGTCCTGCTACTGGTCAGACCCATTGTGACTCAGCTGATGAGATCTGGTCAAACAGGTATTGCTAGACAACGCTTTTTATTAAAAACACACATGTGTTTTTAATGTTCAAGTTGTTTTACCACTTCTCTTTCCTGACTTGTGCATAGGGCTCATTCTGCAGTGCTGCTGGGCTGCCTTTGGTAGGGGAGAGAGCTACTTTTAAACTCCCAACTTTTTTCTGCAACAACAGTCTGGTGTTTGTATATCCATCCCACTTTATTCTACCACTCTTTTTTAAGCCAGCAGGCTAATAATGAAGCTCTTGATGAGACCATGAAACCAGTACCAACAATGAGTTTTCATTACCTCTGGAGAAGTCTGAGGTGTTTGATATGCATGAAGCTTTGTGTAGACATCTATGACTATAAACCGCCATTGTTACTGTCAAACAATTAAGTGTTACAACTGTTTAAAAGTGTTGCTCTTATCTAGAAAGAATTTATATTTGAAAAAGAAAATAAAAACAAATTAGTACTTTATCTTTGTTACATCCATACACACTTTGTGTGTGAATGTTGGCTGATGAACAGAAGCCCTGTTCTCTACTACTGTTATTCAACAGGGTTGGAAATGATAAACAATAGCCTTGATTATATTATAAATAAGTGAGCTAAAGCAGTTGTGATCTGAGACCTAAGCCACCAAATATTTTGGCTATTTATGTATAGTTACTATGTAAAATACATAAACTTTTCACATAACTACATCTTGTAGAGTGTGTTTTTAATATGTAACAGAGACCTTAAAGATCTCACATACTCTTACCCATTTTGCTGTCAGTTGTGCAGGAAGTGCTGCATTTGGCATGCATATTGTGGAAATCTAAGAGAGGAAAAAGAAAGACTTAATTACAAGGTACTCCTCCCACTACCATCTCCCAAACAAAACTACCGAAGTTCTATTGATAACAGCCTGGGTATCTGCAGCAAGTTTAGCTGATAAGCTCCCCGTCTGCCTAAACAGACAGAATATAGCATGCCTGATCAAAAGATTTAGAGCTGCCTCCTGTATTCAAATAATTCTATTTCACTTCTCAAATACTTTTGTTTTGTATGACCAGAATATCTTACTCCTTAGGTAAACCTTAATGCCCATAGGCAACGTGGATCTAACTGATGTCCATATACACGAGACATCTATGGCATATTACTGAGGAAAAACCTTTTGACATGATGGCTAGGAAATATTTGAAAGTTATGGAATCTAGTTAGTTAGAAAAATCCCAAGCAACTAGACTTGTGTGAAAACTACAAAAGGAATTTGAATTGTGTGAATATTCCAGATGACTCTCCTCATAATACCTACCCACCTACAAAAAAA
>VYZX01019603.1:0-10155 GCA_013401335.1 Brachypteracias leptosomus | reverse complement strand
AAAGTTAGACATAATATTTCTCTTGTGTGCTCTATAGCATACAGGAAGAAGCCTGGTAATTGCCATTTTTTTCTCCTGGTGCAGACATAGCCCCAGTCTGTAGCAGGAAAGGGGAGGAAGGGGGAATGCCATGCAGTTATGTGGTTGGGACTGTATGTGACGAGATGGTGCTAACAGGAGAGTTAAAAACAGATTCGTAATTCTGACCTGCTATTTTCTGCACGTGTGCACAGACACAGGCAGATGTGCACATGTGTGTTTGTGTGTGTGTGTAGGTGTGTGTGTGTGTATCTCACTGTGCACAAAAATAAACATAGAGGAGAAGGGAAACTGAAACGTGTCTCTGAACATGTGTTGTACTCTACATTATCTTCCTTTGGTGTCATTGGTCTTTTTGTAACTTCTTAGTAGGATGTAAGTAGTACAGGTTACAGTGAATATAATTAAATATGGGTGGCTAAACTGTGGTCTGTCATGCTCTCTTAATCTGAGTTGACACTAAGATGGACATTTTATCTCCCCATGCACTCATGTAGACCTTTTACTCTATGGTACTGGGAGAGAAAAGCCTATTGACCTCTGTTCTGATTTAATACAAAAACATGGATCACTTGGGACTGTTCAATGGCTCACAGAGAAATCAAGACAAACTTTCTTCTGCCACTCAGTGCCACATAGGGCTGTGGGTTTGCTGAGAGGCAGTAGTCTCACCCTTGTAATAAGTCATTGCCCTTGACAATATCAGCATTTGGATATGCTTACTGACCCCACTGTGGGAAGCTTGTCAGATAATTGCTTCCGGTCTGCAGTATGAATATTGAAGTAAAGAAAAAAATCATGATAACTTACATAAATTGCTCAAGACTTATTGCTCAGCATTCATATTCCAAGTGTCCTTAGAGAGTGAAAACCAGAGGAAGAGAAGTAGTTGTTATGAGACAGCATTAGTTTATGACAGGGGGAAAAGCCTGAATATTGGGTGAGAGGGCAGATTTACTGGTACAGGGGCTGAAGGATCTCAGCAAACTGGTAATAAGCAGTTCAGCACAGATGTCATGAGAGAAAGAATCACCCAAGCTACCATTTTAAGGGGACTTTAAACCTAGCTCAACCCCCTTTTTACCACTAAGTACAGCACTTTTTTTTGTGCTGCCAGACAGTACTTGTGCATCCGTACAGTCCTCCCTACCATTTAGATTGTGCCTTATCTCCATCTTTGAAGGCTGTACCATTGCATGTGTCCCCCCCCCCCCCCCAAACTTCACCATTGTGGCTGCATCTAGTCCCATTGGAAAATGCATATAGACAATGGGTGTTCCCGTTCTGGAGTACCTGCTTTAACCATATATATGTATGCAAGGGAGAACAACAGCTATGCATTTCCTTCGTTCTGCTGTTGGCACCAGGGGCTGTTCTCTAGCACTGTGACATGATAGATGTATATACTTCTTTTACTTTGTCTCTATAGTAACAGGCTTCCAAAACAAGAGATTTCATGTCTGGGAACTCATCTACGAGCATAGGGAAAATTAAGGACTATACCCCACCATCAGGAGGAAACTCTTTAGGAATAAGCTGTTTAAATAAAGTGTTATGGATGGAAGACTGGAAATGGCACACCTGAGTTAAGATACTTGAGAAGATGCTCTTCCCATTTTCTTTTGCTGGATAAAAGGCAAGTTGAAATATTTGGCCTCACCTCTTAGAGGAAGAGAATGGGCATTCTCCAATCTCAACATTTGCTTTTATTGCTAATGCTTTGACACAAGTCCTAATGTTGCTTTGTGGGCAACAACCACATTTTTCTCCTTTCTTGCCTCATTATGTCCAGCCCCAATCCATTGAATGCATGATAGTGCAAGCATACTTCTCAACAATTCAGTTCGTTCTTGAGTTTCACCACCAATTTGCTGTTTCAAGCCACAGCAAGTTCAAACACCCGTGCTCACTTCCAGCATTCTCCATGATTCAGCCTCTTGCATTCCCTTTCATTTACTGTGCTGTGCTGCCATGGCCTCCCCTCTTTGTAATGGCATTGTTTAGCTGGCAGTGTTTCTGCTGCATTTCAGGGAGAGAGCCAAATATGCAGCAGCTTTGCCTGTGCCTCCAAAGCTCAGCATTAAGATTGAAGGGAAAAACAGTAGAGTATGTAGCATATCAAATGTTTTGGGAACCATTGGGATTAAACCCCAGAATTAGAAAATGAAAGTGATGAAACACAGAGACTCACAAAATCCTCCCTGAGAGATATAGGCTGCTTCTTGTTGAGTTTTAGTGGTATTTCTGGCTGAAAAATGAATGTGCTACCTTGTTGAGACCTTGTTGATCTTATGTAGGTCATAAATTTATTTTGTCTTTGTAGCACTGAAAAAAATATTACAGCTGTTGTGCAGGTTCATGGAAAATATGTGTGTGTGTATGTGTGTGTGGTGTGTGTGTGTGTGCACATATACATGATGTAGAAGGCTTGCTGTAGTATGGTTAAGTATTGATCTGTAAATTTATCTTACCTTACAATTCAAAGCATTTTAAGAGTAGATGCTTGCCATATTCACTGCATTTTTTTTTGACAATACATAAATGTGTAGAAAACCCTCCTTGCATTCCACCAATGTCTGTACAATTGGGGCAGCATATTAACTATGAGAAATAAAAGATAAAGAAAAAAGCCTTGTGAAACCATTCCTTTGAAGCTGAATTAAAAACATAGTTACACCCAGAGATTAATTATGAATAATTGGTTACTAATGCATTGACAATATGCATAGAGAATTTAATCTATTTAGTTAAGGAGGGAAGCATGGATGAGTTAAGAAGAAATATTTTTCCATCTTAAATTGATCAAAGTCTTTTTGTGTATTTGCAGAAATTGATGGAGACAGATGACAGTGACAGTAAGGGGGAAAAGGGCAACCACTTGAAATAAATAATAATCTCAGATGAAACATGGAAGAATCATGAAAAAAATTATGAAGAAACTTCTACTAGAGGTTATGCAAAAATTCTGCATGGTTTTGTAGAAAACAGTAAACTCTCAGTTTCCCTACAATCTCCTATCTGACTCTGTGGGAATCCAGTTGTTTTTGGCTTTTGGCACTGCAGTTATTAAAATAGCACAATGTAAAAATTATACACATACAATAAAAAGGTAACAGGGCTGAGGCCTGTTCACTTAATGAGAAAGTCTATGTTTGAGCTATGCAGTTGGTCTTCGTATATTTTCTTCTGGCTGTAAATTTCATGATTCATTTCAAATTTTCTCTTCAGGCTTTCTGAAGCTCATGCACCAAGAGGCCAGAAGTTCAGTCCTAGGGGAGAGGCATGAAGAAATAATGTGTTTGGGCCAAAGATGTATTTTTATTAGGGAAGGAAACACTAGGAATGAGTAATGTTTGGTTTTTTTTATCCTGCCAATGACTCTGGTAAGTCGAAGGTAAAGCTGGAGATAACTTTGTCTGCCCATGTGCTCTATTTACTAGCCAACAAGGAAGCTGCTCACATGCAGGCATTGTAAGATTGAAAAGGCAGTATATACCAACTTTTTCAACACACATTTTGGAAAGTGTCATTGTGTCCTGGAGCTGCCAGCCTGCAGTATGGTACCACTGCCAGAGCCTGCTTCCGTACAGGGATCCCCATGGCACAGTGGCCTGGGCTGCAGCTCTCGGCAGACTCCTGATTTCTGCCTTCCCCTGTCAAACACCTTTACCCTCCAGTTATCATCTCCATTGTTAAAGACAAGCAGCATTTCTTCTCTGTGGCTTTTCCCCTCTCTCAGGCTGCAGTCTGGTGACCTTTGGTTTCATTTTGTTGACATTCCCTTACACTAGGAACTGACTGTCAGAAGAGTATAGTTAGGGTTTGTTAGTGTTGGGTTCCTATTTTTTTTGGTAGGTATTCATACCCAGGTTTCATTACAGGTTACCATGCAAGAATAAGCCTCAGCACTCTTATATATGTGGAATGCTTGTGGCTTTTGCAGTTCTCTGCGTTTCTTCAGAAACAGGAAAAAAAGATTAGATTATGAGAGTATAGTGCAAGTCTCACTTTTCTATATTTAAATCATAACAAGATCCAGTGACTGCTGAAGTAATGAATCACTGTAATTTACATATACAGGTCAGGAGAGGACATCCACACAAAGCTGAAAACATCCCTTCAATCAACACCCTCCTTTACTATTCCCATTGCAGCCGCCTCTTGGCAAATCCAGCTCTATACGTATGCATTCCTATTATTGATCCTTTTCAACAGCTAACAGGTTTTGAGATGAGGTCACACTTTTCATTGCTGGGAGGAGGCCTGACAACACAGAAAGATTTCTGTTGGTTCCAGGGAAGTCCACAGCTCTATTGGGGAATGAACTGTTCTCTGTTTATTCTGTCATTTTCCTCTGAGGCCAATCAGATGAAGTCAGTGACGGATCCAGGATGCAGTCCCGGAGTCCAGGTGCTGGTGACACCCAAACCCACTTTCTCCTCTCCCTGTCCGAGGCGCATATAGAGGAATGGGGAAGTGGAAAGGGCAATACCGCTTCCTTTTGCTGTGATTAAATTCGGCGGGGGATGGGGGGACAGAAAGGAAAGGACCTTCCCCACCCATTTTAAAGTGTGTGTATATGGCGGGGGAATCAGAGTTCACATCGTAGGTGGGAAGAAGGGAGGCTCGGCCATGTGCGGGATACGGGGTGTAGGACGCGGGATGCGGATGCGGGATGCGCAGACCCGGGCAGGTCCCAGCGGCGGCGGCCGCGGAGGTCGTGTTGTTGACGGTGTTTCACTGACTGCCGTGCCGAGAACAGAACGTTCCCTGCCTGCCCCTGAACCGGGGTTAAATTTCCCCAGCCCCCGCGGCGCTGCGCGGAGATACACCCCGGGGGCGGGGAGAGAGATTGCGCGTCAGGGGAGCGGGGTCGGGGGGAGGAGGAGGGGGGAGAGGGTTTGAAGTGATTAGGAAAGGGCGGGCTTGTGTTTTTGTTGGTTGTGGGTTTGCTGTTGTTGTTTTTTAATTAAAAAAGGATAAACAAAAAGCTGGAAGGCAGGCCGCATCCTTAAAGAAGCGTACCTTGAGAAAAGATGGAGAAAGAGACACGGCAAACCTGCATTTACAGAAATAGATTTATTACGCTGTTGTTCCTGCTCTTGTTAAACAAATTCTTTTCCTTTTCTCTCCCTCCTGCCCTGAACATTGTGTTTCAGTTCCTTTCCCAAAGGAAATTGGAAGCGCCACTGACTCCACCTGAGAAAGAAAAGGCCAAAGGTTTGATGAAGACTTCATCCCCACCAGCATTTTTTTTTTTTTTTTTAAACGAATATGTCATCAAAGCTTCTTCAGAAGTTTTGTGCCACTGTGGTGCAGTTCTCGGGTAAGGCTATGTGGGGCTGTCGGGACCAAGATACCGCGAGAAAGGTTTAGAGGAAGAAATGATTCAGTTTCAGCCCGCAGACAGGTCAGCAGGCTGGGGAGCACTGGTGCCCTGGAGTCACCGGCGTCATCCTCCAGTGTCATGGCTGCATTGCCACCGGCTCTCTCTCTGAAAGCTTCATTGAAAGGAGTGGCTGAATTACCAGCACACCTAGGCGATTTTCTTGTTTAGTGCAGTCAGTTCTGTACCAATCTTCGATCAACATGAATCAAGAATCTCCAGAGATTTTGGTAGCTCTTTTGTATAATTTCCTATATTTCATGCAAACCTCATATGTTAATAGCTTTTGAAAGACTTTCTGTCTCTCTAATTTGGTTTCATTATGGAGATCATAGGGTTAACGCACTCACTCAATGTCTGTGTATTCTTCACAGTCGCTAATCTCAGCACCTAGTCCAGTTTAACTGATTGCTAATTTGTTTCTCAGCGCTGAGTGGATGCCATCTGCAAAAATTCTTTTTGATAGCAAGATGAGATTTGTATTACTGCAATCCTTGGTGTGTTTCAATCCATTAAGCACCTCATCAAATCCTTTAAGAATATTTTTTGTAGCCTGTTCCACAGCTAAATGATATACCCTCGTGTAGTCTGCAGTTCAACCCTGCTGAGCAAGGACCTTTTCTTTCTTGTTTTACTACTGTATTGCCCCAAATGTAAGATAACCTTCTTGCTTCTCAAATGCAAAAACATGCAGAATAAACCCACCACTCTCACTATGGAGTTCATTCCCTGTGTATTGCGAGGGAAGTTATACCATACCCACTTTAAACATAGTGCAGGAGGCCGCCTGGCAGATGCATCCAACAAGCACAAGAGCAGCCTTCCAGGTAGTGCTCTCTCCAGGCCTTGGTCCAAAAGGTGAACATGCAGCACCCTTTTGGTCTTATCTGTGCCTTTTTCCAGCTGATCCCCAGCAATATGCAGGGAGCTGAAGCACCCCATAATTCGTGAGGAAGGAGGCAGAGAGGAGGCAGACCAGCGTGGGTTAAGACACTGGGGGCTTCTTACAGGCTCTAGGGCTATTCGTGGGTGGGGGATGCCTGTTGGCCCTAGGTCATATGTTCCTTGCCTGCTAGAGAAGGGGACTCCTAGTCCAGTCCCTTGTTGGGACACATCTGTCTTCTTTGTTCTCTTTCCACCACAAGATAGCCCTTGTCCTTGTCCCATGTCCCATCAATACTCTTCTCCCTCTGCTTTTTGTCCTTTATCCGCCATCTGCCTTGTGGCTTTTCTCAAACATTGGCACCTAGCACTGCACTGGCCCCTGCTTCTTAGCAGTTAATGTGTCTGTTTCACAGCTTTGTGCATTTTACCTTATCCACAGCTCTTGAGAGCTACTTTAGTCCTACTTCCTCCTGCTTTGTAAGGCTGCTGTGCTGTAACTATGCAAGACCCATCCGAAAATAATCCAAGGTCACTTCCTTTCTGTGGAACAGGGCTAAACTACTTTTTGTAGGCTGTGGTCCAGGATTATGGACCCTGAGAAGCAGGGCATGGTAATTTCATGAAGCAGGGAGGTGGATGGGTCAAGTTGGAGGTACTCCAGAAGCATAGTGCTCCAGAAAATTGCTTGGGCTTTTTGTGCCAGTGTTTACTTGAACCTGAGCTGCATCCTGGACATTCTGAAAAACAACGTTGTTCTCCCTCTTATGAACATACATCAACTCCTACAGTAGCATCCGTGCAGCCAATTTGAATCAGGTAGTTGATCTGTCTGAAAAATGGTCTTCTCTTGGTTGTTAATATACTGGATTGGGTCAGTGATCTGACTGAGCCCACAGGGTGTGGGGGAGAGAGGAGCTGGAGGTATGGTGAACAGAGGAGGGGCAGCCTTTTTTTCCTATCTTATGCATATATTCCTACTTGGAATGAATCTGTGGGCTAAATAAGACTCTTTGATGAGACACACTGGCCTTCAGGCCAGAAATTTGAGGTTCTAGTACTAGGCAGTGTTGAATCCAAGCCCTGGACAAAAAGATGGGGTTTAAGACACACTTGTCTTTTCAGTGTTTGCTAATTAATCTTATTTGCTTGGCTCCTAAAACAGCTTTTATGGCTGACTTTTATGAAAGATTCCTGGTTTTCCATGCATTGCAGAGTAGGGCAGTGTGCATAACAGAGGTGTAGCTTTGACATGAAGACTTTAGAGTTTAGGAATGGTTTTTTGCAGCTTTTTACACCATTTTGTAAAACAAGCTGGGATTTCCAGTCTAAAATTACATGGTGTGTGTCTCTCTAGGTTGTGACTATGGTAAAGCTGCATTTGAAGCCACTGCTCTCCAGGAAGTTCAGCTTTTTCACTGATGCAGATTTATCTTTTTGTGTCATTAGGAATGGGTTTTTTTTTACTTTGTGACTTGCCCACTAGCTACATGTATGTAACTATTTTGGGGATTTATTTATGTACTTATTTATTTTGTGTCTTTCCTTGTAGTTTTGAAAACAGAGTTATGCCCTTGCAAAATAGTTGCTTTACTACATTCCTGCCATTCGAAGTGAAGTTTGGGGTTTTTTTTTTGCATCAGGGAGATTGCTTTCACATCTGAACCAGGAGATGGCACACTTCTTTACCCCTCTGCTCTGCTTCATGTAACCGTGCACATGTAACTGTCCAGGCACAGTTTCTCCAACTCTCACTAGTGCTTTCCCCTTAGAATCCCACTTTACACAAACCCTGCAAAGATCTAATATTCTTCAGAGAGCCAAGGCCATTTGTCACAATAATTTTGCTTTGACATGACCACTGGCTACACCACAAACTAATTTAATCCCTAATTACTTCATTTGATAGCTATTAAAATTCAGAGGACTTAGTCTTATCCATTAGGGTGACATGGCACATGGATCTTATAAAGAAAACATTCCAAGTGCATTCTTTTGCATGGGCAGCAGAAATCTCAAATTCTTTTGAATAAATCTCTTCAGCAGTTTGTGATTTTCTTTGCACACCCATGGGAGTAGATTGTAGGTCTCCAATAGCTCTGGGCTTGCTGCATGCAGCAGTGTGGAAGATCTCGTTCTGAATGATTTTCTTTCAGTACCACTTCATTGGGCAATAATGGCAAGTGTTGTAACTACTTCCAGAAAATTTGTCAAGTTCCCTTCCAGCCTAGAATTTGCAGGCTTTATTTTCTCCATTTTCAGTTGTCTTCAGGGCTATACAATACTTGTCTTTTTGACACAAAAAGAGAATAGCCCCAGTGTCTGCCATGGACCAAGGTTACTGTACCAGGCAGAGTGGGAGTTATCAGCTCAGTTGATAATGATGGCTCACAAGGAGTTGTTACTTTTTCTGATGGCAGTGCCTCTGTCCGGGTGGGCTGAGCACCTCTTCAGTGGTTGTGTTGCTCTCTGCCCTGTTGGAAGTCGAGCATGCAGGGTAGGCAATGACTTGGAGTTATTGTTATCATGGTGACAATTGATGCTCTTCAGATTGGTGAGGGAGGGAGAGGGCAATGCTGCCTTTCACATATTACGGCATAAATAAAAAATAACCAGACAGGAGTAAGAGTTGAGGAAAAGGGTAGATGATCAATGGCTGCCCTTGCCTCCTGTTTCTATCTGCAGGTCCACAGGTATAAAATAATGAAAAGGTCGTAATTCTTTTCTTCTTCAGAAGTGAGGCTTTCATCTGTATCTGGAGAGAAAGCAGCTGTACGTTGTCAGCAGTTCCCAGACAGAGGTACTGTGGTCAGGGTGAACTTAGATGCTGGGAATCCTGGAGGAGTGCACAGTAGTCTCCTGTGATGCCACTTGAAGATGAGAGCATTGTGTCCTTCCTCCCTCAGCACAGCTCTGCTCTGTCATCTCCTGCCTCCCTCCTGTTGGGTGTCCAGTGCTCCCATCAATAATTGCGTTTTCCACCCTTTTGCCTGGCTTTCGCATCCTTTGAAACTTGTCTGCTGTGAGAGAGGCACTGATAGCTATCTACAGCTCTTCAACTTGAGTTTTTTGGAAGAAGGAAAGAAACAAATTCCCCCAAGACCTGACAGAAATTTCATTTCTATAATAGGGAATGTGTGCACTGTAACCACAAAAAGTGTACTTAAGATATTAAATATATATGCTTGTACACATACATATATGTGCACATATATATTTAATATATAGGTATAAAAGAGATGCATATTTCTCTCTGCCTATACCTGTTTTTTGAGAGACTATAGTTTATGAAGAGCCTCTGATGTAATTTTCCTGTCAGAATGGCTCACTAATTCTCATTACTTTTGCTTATTTGGAGCTGTTCCAGCTCTTGCATCCATTCCCTACAGTTATACTTAGGCCTTAGCTTCAGTGTAAGATCTTTAGCCTTAATGACAGCATATGAATCTGTCTGATGTCTTCTTTTTTTTCAGAAGACAGACAAAATTCTTCTGTGATCTGCCATTTGAATAAGTACCAAACCTGCATCATGATTCTGAGCAGCATTACAGCACTTCACTCCAAGGAAGCATGATGTACAAATATGTCTATGACCAAATTACATTTGGAGAAGCTCAGAAAAAAAAAAAAAAAAAAAAAAAAGAAGGGTTCAAGTTCTGATCCACAAATATATTTGTAACTGGGTTTAGTGCCTGCATTAGAAGATAAAGACTTTCCAGAGAGGACCTGGATTCTACTGCACTGTGAGATTGTGAACTGGCTTTCTAAGATTTGAGATCGAAGGTTGTACTTATGTTATTTGAACCTTTTAAGCTCAAAATACTGTGAGAATCATAGAATCATCAGGG
>VYZX01019599.1:200839-283899 GCA_013401335.1 Brachypteracias leptosomus | reverse complement strand
AGCCTTAAACGGAGACAGGAAGTCCCCAAGAAAAGCATTGAGCTGATTCTTTCCTAGAGCAGCCCATTTCCTCCTTTGATAGCCCGATTAAGCCCAACAGTTAAATGAGAAGCACTGTCATTAAGAGGCAGAGGTGACCCAAGCTGAGGGCCCAGTGCTCCCAGTGTTTGTACAAAGTGGTGTGACTGGGAGGCAGCCCAGCAGCACATCACATGTGCAGGTGCCCTGCAGCAGTCCCCACATGATGTCATTTTTTCCAGCACGGCACCAGATATGCAGGTAGGGACAAAAGCTGCTGAAGTCCCAAAGTCTGACCTATCTGCAAGGCGGGGTTGGGAAGAAGACGGGATGCGGAGAACATTCTGGAATAATTCCTCTGTCTCTGAAACTATTCGGAGGGCAGATACAAGTCATATTGATCCACAGAGGCTCTTTGAAGCTACTGGATGTCAGTGAGTGCAGCTGAAAGCAGAGGAGCTCCCTACACCTCAGGGGGCTGGTGCAGTCCCATGGGCTTGCAAAGTCCCTCCTTCACACACTGCACCACTGCAGAAGCCAAGGCAGGCTCCAGCATGCTCTGCAGAGCAGGGCTGAGCAGTGAGCTGTGCATGAAGTGAACACCATGGTGATGAAATAGCAGCTGGCAGGGGGAGAGGCTGAGACAAATGAGTTCAGCATTAGGTGGGGAGCCTGAGAAACCTGCTGACTGGCACTTCTGAGCCACAGATATCTGGCCTGGGCTTCTATAAAGCAAACAGAAGACAAGAGTGGGCAGGTAGATGCCAAACTCTGTATGAAACAGGTGAATTAGCTACAGCTCAACCTGTGAATTTACAGGAAGGACCCAAACTGAGGTACAATTACCTGCAGTAATCTTGGTGTTATTTCTGAGCTGGTTAGGTAAAAACTCTGCATGCAGATTCAGTAAAAAAACTGTCATCCCTTCCCAAAGCCAGGTCAGTTAAGTTATGAAATCCTCCCTTCCCAAATGTATTTTAGAGGGGATACTCGCTAGTGAGGCAAGATTTCAGTGAGCAAGGACAAACCCTTCAATTTTCCTAAGTGATATCAAAACCACTTGGATGCCACAGAGATGATGGTGTCAGTGTACAGCTTGGCTAAAATATTCTGTCTCCTAGAACCAGCCAACATTATACTTGTTTATAAACAAGGAGACAAAAGATAGAAGAGATGACTCAGCCCCAGAAGCACTGTAGGCAATTATCTGATTAGTTTTCACCAAGATGAATATTTTAATATCAACCCATGGCACACAAGAAGTTTTGTTTTCAAGACTCTGGGAGGTCAAGTACATACTAATATGAGCCACAAGGCTGAGCTGCAATATTCCTGGTCCCCACTTCATCTTTTTGGACCACTGAATAGAAAGTAACTCTCAGGGCACTGAGAAACATCTGCACTTTAAACCTACAAAGGAAGGAGTGTCCTCTCCTGTAAAAGCACCTCTGGCTCATGTGTGGGACCAGAACACGCCGGGGAGCACCCACTAGTGACAGAGTATTTCCCACATCAATACTGGCAAAATCCATCCATAATTCCACCCACATTAGGAAGACACAGCCAGGCTAGGCAGCTGCCTTGCCAGCTGCATGGGGTGCCCCAGGATCACAGGGAGAAGAAGAAACAGGTGAAGAAACACCTTGTTTACAATGTACAGAGTTACAGATGTATTTTTTCTTTTTTTTTGAACCTCAGTTCAACACTGCTTCCTGCATCCTAACCTCATATTCTGACCATCAGACAAGAATTTCCTTTCTTATGTTGTATAAAGAACAGGTGACAGAGATTTCTACAGCTTTTTGCACTTGTAAAGAGATGATCATTTTTGTCCTGTTCTTATCAGAGGTGGCACTAAAAGCCACAACACCCGTGATCTTGGCACTTCCAGTCTCTTGATGATAGCTGCTCAGAACCATGCCCTGACAAGCACAGCCTCTGGGCTCCCTCACTAGATCCTATTTCAAGGTCCTGCCCAAAGCACAGTGATGATTTCAAAAAGCAAGAGCTGCTGACAGGACTTCAGGCTTCAGCAAAGCCAAATGACTTCTTTTAAAAGCAGCCATCATGGTTTGCACCATAAAACTGATCACATCCAAAACATGCTTCTAAGGAGAAAGGAGATTACACCAGAGTGGTCCTTAATGTCCGTTCCCAGCAAGACTGATTTCATGGAGAGCAAACTACACAGGCCATGACTCAAGAGCACTTTCCTTCCTACCTCAACCTACACTAACAGTTTATGTTTCATACTTAAGAGTTCAACACTCAAGCACTCCTTCCCCCTAATATACTTCTAAACAGACAGTAAACACAGGAGACTCCTGCTCACCTTGAGCAGCATATCTGCAGGAGCCATCTTCCACCAGCACGTTGTAGAAAGGCTGGTGGGGGCCGTGGGGAAGGCTGTGGACATTCATGTTCCGGATCCATTCGTGCCCCATCATGCAGGCAGGATCCCAGCCATAGATCACACAGTTATAGCCGTACCTAGTGAAAAAAATGGCACACCAAAGCCTGTGAGAACTCCAAAGCCAGCTCTTTTTCCTGAAGACTAATATAGCACAAACAGAACAGGAGCCTCCTGTGAGTTGGCACAAGGAGGAGAGGAACAAGAGGAAAAAAAAAATCAATTTAAAAAGGTTGTGAGTGTTTATGTTTCTATTTTGAGGTGGAGGAAATGATGAGGAGCGACTGGATAAATAGACAGGACAAAGGAAAACCAAATGTGAGCAAGAAAAGAGAACTGGGAAGAGACCAGGAGCAACCAGGAGAACGGGAAACAAGAAAGAGAGGGAATCAACCATCCTACTGTGGTGTGCGATTACTTCTGTGCCCATCACACAGACATGGTAATCCCAGCACTCAACTCCCAGAAACAAAGCCATCATTATTTTTAGATTATGTGATTAATTGTAAGGTATTATAACTGTCACTGCTGACACCTTTAAAATACACTCCAGATGTGTTGTGGAGTCAGAGGAGTGGCTAAAGCAGTGCAGCACTGCTGTGTCATTCTGGTGGAGTGGCAGACAGGACCCAAGGCCTCTGTGCAACATGGGACCAGCGGGTAATAACAGCACAGGGAAAGGTCCCTAAACTGGCTTAGAAGTTTTACAATCTCTTTTAAGTCAATTCTGTTCCATGGCCACTCATTAACTGATTGCTCGTGTTTCTTCGAGAGCTCTGGGCCGTGGAAATTTTAGGTGTGTGATATGTGATGACTCAGACAAGTCACCTCACAAACCCCTCTCTGCGAGCAAACAGCAGTGAATACACTGGAGCTCTCAAGAGACAGATAGAGCTGCTCCCATTTTTCTCTGAGGCACGTGGCATAGACACACGTGCCTGGCATTTTCTATTCCAGGTGTCTCCTCTGCAGATAAAACCACATCTCATTCCTGTCAGAGCAAACCCTTCTGCACTCATCGTTGCAGTACAGCCTGGGAAGGTTCTGAGGAACTCACCTCTTGTGTTTCATGATGAGCCCGATTGAAAAGCAGACCTCTTTGTGCTTCTCATCCGACCGGTGCTTCACCTCCGGCCCCACCTCCTCCTTCCGGCGCTCGATGTGCTCCAGGGTGTGCTGAACCAGGTACCCTACAGCCCCGTGCTGGGAGGGGTCCAGCGCCTGAATGTGCTGCAAGATGTCCAGAACCTTCACCAACCAAAACAAAAACAGATTCAGAAGTCGTCTCTACCTTAGTGCAATGCTCACAAACATATACAGATATATTCCTCCAGTTAGCTGGGTCTCGGTGCCCAGGCCTAGTCTGCCACACGAGTTTTCCCACACCTTTGCTTTAGCTACACACTCCCAAGGAGTTCCTCGCACTTGCTTAGCCTGCAGCAATTGCTAACAGTCCTCCCCTTTCTATTTGTAAAGCTCCCTACTTCCAAGAAAAGGCTCTGCTGAGTACAGCAACTCCTTAAAATGACTTATCACGTCGCATTTTGCAACCGCAGGGCATCGAGGAGACCGTCTCAAGGCTTCTGAAATGTTAATACTGTTGCTAGTTTCCCAAACTGCTGCTGTGAAGTGACTCCAGGTGACTTCTGCTGTACTTGAGAGCAAACATTTTAGTTCAAAAGAGTTCCTCAGCACATCTGTGGGAACCTGGCAGAGGAAAAATAGGGCAGCACAGAAGGGAATGCAAATAAGCATGATGTTATAGCATGCAACAGGGAGCGAGAGAACCTGCTTGTCTCAGGACAACTAAAGAACACTGACTCCAAAAGTGCTCTCAAAGCAGCAAACCCTGTGGATCCAGAATGCCAGCTACCAACACCCTCAGAGCATCTGCTGCCACGCTGGTTAGAGGCAGGCAATGCAAGTTTTACTACTTTTTTTGTATGGCTCTTAACAAAACTGTTTTCTAATCAGGTTGGGAAAAGACAGATACATCCAACCCAACAACAAATAACCTCAAGTGCTGCCACAGTTCCAGAATCTGACACAGCACCAGGCAAAAGGATTTTCTCCTTCATCACATGATGGTCACTCTAAGCTCAGAGCAGCAGCAGCAGAGGAATAGAAATCTCAGGCTATTGAGCATGAACATCAGCCAAGAGGTGAAGAAAATAAATTCAGAAAAAGATCAGGTGAGTAATTAGGTATGAGGAGAAGACATACAGCTCAGGTTTCTTGGTGACCTTAATTCCCTGGCTGGTATCTTCAGAAGGATATGAAAATCCTGAAAAATCCTACACGAAAGGGAAGGCCTAGCACAGTGACCATAGCTGCCAGAGATTCTTGGCAATTCCATTTACTGTTATTTGCAAACATTGAGGACAACATTCTGTGCAGCTCTGCTTGACTTTTAAGATTTGGTACCATCTTTCATAAATCTGGCAGACTTCTATTAAACCTGGTATCTCCTGTTCTGCCAGGCAGAGCATTCCCTCTGGCTACAGTCCTACCTGACAGTCTGCAATGACTGGATGCATATGAGATTGAAATACCAAAAAGCCCAAACTGGAAATGGCACAGGAACTGCCCAAGTGTGTGAGCATCACTGAAGTTGTTCAGGAAGCTGTGACTAGGAAACACCTCTTTGCTGTAGTGACTTGCTAAAGAAATAACACTTTGAGTGACATGCTGCTTTCCTGTGCCTTCCCCTGACTTAGGTCAAGAGAAAACGGCCCCAAGTTGTGCCAGGAGAGGTTTAGGTTGACTATTAGGAACAATTTGTTGGTGGTCAGGGTTGTGAAGGGCTGTGCCAGGCTGGGCAGGGCAGTGGTGGAGTCCCCATCCCTGGAGGGGTTTCCAAGGTGTGGAGATGTGGTGCTGAGGGCCAGGGGTTAGTGGTGCCCTGGCAGTGCTGGGGGAACAGTTGGGCTCAATCTGAAAGGTCTTTTCCAACCTAAACAATTCTATGATTCCATGAAAGACACAGATGATCTAGACAACTTGTAACTCTTGGAACCTCCTTCTCCATGTACACAAGACAGCAGGACTCAAGCTGCTACACTAAAGGTGATATTAAAAAAGAATCCTAAGGACAGGAATATTAAGTTGGTTTTTCACAAGAGCCACTGATTGTGTGACTACAGAGAACAGCTTTGGTTCTATTTACTAAAGATAAACTTCCTACAAGATTTCAGATTAAGTAATTGCTCCTTTTACATAAATCCAGCAAGAGTTTTACCACCATTATCACAACCTAGGCATAACCCAAATATTGTATGTTTTTAGAGCTAGAAGTTCACAGCAGTGGTTGCAAGATAAGCTGTCAGACTTGGGCAGTAAAAAATAAATTATGACTCAGACTCAAGGCTACTCACAAGTCTCCCCTAGGGCAGGCAAGCAAGAACCATCCTCTCTTCCCTGCTTCATAGAGTAGAAATTGATTCTCTGAAATGTGAGAACTCCTTCAATTGCATTTGTAACAGAAACAACTTGTGGCAGACTGTAATGCCAACTGACATAGTCCAAAAATCAATAGATGAGTGTTAATCATGCTCAGCCTATCAGAAAACATACAACTGAGTGGTGAGGTACCTTTTCTGGCCAGATTCCCAGGTGGAAGTACAACCTGGCCTGGAGCATTAGATGCTGCACGTTGTCTGGATACATGGCCAGGTACAGATCCAGCGAGTCTCGCAAGAGCTGGTAAGACTGATCAGTGCTTTCTCTGCCAGCAAAAAAGAAACTCAGTTTTAAGGCCAGCTCTCCAACTTTTGTACTCTGATGTAGAGGGATAGTCACCAAAAATGATGCCACAGGTTCAGGCATGCCCATTCAGTAAGTGACAAGGAAAAATGCTGCACAACTGATGACTGGACTCTACCCTCGTCTTCACTGGTATTCTACTTGGTGAGATAATCCTACACAGAGAATTCCCTCTCCAAGCCTTTTCCTTTTGACATCTGCTTTTGTTCCCCTAAAGCAATCCTTTCACTCTGATTTCTGTACTTGGGAAAGTAGCAGGGGCATTTGAAAATAAAAGCAGACCTTCTCCAAAACAACAGTACCTTTGGAACTGCTCATTTAAGCATGTGTGGTATATTTACTAGATCATAAAGAAAGTCTCTGCTCTTAAGGGAATGCTGGACAGTTGCTACCAGCTTTTCCACAAAGAGAAAAAAACCTGATCTGTCCATTTTCTGGAGGGGAATTAGTTTTACTCAATAGTCCTGTTTCCACACAATACTGCTGCAGGAGATTAAAAGCAACTAGACAATGCAACATGACCTACAGGATGTACAAGATCCCCTGGGGTGACTGACACCCATGAAGCAGCACTATCAGAGAAGCAGACACACTCTGTGCCCCTTTTTTCCACAGGCCAGATGATCCTCAACTCACCGCTTGCCAAGGTTGAGGAGATTTCCCACCATACGCTGCAAGACCTCTTTAGAAGTCACCACTCCATAGAACTCCTCTGTCACGTGGTGGCCAATCAGGTACTCACACTCCTTCACTGTCAGCTGCTTCCCCTTCCCAAAGGCATCAATGTAGGTGTAGTCAAAAATATCTGTGCTCCTAAGGAAACAAGAAGGAAGCTAAGTTGTGGTGATGGGTCTCGTGGTGAAGCAGGATCACCTCTTTCTATTCTTTTCTCAGTGTTTTCATGCTTGTTGGTAAACAAGCAGCATTCATACCTCGGCTTCTTCCTACAAAAAGATTACCTGGGATCTTCTTTCTCCTTCCAGCTTCTTCAGGACAAGAGGTGATAGCCTCAAGTTGTGCTAGGGGAGGTTTAGATTGGACATTAGGAAGAAGTTCTTTCCTGCAAGAGTGGTCAGGCACTGGCACAGCCTGCCCAGGGAGGTGGTGGAGTCACCATCCCTGGAGGGGTTCAAAAAATGAGTAGATGTGGTGCTTTGAGACACGGTCTAGGGGCCAGGGAGATGTTGGACAAAGGTTGGACTTGATCCTAGAGGTCTTTTCCAACCTAAATGATTCTATGATTCTTCTTCAGGTACACATATGGGAAAAGACAGAGAAACCAAGGGGACTTTTCACTCCGTCAGGCCAGTTCTTTCCTTCAGACATTTCCAGGTTTACTGTATCTATTGCTAGACTAGACGACGACACTGCACTGGGAAGGGTAACAGAGCCCACATATATGGCATCTGAGGCAGAAAGGGGAACATCCAGACAAACCCATTGTTCTGAACTGGACTGCTGATGTCACTCACAAAAACACAGACTTCTGTAAAGTGATGGAGATCTGGTCAAAGGAGTATTCTGCACTGACCCAGGGAATTAAGTGAGTGCACAGAACAGCAGTGGCCTCTAACAACTGTTCCATATGAAAGGTTTAATGAGATTAGCACCTTTTTTCTTCTTTGCAGTTTTGGATAATTTTCTTAAGAGCAGCATTACCTCATGGTTACTATCATTTCACCCTCAGGAAATCTGTTATCATTCAGCAGCAGCAAATCTGAGCTCTGGCAGAACTTTTTAAGAGTTCTGATCTCTTCCTTCATATAGGTTACATTTAAGGATGGAAAATACTGAAACATTCTGGCATAGGTCTGGAGCTGTAAATCCATTCTGGCTTTTATTACTGAGGACATCACTTCAAAATTCACCAGGTCACTCACCCTTCTTTCCCCTGACACCACCGCAGCAGGAAGTGGCTGGGGAAGTTGACTGGTTCAAGCTTGACTCCCAGCTGCCTGGCAATTGTTAAATAAAGCACTGACAAGCTGATGGGAATTCCTGTCCTGCGGATCAAAACCTGGGGGATAAAACATGATAAAATCACATGGGATATTAAGAGAAACACAACCCCCCCAAGGTTTGATTTCACAAATGAAAATTGCAGAATATGTACCACAAGAGGACACCATATTGGCTCTACAGTAAATTGTTTTTCAGAGAGATTTATTTCTCTGACTACATTGGGACAAACAAGCACCACAAACAATGCCCTGAGCTTTGCAGCCTCCTAGTTTTTGCCCAACATCCACGTACCTGATGAATGTAGGAATTCAGGGAGTTATAGTAATCCAGCTCGTTTCCTTTGTATTTTAATTGCTCATACAGGACACAATTCATCGCGTCAAGAACCTGCCGCTGAAGCTCCACTTCTGGAACCACAACTTCTCCTAAAAAGACATGAAAAGAAATAAAGACTGAGAAAACAAGTGTCTTTAACCTATATGGACTGAACCTTACACCAAAATTCTTCACATGGACTGAGAACAGAAGAGACTCATCTCAGCCCCTCAGGTGGACAGACAATGTTGGGCTACTGAGTTCCTAAGGTTGAACTCAGGCTGTTACCTGCACAGTGGTTTAAGCAAGTGTCAGAACATAGAATGACAGAACCATAGATTTGTTTAGTTTAAAAACCACCTTTTAGATCATTGAGTCCAACCATTCCCCCAGCACTGCCAGGACACCACTAACCCATGGCCCTCAGCACCACATCTCCATGCCTTGGAAACCCCTCCAGGGATGGGGACTCCACCACTGCCCTGCCCAGCCTGGCACAGCCCTTCACAACCCTGACCACCAACAAATTGTTCCTCAGCTCCAACCTAAACCTCCCCTGGGGCAACTTGAGGCTCTTTCCTGTTGTCCTGTCACTTGTTCCTTGGGAGAAGAGCCCAACCCCACCTGGCTCCGACCTCCTTGCAGGGAGCTGTGGAGAGGCAGCGGTGCTCCCCTGAGCCTCCCTTTCTCAAGGCTCAACTCCCCCAGCTGCTCCTCACCACACTCCTGCTCTAGACCCTTCCCCACCTTCGTTGCCCTTCTCTGGCCATGCTCCAGCCCCTCAAGGTCCTTCTGGGAGCGAGGGGCCCAAAACTGACCCTAGGATTTGAGGTGTGGCCTCCCCAGTGTCCAGTCCAGGGGGATGATCCCTGCCCTGGTCCTGCTGGCCACACCAGTGCTGACACAAGCCAGGATGCTGGTGGCTTCTTGGCCACCTGGGCACACGCTGGCTCATCTTCAGCCGGTTGTCAACCAACACCCCCAGGTCCTTTTCCACCAGGTACTTTCCAGCCACTCTTCCCCCAGCCTGGAGCGTTCAGGGGATTGTTGTGACCCAAGGGCAGGACCCAGCCCTTGGCCTTGTTGAACCTCATCCCACTGGCCTCGGTCCATCAACCCAGCCTGACCAGACCCCTCTGTAGAACCTCCTGACCCTCCAGCTGATCAATACTCCCGTCCAACTTGGCGCCCTCTGCAAACTGATTGAGGGTGCCTTGATCCCCTCGTCCAGACCATGCTTGCCAGGGGCTAAAGAACAGCAGCTCTTTCAGCTGCACTGATTCACCAGCTGTTCCTCTGCCCGTACCCAGACTTGCAGAAGTGCTGTGCAACAAAGCAGATGTTTCTGTACAGTACCTGCCTTGGAAGCCAAGCTGGGGTGCCTTGGGTTTTTGGTCCTCAGGACTTTGCGCACTTTATCTGTGATATCATCCACCTGTGCCTGGACACTCTTTAAGCAGATGTCTGACAGTGGGTTACAGTACTGGTCAATTAAAACTGCACCTGCAAAAAACAAACTACATAAGAAACAGGGCTTCAGTTTGTTTTCTTTGCTTAGTTTTACCTACTCTAAATTCCAGGCATGCAGCAAGCAATTGAAGCACAACACAAGAGCCTTCCTTGTAAAACCTGCAGTCCTGTATTGGATTCATCACATAAAAAGCAAAAAATAAGCTGACGTGATAAATGCCAATTAAATTCAGTGCTCCCTTCTCCGCCATCCTGAAAGGGCAAGCAATAGATTTGTATGTTCAGCAGGTATGCTGCTAAACTCTCCAGTCACACTGCATCTCCTGGCATCCTCCCAACTCACAATGTGTTTTTACTCAGAGCCTCAAACAATCTCAACTTCACTCCTGCTTCAGTTCTGATTTCTTCCCGTCGTATCCTCCAGAGCCATCATTCTTGCTCATCATTCTCTCTTCTGCTATTCATCTTTCTCTTCCATGCCTCCTCTCCATCTTCATGTCAGAAACCCACTACAAAACAGATTTTCATTTTCATTCTGCCCAAGTTCTCTTCTGTCAAACTTCTGCAGGAAAAACACGGCCCTTTCTCACAATCTTCTGTCATTGTGTCACCACTGCTCCTTCCAAAGCCTCCATATTGCTCAACCTTTGGAATCATCTGTATTCACCTGCAAGAATTTTGCATGGAACTACCTCTTCCAGCTTCTTATGCCGCTTTGTTAGCGCCTCCATGATGGGTCTGTATTCAAGGATTGCAGCAGGGCCCCAAGCCATGTCTTCTTCACCCCCTATGCCAACCAGGTGAAATTTTCACAAAGACTTGTTAGTCCTCTAATAGTACCTCCAGTGCAGACAAATACATGTATTTGTGACCCAAAGTCTCATAATTAATTGTCTCATTTTTTTCCAGAAAAAGCCACTTTTGGCACTTCTTGCCCTAACACTGCCAGAGAATCATAGAAGGGACCTTAAAAATCATCTAGTTCCAACCCCCCTGCCATTGGAGGGACACCTCCCACTAGACCAGGTTGCCCAAGGCCCCATCCAACCTGGCCTTGAACACCTCCAGGGATGGAGCATCCACAGCTTCCCTGGGCAACCTGTGCCAGTGTCTCACCACCTCAAAGGGAAGAGCTTCTTCCTTATATCTAATCTAAATTTCCCCTCTTCCAGTGGAAAGCCATCACCCCTCATCCTGCTACTACAGGCCCTTGTGAAAAGTCCCTCCCCAGCTTTCTTGTAGGCCACTTTCAGATACTGGAAGGCTGCAGTGAGGTTTCCCCAGAGTCTTCTCTACTCCAGGCTGAAGAACCCTAACTCTTTCAGCCTGTTCTCGTAGGAGATGTGTTCCAGCCCACTGATCATCTTCGTGGCCTTTCTCCTTTCTTCAAAGTCTACTGCCATAACAAGGACTCTCTTTGGTGTCAGAGACTGTTTTGTATGACATTTCTGAGGTACACACCAAGAGTAAAGGATGACTCTATAGACACTGGCAGCTTTTGTCTGCATCATCTTCTTCATAGAGAGCTTGGGGAAGAGAATAATCCACCAAACTGATGACAAATGGCAGAAAAGTCTTTTCTTCCTCCATATCAGGTGCACATGCCTTCCCACTCTGTGATTGGACATCCATCCATTCCCCAGCTCTACACCACAGCTCCAGCAGCCCAGCACTCAGACAGCTCTTGAGAGAAAGCCACAGCACATGGCCCATGAGCTGTGACAGCAATTCCCCCTGCCCACAGCTTGCTTCTTGCCCTTATCTGAGGAGCTCCCGGGGAAGGAGATAGGAGGGAGCTGACTCAAAATCAGATTGCTTGGTCTGTGAGGCTGCATTCAGCCCATGGGCCATAGTTAAAATGCTTCTGCAGTGTCAGCTAATTGGGACACTGAGCTACTGCTGATTTCCTTGACACTGTTCAAGATTCAAACGCAAGTTTTTGCAACATTTTCTCCATTGCCTTTCAGCTCATCCACCCCTGGGCAGTGATTCAGCCACACAGCACTGACAGAAGGAATGTAATCCTGACACTCTGATGCAACATTATGCAACCACAGCAAGAGTTTAGGGAGTTCAGGTACATCAAAAAGCCAAATTTAATTCTGACTTGTTGTCCAAGGGCTAGAAAGACTCTCTCCAAGTGAAACGACAAGGATGGAAAGCTGTCATGAGGTGCTCTACGTGGGATTTCTGCCAAAGACTTACCCTCCAAGAACGACTGCCGATCAGTGGGGCGCTGCAGATACTCCTTCAGATTCTTTAATATATTTTGTTGTCGTAGGAAGTAGAGAATTTTCTTTGCATAGTACTTCCAGGTAAGACCTTTCCTGCACAGTTAAATACAAAAAGTAGTATTGCCCTAAACAAGGGTGAACATTTAACTTTTCCAGTGAATTACAGGTTTACAATTGAGACTATTGCTTTGCTAAGTAAGCCTGACTGCACCAAAGAGTCAGTCAAAAAGGGTTAAGAGGAAATTCATCATCAAAAAACCATAATATGAGAGACCTGCAAAACACTGCTCCTATCACCTCTGATTTTACCCTATCACCAGTAACTTTGAGAAGATAGAGTATCATGGGAAACACCACAGATCCTAATTAAAGTAGCGCACAAATATCTGATTAAAATGCTGTATTTTATTCATAAAACATTACCCTTGGTCGGACTGGATCCCTCCAGAATCAATCTTAAAGTACCCTCTCACCACTAAAAGGGAATTGAGGAGGGACATGAATGTAGATCCAATAGTATTCGGAAGGAAAAAAAAAAAACATCCTCAGAGGAAAAACCACCCTTGTTACTCTGAAAAGGCAGGAACAGCCCAACAGTTGGTCTGATAACACAATTCAAAATCTTCACAGTTTTTATAGTAAATCCCCATCACTTTCTAAATTATCAAGTGAAGGCAGAGCACCTTAGAAGCAGCAATAGAGAGCTGGTTACTACCCAGGTTGGGTTTGAAGAGGTCACCTGAAGTGACAGATCATCTCAGAGGCATTAAATCCGAGGCATCTAAGCAAGGCCTGGCCTTCAGCAGTGGGTTACCCAGTGCCTCACCTACCAAAGAGGAATGGCACAAAGGCCTGGCCTGAAAAAACCCCAAGGGAGGATTCTACAGATTCCCAGGCTCAGCCCTTGCCATGTATTTGAAATAAGCCTGGTTTTCTTCTTCAGAAAAATCCCTCTTTCCATGCTTCCATTTCCTCTCCTCCAGGTTGCAGGTGAGATCAGCCTCCTGGACAGGAGAACAATCAAACCTCCTCATGCTTCATCTTCTTCCAATAAATGGGGATGCTCAATAGGGACAACTGTTTTATTGGGATATCTTCCAGGGAAATGATTTAGCCTAATGCTCCTGAATGGCAATGATTACAGCTTAATCAGGGGGTAATTAGCATCAATTCTGCTTTATGGGGAGGCATTTGGCCAGTGCAAAGGCTCAAAAGCTTTGTTACCAGTTGCTGAATGAGAGATGTTTAGTCCCAGTTCAAATAGAAAAGGTAATAAAATGGACGTGAAAAAGCAAAAATGAGGTGATTGCTATTCCAGTGTAGTTTTTGTCAAGCTCTACTAACAGCCCCTTTAATCAAGCCTTATTAGACACCATTAAGAGCAATCTATGGCTGCTTCCTATCACAGCAAAATCAGCATGCTTTATACACCACCACCATCAGAAAAACCTGCAGGTAAAGCACTTACTTATTCATCTTGCCCAGTGTAAAACATGCTGATAAGAACACCCAGGCAGATGCAAACCAGAGGTTTTATTTTCCTGCTTGGCATTTCACCTGCCTGAATAATTTACGTTTTGCAGTGGCTGAACTAAACTCAGCTGTGTATTTGGGGATAAAAATTGTACTGACCTGCTACAGCTAAGGAAAGCAACAGCAAGAAGAAAGAATAAATTAAAAACCCAACCAAGCTGTAGTTTCATGATAAGAGGGATTGATGGTGGCAGTCCTGAGTATTCCTGCTGCTCTCCAGTGCTGCAGCCTCACCCTGCAAATCAGTTCAGGTGTAAATACAAAAGGAAGATGAGGATGGGAACTCCTTAAACCAAAACTACTGCAGAGAAGAGGGTACATGGAAAGTGACCCGAGAGGTGGCTTGAACTGGCAAGGAAACCAAGCAACAAACAGCAACACAAAGCCAGAGGATCTTATAGAATAGTTTACATGGTTTCATCTGTGATTATTAAATTTGTTCTGAAATTAAACACACAGTGATACTTCCCAGCCTTGGTAAGACTGGGGATGCTGTTTTAGGAGAGCAACAGACAGAAGCTGAGGTCAGGTGTTCATCAGAGTACATTCTTTAACCAGTGAAAGAGGAAAATTCCCTCCATTTCCAACCCCTCCCTTTCTTACCTTCCTTCCATGTTAAGGATACACATCAGCTCATCCTCAAAAAAATGACTTGGGCACCCCAGGGTCTCAATGTCACTGAATCCATCACAGGGGACCTGTCAAACCAGAAAGAGCACAAGAGATTCTTCCCAAAAGAACGTAATTTCAGAGCAGTCTTAAACCAACTTTGCTCTATTTTTAAAAATTTAGCTAAGATCTTAAAACTGTCCAGCTCACCAAGTTCTCATAGTCTCTACTCCATGGATTTATTACAAGGACCCACTGAGAGCCTCAGTAGCACCCTACAGCAATTTGAACTAACTACTAGAGCATTTGGGGCTCCTGCAGTGGGTGTTTGGCCCAGCACAATATCAGGCCTTACACAGGCTGGACCACGCTTAAAGTAATTTTAAGGTGGAATCACCTTTTCCTTGTGGTTGACTGAACCTCTACATATGTTTCCCAGTATGGAAGACTGGTCCTGGGGGAAGGAATGAAGGAGCAGAAGCCTTCATTGTTTGAAAGTCACTTATATATCTATATTAAGAACACTATTTTCTTCCAGAATTCAGAATTCTTTCTTAAACTCTGGTTGAACTGTAAGAAATCTATTTCCTGCATTGATACCAGGGGTTGCCCCAACCCCTGTGCAGGACCTTGCACTTGGGCTTGTTGAACCTCATAAGGTTCACATGGGCCCACTGCTCCAGCTTGTCCAGGTCCCTCTGGACAGATCTTAGCAGGCACTCTCCAAGATCTAGCAGAACTGGGTGAAGGTCTCTTCCCTTAGTTCTCAGCAGGGAATAAAGCTGCAGTTTCTAGCCCCACAGGAGATGATTCTCATTATTAGGCCTTGGGTATTGCTGAATGGTCTCTCAGTCTTTGCACATGCAATTAAACAATGGGAATCCAGGAGCCTCTGCCCCTGGCACACATTTCTCCACGCTCAAATGTCCATCTGCTTCAGAGGTCCCTTTCAACCCCCACCATGCTGGGATTCAGTGATTTCACAGAATTTCAGGTTGCCCCAAGCTGCACAGCTAGCCAAAACCCACAGCCATCAACTAAGCACACAGACAATGAAATAACTTGTTCCAAGTGCAAGCAGTCTCTCAAAGAGTACATTTCCACCTTCTTCACACTGAAATCAAAAGCATCTTGATGTCATGCTTGGGTAGAGAACTTAAATAATACACTTTCCAAATCAGTGACCCTATTGCACCTTGGTCCTGCTTTCAAATGACTTCTGACAGCTCACAGGACATACCCTTGCACAAGCTCTGCAGTGAGATAAACGCACAGGCTGTGGCATGTGTCAACAATCAGTCCTTCAGAAGCTCCCACAGACAGGTCTGAACATGCAGCAATGGGGAATCATAGAATCATTATGGATGGAAAGGAGCTCTAGGATCATCAAGTCCAACCTTCATCCCAACATCTCCCTGAACACTAGACCATAGCCTCAAGTGCTACATCTACTCGTTTTTTAACCCCCTCCAGGGATGGTGACTCCACCGCCTCCCTGGGCAGCCTATTCCAGAGCTTTTAAAGCTGCAGTGGAGTTGCTGAACGTGACATGCAGAGCACACTTTGGACTCTAATCACTTTGTTTCTCTGAATTTTGAGCTGTCTCCCCCCTGCTGCTGGTGATCCAGCATTTTCACACAAGGTGAGGAGGTAAGAACTTCCTGACCGCGTAGTTGAAATGATGGGAAGAGAGAGGAAAGACAAACTAATAAAAAAGCCTAACAAGTATTAGGCTGTTACACATCCATAGAGGAGATGACTTACATGTTCTGAAAAGAACCTTTTGGAGAATGAAGCTACAATTCTCTGAGCTTCCAGACCAGCATTGTGGCGTGCTTTGTATTCTTCCAGCCAGCTGACCCCATCTGTGTGGCTGTAGTACTTCAGCAGTGATGGCCACCTACACAACCAGACACAAGGGAACAGGGTTGTTAGTCCTTCGACATCACTGAGAGCCTCCACTACTGTCAATGTTGCTTATTGTAACCACCTGACTGGAGGAGCTGAGACCTTGCCAAGACAGTGTAACTTTAAATGCAATTGTATCAATTAATCTAATGACTGACTCCAGCATCAAAGTATAAATCCCACTGGTTTCATCTGTGTATTAGTGGCTATTTAAAAGGAAGCTCTCCTGAAGCCTGCCAAGAGGAAACCTTCCAAAGGTTCATACTCCAGGTATTTCAAGATCTAAATATCCTAAACGCTTTTGGGATTTCCTCTAGAGCTTCGCAAGATGAAAACAGCAGCACATTAGTGGAAGAGAGGCAGAGTTCTGTAATAAAAGAGTCTGCCATCCTAAAGACATATCACATGTCATCTCACAGAAGGAGAATTCATTGTCCCATGTTCTTCCTGTTACCTTGTGGGCCTAATTAAAAGCAGGAACAAAACAGAGCTCCCTCTATTGCCCTTGCTGGTGGCAACATCTATTGGAGGAAAACAGAGAGTTCTGACGTCAAACTGGGTCAACTAAATGCTTTTGCAGTTCAATTTTAATCCAAGAAATTATTTTTAAAAAGAAAACAACCTACACTTTTGTGGTAAAAGAAAGTCGTACCTGCTTTACTGAGCCTGAAAGTCCAAAAGCTAAAACAGCTCACTAAGAAGTGCTTCAAGGTTCACCTGAAAGTCTTGAGAACTTTGGGAAATGTTCTGGGGGCTATTGCCAGCAGCACTGTTTCTATCAAAATGGGCTTGTGCTGCCACAATGCAGCCCCAGGCAGTAAAACATGTGCCAGTGCAGCAATACCCACGACTGCTCTGAGGAAACAAAGATCATTTCTGTATGAAACACGAAAAAAAAAGCAACATAGATGGAAATATTTCAGAGAGCAGGGGAAAGCAAGCTGAGAGAAAAGCCTGTTGTCATTTACAGGGGCATTTATTTCATATTTTGAATCCCTGTTAATTATTAATGTTTTTTACAAAACTACATGGATTCTTTTAGGTTCTTTTCAGATTTTAGATAAACATATATTTGATATCTATACTTTACCTATATACTTTTATCTACATTGGTTTTTTTACTTTTATAGTTAGAGAAAACACCAAACATTTAAATCACTACTTCTGCATAAAAATTATTATCAACTGACCAAAACACAAGAGTTATGTCCCTTCACAAATGGAAGATATCTTACAGCCAGTTAATAATAAAACTCCACTGCAATCACAGTTACAAGATAAAGTCAAAGACTAACCAAATAACTTCACATTATACAACAACCTCTGTCCCAATGGATCCCTGGCCATTCATCTACCTCTGAAACGCGGCCACGTCATAGTAACAGTTAGAATCATGTATTTGCAGATGAGAAAGACTAATTATATTGAAATTATATTGAAAATTTTAGGAAGATAAAGCACAATTACTCCCGATGGAATCCAGCCAGGACGACAAGGTCAATGTGCAAACTCCTGCCAAAAGTTGTTACCAAAGACAGAGGAGGGCAGCAGCGTGTGCTCATCACCCACCACATCCAAGTTCAGCTCTTGGATCTCAACCATATTTAAACTTTCAGGTTCCCTTCAGAAATCAGAGCTGCTGAATTGGTGGAAGCACCTGGCCAGCCATCCCAAGCCATAGCTCAGTGAACCGGGGAAGCTCTAATTGTTCCGTAGCCTTTTTCACCCATGAAAAGATAATAAACCCCTCATTTGAGCTATGCTAGATTTTAGAAGCCAACTGGCAATTGGAGAAAGCAATTTTGCTACTTTTCCTGTGCCAAAACACAGAAAAAAAACAGGTAGCAGATGAGTATGTCCCGGTCTAGACAGGCTGGCAGCCCCTGTGAAGGAGTGGTGTTTCTAGGACTGATGAAACCAGTGTGGCATAAGCAATATTACTGGGAATAAAGCATGAGTGTTAACAGTTTCACTGATGACAACAATGCTATGCCCTCAGCAGGCACCCTGTGACAGCCTTTGGGGGAAACTAAACTCACAAGCAGCAAAAGTCAAACTGAAGGATTTTGGTTTCTGTGAAAACAGCTCTCCCAAAACCACAACAAACACCTCTCTTGGCTCTAAAGCACTAGTCCTGCAACAGGACAAGTCCTGGCAGTTTTGGAAGCTGTCAATGGGGCCAGAGAGGCCAATCCACAGCCTCGGTGTGCATGTGGCCCTGTATCCCGTAACTGCCAGACCCCAGGCTGGATCCGGGGACTGTATGTAAAACCAGCACCCGGCTGTGGAAGGGGCTGCAAAGACAGAGCTCCTCCGGGGGCAGGCTCGGCCTGGTCCCCCTCCCTGGCACTCAGGAAGGGAAGCAGCCTCCCAGCAGCTCCCGCCACCCCTGCCCGGGAAGGGCATGCACATTTCGTGCACAGCTGAAAGCCGCCGGGCTCGTCCGGCCCGTAAGTGCAGCAGACACCTTATGGAACCGGGACGAGAAAACAGACAGGGACCGGGAGGCGGGGGGGGAGCACTTTCACCACCCCAGTAGCCCCCAGGCCCCTCTAGGCCGAGGGGACCCGGTGCCGGCTGAACCCCTCCGGGAGGGCCCGGCCTGCTCCGACAGGGCCCGTCCGGCGCTGGGCTCCCTCTCCCTCCCTCGCCAAGCCGCAGGCTGCCGGCGCAGCGCTCCCGGGGAGCCGGGCCAGGCCGAACCGAGCCGGGCCGGGCCGCGGTGCCCACCTGAGGCGGAAGCGCTCCCGCCACACCTTGCCGCGGGGCTGGCACGCCTCCCGCAGCCGGCGGCAGGTGCACGACACCCGCCCGATGTCGGCGGCTCCCAGCACGTCGCAGCAGAGGATCAGCTCCAGCAGCTCGCCCGGCAGGTCCGTCAGGCCCATCCCGTCGCCCTCGGCCTCCGCCGGGCCCCGGGGCCCGGCGTTCTCCGCCGCCGCCATCTTGGCTGTTTACCTGCGCCCCCGGCCCCGAGGGAGGGGTTAAGGGAGCGTCGCCCGCTTCCGGCGCGGAGCGAAGGATCCCGGGGAGCGTCTGCCAAGTGCCGCCGCCTCGCAAAGCGCAGAGCGACGGCTTTCCGTGTGTAGGCGGTTAGGGAGCGTCTGCCAAGTGCCGCGGCGTGGGGCGGAGCGCGCCGCCTCTCTCGGGCAAGGGCAGCGGCGGGGCCTAGGGAGCGTCTGCAAAGTTCGGTCCCCGGGGAGAGGCGTCGGTGGGGACCCAGAGGATGCGAGTGGCTTGTGCCCGTCCGCCCCGGGCTAGCTGGCCTGGCAGGGCAGGGCTGGAGCCCAGGCTGAGGTGACTCTGCGGCCACGTCTGGCGTAGCACCGCTGTGGGGTCCGAAGTAACGCCAGCATGGTGTGTGAGGTGGCACCAAGGTGCTGCGTCTGGAGTAACAGCATTGCAATGGCTGAGACAGCACCACTGTCTTGCCTGAGGTCACACCATGGTGGTCTCTGGGGTCACATCATGGTGGTCTTTAAGGTCACTCCACTACCATGCCTCAGGTAACACCACCACGGTGTCTGAGGTCACACCATTATGGTTTCTGAGGTTACTCCACTGCCATGTCTAAGGTCACACCATAGTGGTCTCTGAGGTCACACCATGATAGTGTCTGAGGTCACTCCACCGCCATGTCTGAGGTGATACTGCTGGCATGCCTCAGGTAAAACCATCACAGCATCTGATGTCGCATCATATCCGCCTCTGAGGTGACACCACTGCTGTGTCTGAGGTCACGCCATAGTGGTCTCTGAGGTCACCCCACTGTCCTGTTTGAGGTCACCCTGCAGCAATGTCTGAGGTCTCACCTTCGCTGCCCCGCAGCCACGTTCCCCACTGCCAGGCTTGCCAGGGGAGCAGCCCTTCACTCACTGCCCTTCACCCTCTCACCTGCTCCTCGCAGACAGCTTAGGACCTCCCTGCCCCGGTCACATCCCTGTCCTGCTGCTCTCCAGGGAGCACTAAGGAGAGATCTGTTTAGATAAAGGCAGGTCAGTGCAGCAGCACAGGACCTGCCCATGTGAAAAGCCACATCCATACCAGTGGCTCATTCCCCTGGCCATAAGCAGCCACTTCTCCTGCTCAGGTCCCAGTGGACATAGTGGAAATGGTGTGAAATGTGTGATGCTGTGACTCCAGCCACCTTACAAGAAAGCATCTTGCAGACACACAGATATCACTGGTTGACACCACCAACATATTTATAGTGCTCTGGCCTTATGGGGAGTGAACCAGAGCAAGGTTGAGAGATCAACATCAAAAAACAGAGATAAGAGAAGAACAAGGTCCTCTAATTTTTAGTTTGCTTTTTTTATTTTGACTGTAATGCAAACAGGCATAAGTATTCCATAAAATCAGAAGATCGGGACTATACAGAGAGAGGTGCATGCTTCAGAACAGTGTGGATATCTTGCAAACAGAGCCGGAGTCAGTCCGAGAGAGGGGGCTGGAGTACATTGTACGAATGGCAGAGATTTTAGCAGCATTGAGAGCTCAGAGGTAGGGGAAAACCATGTTTCTGACCACTTAAAGCACTGGTACGATCCAACACGACACCGGCTCGTCCCTGCTCCCCCCCCTCCCCACCCCTTTGCTCCTCAGAGGAAACCTACCTTAGGATCACGTGAAAAAGCTACAAAATAAGCTACAATCCCCCCCCAACACACAAACACACAAACCTGTCTTATGGGATGCAACGTGAGAGTCAAGACTGTGCCAGTCTTAGATCATGGCATCGTTTCATAAACCAAATGAAGGCACGGTGATATGAGGAGGGAGGAAGGAGCAGGAGGACCAGCGAGCAGCGAGAGGTTGGAGTCCCAGTTAGCAGAGCAGAATTTACCCACAGCTGAAGAGTTGGAAAACCTCTGTAATGGAAATTTTGGGAGCTGCCTGCCCCAAAGCTGCTACCCTTCACAGAGTGGTCCCCTTTCTCATCTCGGCACCACTGCTCTTCAGGAAAAAGGCCACCAATAAAATAAAAATACATAAATAAAAAAAAATTCCAAACCAACCTTTGAGGCTTACACTTTTCAAAGGTGCCTAAGGGAATGGAGGGAATAAATCCCCACTCTTATTACAAAAATTAATTGGCACTGAATGCTGTATTCCCTGGGTGGCTGGTGGAACTCATGTTTCTAACTACATGCAATCTAAAAAGCAATGAGTCCTGGCTGAAAGTCATCCAGCTCCATTCATCTGCTGCCTGGGGAATTGTACACACTTGGGAAGAGCTGGGGATGCTGCTGTGGACCAGGGAACCTATTCTCAAGCTCTTCTCAGCAAACTGAGCCCAGGGTTGTTTTTTTCAAGGCATCTCAAGGCAGCAGAGCATGTTTAATCTTGGGAATTGTGGAATTCTTGTTTGCCTATCTTGTAGAATTCTAGCAAAGCAGAAATTTGGCATTGAATTTCATTGGCTTCAAAGCCATCACTTCAATGCTGGGCACAGGGAGATTCCGAAACACCATCTTCTGTTTCTGGACATCCTGTAGATTTCTGTCAAGTGGATTTTGATAAAACATGATTCTATGTCACGATCACACAGAGAGAAAAATGAAAAAGGAGCCTCAGAAGCAAGTAGCAATAACTTCTCTTGCAGGAGTTGGCTACATGTTAAGGCAGTTTTGTTGCCCATGTAAAAGTTTTAACTCTCCATTAGCAATTATCATGGGAACAAAAGATTGGATTTCATCCAGAAAAAGTTGATATACTTTTTGTTTGTGTTCACCATCAAAAAGAAGCCCCAAACTGGTTGCTCTTTTAGATCAACTTTTTCAGTACTTAGTCTTTTAAATTTTTTAAGTATTAAGAATGCCTCCAGAAGAAAATACTTTGCCTGGGGTTATTTACTAGCAGGTTTCTGAGCAAACACTGCAGTGAGGCCATGCAGGAGCCTACCTGCTCTTCCACAGCCCCAGAACATCTTCTGCAGCTTCAGCACACAGCTACAAAAGAAGCCACCAGTGTCTTGCCTACTTCCCCACCCTGGTAACGAGGAGTAGCTGCAAAACCATGACCTGTGGGCTCCTGTTAAACGAGGGATTCTGAGAGAAGGGGGCTAAAGAAATTTGATAGACACAATAATACTTTGTAACACTAGAGTAACTTAATAATTGTTGTGCATGCTAAGGAGTCAAGCTGATAAATGTCTCCTCACTGTCGTGTAAACTAACTGAAAGCGAAAAGCTTTGCAGTTTTCTGAAGGACTGTTTCTGATAAGGACTAAAAGTTTTCTTTAGAACTAGCTGAAATCAACCTTTCAACTTGAGTGGAAGCCAAGAAGGGACTGAGCATGCGCAAGGACAAAAGGTTACTAGCGGTGATGAAGAGGAACCGTTTGCCTTCATCCCCAAGACCCTCCACGACCACCACCAGGAGGCACTGAGCATGTGCAGTTAGGAGGGGTTATGGAAATGACCCCTTGGAACTAATTATAATACGAAGCGGGGATAGGTCATGCATATGTATAGGCAAATCGTGGAATTTCATGAATATGTAACGATTGTATAAAGGTAACACCGAATTGCCATGTTGGCAGCACACGCCTTTGGTGGTGTTAACCCCCGTGTGCCCGGCGCCGAATAAACATACCTACTTTACAATCTTAGATTGTGGAGTTCGATTTCCGTGTGTCAATTCCCAGGGCAAGGCTCAGTGGTTGGATTTACTTGCTTTTGAAGTGCTTCCTCCCTGAAATCTGGCCAGGAAGGTACAGAATGAGTAAGGCAGGAGAGCAGCAGCCTGCCCAGTGAGAGGCTCTCACTGCTGAACAAGCTGTGGCTGCTCAGCTATGAACTCACAACCTTTTTTTTTTTTTTTAACCTGTGATTTCAAACTTCCATCACAGACAAACATCTGTAGGGGTGGAGGCCAAGAGTTTCTAGTCTACTTCATTCCTGGCACAGCAGGAAAAAGGTGTCTCTGCATTACAATGCTTAAATATTTTGTGAGTTGCCCTTGTACCTGTGCTAAAATTGAGCCAATTTCAATCTCTGGTAAGGTTTGGTTTACTTCTGGAACCCAGTGCTTTAAAGCAGAATCTCATTAGCTTTCACCCCCTCCCCTGGTTTCCTATTAAATACACACGGCCATATGGAAGAAGCTAGAGCTCAGGTCTCCCCACCAAGGAGGGATTTCCAAAGGGTTACTAGAGTCATGCATTGCAGGGGAGTGCAAGCGCAGATTGACACACGTGGAAATGCTGCTGTCACAAAACTGCTCTGCAAAAGCCTGGTCCTGCTGAAATCCCAGTGCTGGTGGGTGCAGAAGGCATTTTGTACCTGGGAGGACTTGGATTCTACGCTAATTTCATCCAAATCTGGGAATACAGAGTGTTTGGCACTGGCAAAATTTTGCTACTCCTGTTGTAGCAGAAGAAATTGTTATAGCAAAGAGTTACAGCAGAGTTGAGTGGTCCTGAAAATGTGTCTCCATCTGTTCTGCAAAGGGACTGAGCTCCCTTCTGGAATTATCACAGCAATTGCAAAGTTATCGGAGCAATTCTGGAGCTGAGAACTGATCCCCAGTGAAAGCAGGAATTTAGTTTTAAGCATAAAATTCTCCTTCCAGAAACCACTGGGGCCTCTCTGCAGCTTCCCCACAGGCATAAATCAGAGGACTGTAATGGCTCCAGTGGTCCTAAGTTGGGAGGCAGCAGCTTGGGCTTGGTGCAAGTCCAGGAGGCTTCAAGCACAAACATGTCCTCTCACCCCACCGCCAGCTTAATAAAAACCTGATCTTCATGTGGCCAGTGTTCTCAGCCCCATGATGCTTGCAGAAGGGGGTGTCCACTTTGCACCCACACTCTAACCTTGCACCATCTCCATCCCCTGTAAAACCCCATCACTGGGAGATTAATCACAGAGCACGGCTGAGCAGGGCTCTGAGTTTGCTCTCAGTTATCCCAGGGGGAATTTGGCCACCAAGAATTTCACTTGTAAAATGAAATCCTCTGTTCCCCTCAGCCCCTGTGTGCTCAGAGCAGCTCTGGAGAGAGCAGCAAGGGGAGGGCAGCCCCGGTGCCATAGTCTCTTCCCAGCACAAGGCACTGTACATCCATTGCCATCCCCAGGGATTCCCACCCTTGCCGAGCAGTCCCTGCACCTCTTGGCTGAGCAGACAGGGTTGAGAAGGAGTAAAGAGGGATCTGCAGAGGGAAGTAGTAGAAGGAGCTGGGGTTAGAGCCTGGGACAGGGTGAGAGGTGTACAAAGAGTGAAGGAACTAACAGAGCAATCACAGATGGACTGGATGTGGGTCCAGGCAGCTCCTGTCTCTTCCCATCTCCTCTTCTGCATAAGCGCAGCCACGTTTGCTCAGGACACAGCTGTAAGTTTGCTGGTCATGGAGGGATACATCAGCTCACCCTGGGTGTGACCAGAGTCCCCTCCTCCCCCCTGAGGACACATAGGCACAGGGGAGGGAGTGTGGACAAGCCCCAGCTTAAACCCCACTTCTCTGGCCAGTATGGATGTGACTGGTTCGGTTCCTCGAGTGCAATGAGCTCACACCTACTCAGCAACACTTGTGGAGGTGTCATCCGTGGGAGCTTCCTCCTGATGACAAAAGTCTCATTATTTTCCTGCTGCCTCTCATAATAGAAGAGCAACAAACTCACAGGCAGTCCTGGGGAGATGAAGCCTTTGAAGTCATCAACAACACAGGTAGTAGATACACTTGCACTGAATGAACAACTTATTTTTCCCTGCCAGTGGACACAGCAGGTTGGGAACCATTTCCCAAGAGTTTTCAAGTTCATGTAATAACTTTCTGTGGTCTTTTGAAAGACTGATGAATTAAAATCTTTGCCAAAAAAAATCCTCCAGCTTCATGGGGTCTTGAAAGTCAAATCTCCTGTTTAGAGAAGAGCCTCTCTATGTTTAATTCTTGGGGAGCAAAAAGGAGCAGTCCAAATGGGTGGTGGTGGGCCAGGAGAAGGACTGGGACATTGGGTCAAGCTGGATGTCCAGCAGGAGCTGTGCAGGGCTGGATGGGCAGCAGGCACCTGGAGATGACAGGTTCGTGACCCAAGTGCCCAAGAGGCACAACCTTTCCATGCATGACACCCCCAAGCAGCTCATGGCACTGGTCTGCGTCAGACCACACCTCACTCTCTGCCCCTTGTGCATGCTGGAGATATTGTGGCTACACCCACACGTCAGAAATGTCACACCGAGATGAGCAGAGTCTAGACAACTGAGGGAAGAGCTGCATTTGTGGAATGATAAAGCAGATTCACAAGTTTCTTTCCCCCTTCACTGTGGGAGAAAATGAAGCTTGAAGGGAGTGTGAAGCCCCTGCAGGTAAAGGGGGATGAAGGAGAAGTTAAGAAGTCTGAGGCTGACTCAACAGAAAAGAATGAATCAAAATTCCCAGTGGTGCAGCTTATGAGGAGTGAAAGGTCCTGCTCAGGCAGAGGGAGCAGAGAGGCAGCTCAGAGCCCTGGGGGACATATTAACTTCATGGACCTTCACTGCAGGGGTGATGCTGCATCTCCAGGGCTGGGCAGGGAGGCTGGCCTCAAAACAGCATCTCCCTTCTACAGGGGTCTGAAGGACTCACCTTCTCGATGCCTGCTGAACTTGACACAGACAACCCCTTTGGAGATCCCACCAAAGGCAAGGTGCATCTCCCAGTCCCTTCTCCTCTACCCTTCCTGGCTGTTTTCACTGGTGGCTCAGGTGGAAGGGGGAGATGGAGGCAGCAAGTTTTGGGGTGCAGGAAAAGCAAGCCAGTTATCTCAGACACAAAATCCAGCAGCAATATGACTTCCAGATGGAAGATGTTGTAGCAATACAAGCAGAAGGCAGGACAGAAGAATAATTGCCAGCAGCACAAGATGAGCTGGAAAGAGGATGAAGACAAGACAAGGGCATTCCTTTGGGGACTGCCTCCTCTTCAGGTTGTACCACTCCTTCTACTAAAAGATGGACCAGAGCACAAAAACCAGAGTCAGAATCAAATTTCTTAAAAGAAGGGGATGAATTTGATTTTTTTTTAAGCTCTATTTCTGCAGTCATAGGAGTTGAAGGTTAGGGCCTGCTCCACTCTGGGGAGACCCCCCTGCAGTGCTGGGGCCAGCTCTGGAGTCCTCAGCACAGCAGAGACATGGAGCTGGTGGAGCAGGGCCAGAGGAGGCTCCAGCAATGCTGGGAGGGCTGCAACCCTCTGTTGGGAGGCCAGGCTGGGAGAGTTGGGCTTGTTCAGACTGGAGAAGAGAAGGCTCCGGGGAGACCTTCTTGGGGCCTTTTGGTACTTAAAGAAGACCTACAGGAAAGATGGGGAGAGACTCTATCAGGAAGTGCAGTGACAGGACAAGGGGTGATGTTTTTAAACTAGAAGAAGGAGATTTAGACTAGAGAGAAGGAAGAAATTGTTGCTGCTGAGGGTGGTGAGAGCCTGTGGCAGGTTGCCCAAAGAGGTGGTCACTGCTCCATCCCTGGAACCATTGCAGGTGAGGTTGGCCGGGGCTCTGAGCACCCTGCTCTAGTTGCAGATGTCCCTGCTCCCTGCAGGGGGCTTGGATGAGATGATCTTTAAGGTCCCTTCCCACCCAAAGCATTCTATGACTCTATGCAGGCTGGCTCTCAGCCCTGCTCCAGCCACTCTGCCAGCCCAGCTCGGCTCTGGCCACACCGTGGCAGCAGCTGTTCACTTTTTATGCCGTGTTAGATCTGCTGGGACCAGCAAAACTGAGACCTAGATCTCAGATTCTCCCAGTGCCCAGAGCCTTTTGCTCCTGGGTTTTGCCCTGGAGCTGCTTCAAGCATTCAGAGAGTCAAAGTTGCAGAAAATGGTCCCAGCACATGGAGACGTGGCCAGCCAAGCAGCAGGAAAGGGCAGGAGATCCTGGCTGAGGATGGGGATAACTGCATAGCCTGGGGCCAGCGTGGCTTGTACCATGGGCTAGGAGAGCAGCAAACCTCCTGCAGCTCTTTTTGTTCTGACTTTGGCTCCTCTTAGCCTGCTGAAATCAAGCTCACCATTGCAGCTCCTCAACAAACCCTCTGCCCTCGCTGGTGGAGGTGCTTTGCTCCATACAAGCATCAGTTCACAGCTGAGCAGAGCAGGGGCAGGAGGAAAGGGTCAGTATCTACCAGCTCCAAATGCCAAGCCTGGATCCCTGCCTCCAGCAGGAGCTGCAGCCGTGCCCTGCTGTCCTCATCCTGGCAGTGAGAGAGGACAAACCTTCTCCGGGGTGAGGAAGGGAGGAGGAGGAGGAAGGACACACAAGGTCACTGCTTTACCTCGCAGGCAGCTTGTCTCAGTTAAAGGGCCTGATACTTTTCTGTGAGCACATTAACAGATCGCTTTTGGGGCTGGGTTTTTGCAGCAGGGCTGAGGTGTGAGCGTGTCAGAGCTCAGATCACGCACCATCTTTGCAGCTGATCTCACCTCCCTTCTCACATGAGCTGTCCCAGCAGAGACAGCTCGTGCCGCTGGCAGGTGGTGCAGAGCCTGCAGAAGGGACCGAGCTGCCACCTGTATTTCTCTTGGCAGGTAGGTCAGTCCATGCTGGCACTTTCTGCTCCCAAAAGTGTCAAAGTGGCTGTGGAAGGTCTGCTGGCCCAGAACTGCTCAAGAGACTGTGCTAAGGTGGAGCTGATGCTCTCTGGGCTTTCAAGAGTCTTCGGTTGGCATATCCTCACAAGGACCAGGAGCTTCTGTAACCCTCCAAGTGCTGCATTCCACTTTGTCACCAGGAGGTGTTCTTGCTTGGGATTGGAGCCGCTTCTCTCCCATCCTTGTGGCTTTCCAGTCTCACCTGGGAGAGGGTTCACACGTTCACAGCATGCAAAGCTCTGGGATGCAGCCAGCCCCTCTATCTCTCCCATCAGCATCATGGCTGTGGATCACATATCTCCTGGGAAGCCCTCTGGAGAACAGCCTGGCCAAGCAGCAGTCGTTGCCGTGAGGTTTTTCCTGGCGTACACGCCAGCCTGCGTGTTCTGTGCTTGCTTCTCTGTTGGAGGACTTTCATGCCAGCAAAAGTGGGGATTGAGCAAAAGGAGAGGCTCGTGGGGAACAGGGAAGGAGGCAAACAAAGCATAAAGTCCATTTAGGAGTAATCGTGACATGTGAATCAGAGACATCCCTCCCTTTGGATCAAAACAGACACAGTTGTCCCCAGGCTGCTGGGGGATGAACAAAGCTTATGCTGAAGGGCACTGCACATCACCTGCCCCCAGGCCTCGGGCACGTGCCCAGGTCTGTACAAGTCCAAAGGAAAGCCAAGAAAATGCAAGGATTCAGCCAAGGCCTGAGCTGGGGAAAGGGGGAGCCTGGGGGGCACAAGCCCAGCCCTGATGAAGCAACAAGACCTAGCCATGGCCCAGCCCCTGCCACCTCTGCTCCCCCCCAAAACAGCAAGACCGCGGGTGATCACGAAGGTGGTGATTTCATGCAGCTGCAAAATGCCCTCATGGGAAGAAGGAGAAATGTGAAGTTCTGTTAAGAGCCACTGCGGGTTATAAAGCCATCGTACTTCAGGGGGGAAATCCAGGGAAGGGAAAGAGGTGGGGGGGAAGAAATGGCCACAGGACAAGAGCAAGAGAGAGAGGAAGAAAAGGAAATAAAAGTCATCATCATCATCAGGACACAAGGACAGGACGAGAGACAGAGCACTTTCCATGGGCAGTTCCCCACGGAAAAGGATCCACCGTGTCCGTGAAATACAAAACCTGGTGCCCTCCGGCTGGAGGGGACAGCAGGTGCTGGGACTGGTTTGGCGTCCCCTTGGGGTGAAGGGTCCAGTTAGGAGCAGAAAACCCTGCAAGGGAAAGGGGAGAAAGGGCGGCCTTAGAGGGGGCAACGAGATGCATCTGAGCACCCTGACTAAGGACTTCCCAAGGGAGCAGGTTGTAGACAGGGATATATGGAGCCCTTGGCAGCTGGGTGAGGTGGGTAACCCCAATCCCTACCTCGAGGTGGGAAACTGAGGCATTCCTCAGGGATGTTGGGAAGCCCACCCCAGGTCAGCCGGGCACTACTAAGCACAGCCAGGAGAGCAGGGAAGCCCCCAGGCTGCTGAGGGCCAGGACAAGGAGCAAGGTCCACGCAGCTGTCCATCCTTTATCCTAAATAATCCTTCTGCTCAGGCAGGGAAATCCCACTGTGACAGAGCTGAGCAAATAGCAGGACATGGTAGAGCAGAAACAAATATTACAAATGTCAAGGTTTTTATACTTCTTTTGGTTGTTTTTACAACAATAGAAAGAAGTCTCTAGATCTTTGAGGATAGATTCAGACTAGATATAGAGAAGAAATTGTTGCTGCTGAGGGTGGTGAGAGCCTGGGCCAGGTTGCCCAGAGAGGTGGTGGCTGCCCCATCCCTGGAACCATTGCAGGTGAGGTTGGCTGGGGCTCTGAGCAACCTGCTCTAGTTGCAGATGTCCCTGCTCCCTGCAGGGAGTTTGGACTAGATGACCTTTAAAGGTCTCTTCCAAACCAAACCAAACCATTCTAAGATCTTTCCTAACCAGGCATACAGCAGCCTGGAGACCTCTCCCACCATGGGTTCCAGATGGACCCCCACAGCTGGCACTGGAACCATGGGTCCTGCCAACCTTCCAGCCCATCATCCACCAGCTGGCTGGCAGGGGAGCAGAGGCAGGCAGCAGACAGGGCTCTTTTGCTTTGCATCATCATCTCAATGGGATTGTCAGGTCTAAGCACATTGGTATGGTGGGGATTTTTCCTAGTGAGATGACAGCAATTTCAGACACTGCCAGGCAGCAGCCTCTGCTTCCAGTGCAATTACCAAATGCCTTTTCAGCTCTCAGAAGGACCATGTGTGCCAAAGTTGGAGCTCCCTTCCCCATCCCCACAGCCCACACACCTGGGAGACAACTGCAAGGGTTAAAAGAAAGATGTCAACTCACTCATCCGTATCTTTTTTGCTCTCCTCAATGAATGCAATGGACTCAGATCTAAGGCGGTTAGTCACTTCGTACGTGCGCAGGGTGACTCCAAAAATATCCTCATGGTACCGGCTGTCATCCTGGAGCAGGGATGGGAGAGGAGAAAAGAAGAGAGTTTATAAGCAGTTGGTGATGCTGCAGCACCAGAAAGCTCTTGGGTTGTGGGCAGGTACCAAATACATGGGAAATGTTGTGGGGCCTGTCACCAGAGCTAGTGGGGTGGGCAGGAACAAGCAGGGAGGTGAAATGACCTTCCCAAGGTTAAGTGGTAGAGCTGCTCAGTGCTTTAGACCTCCTCAGTTGCTGCCAACCCAAGGACTGCCTGGCCATCAAGGAGATAAGTAGCCTGAGGCCAGGCTGTGTACAAACCAGCTAAAAAAGTGGCTCTGGGCTCCCTCGGCTCCTGGGAGGGGTGTGGGGACATGGTTCAGGCAGGGTAGTCCCATAGGAATTGAGCTGAATTATCCTCCTGGGTAGAAGCACAGCCATTCGAGCATCCATCCTTGGGCTCGTGTCCCAAAAGGAGCTCATTTATGCTTCAGCTGCAACATCTGCAGCAGCGTGTTTGCCCAGGGCCATCATCCATCCATCCACACAGACAGAGGAGATCTGGGGAGGAGGATCCACAAACTGCCCTGTTAAACTGACTTAACAGGGTGAGCAAGTCCTGCCTGGGCTGTGAAGAGCATCCAAAAGAGCTTGTACCCGTGCTCTGCAGAGCAGCAGGCTCATCACAGGAGCCCAGCGTGGGCTGAGGGGGCTCCAGCCTGAAGGAGGGCTCCTGCAAAACAAGGTGACCCCAGCAAAGCAAGGTGACTTCCACCCAAAGCTTCAGGAGATCATCCTCCTGACCTCCCCTAGGTGCAGGCAGCATGGGTTGGAGCCACAACCCCCCCCAGCACCCGTCTCCTCGGTGCTGCCCATTCTGCAGGAGGAGGCAGCAGGTGCAGTGCCCGTGGCAGGAGGTCTGGTGGTGTCTGGTGGTGTCTGGTGGTGCAGACACTACTCACCCGCAGCTTGCTGATGAAGGCTCCCGCCTCCTCCACCGACAGCTGGCCCTGCTGCCTCACGATGTGCTGGATGGTCTTGAGGACGTCCCCGGCCATGGTGACATCCCCGCAGACGTAGATGTGGCCTCCTTGCTCCTTCAGTGCTTTGAACACGGTTTGGGCCAGCTGCTCCTGCAACACGTCTTGCACGTATTTCTGAAGGGAGGAGGAGGTGGGAGGTGAGATCAACCACAGCCTTGTCCACCTGCAGGCTCTGGCCAGCTTTGTGTGCACCGGCACAATGCAACCACCTCTTTGGAGGAGCATGACTACATCTCACAGCACCCACAATGGTAGAGAAGAGAGGGGGAAAGCAGCAAAGCATCATTTTGCTCTTGCATTTTCACACCTTCACCATATTTCTCATTGACAGGACTGCTCTGGTGGAGGTGGGGATTTGTACCAGATGTTTGCACTGGCTCTAGGCCACCCCACTGGGTGACATCCCTCCTTGCCCACCTGTTTGGGAGGACATGTCTTTCCTCTCCTCATCTGCTCCTGCCTCGTGAAGGTGGCTGCAGCCCAACAGGCCAAAGCATGAGCAACACAGACACACATTCAGGCTGGTGCAGGGATGGGGATGTGTCCTGGGAACAGGGCACACAGGAAAGGACACTATCCTGCACCTCAAATCCAGGGTCAGTTTTGGGCCCCTCACCCCCAGAAGGACCTTGAGGGGCTGAAGCGTGTCCAGAGAAGGGCAACAAAGCTGGGGAAGGGTCTTGAGCAGGATTGTGGTGAGGAGCAACTGAGGGACCTGGGGGAGCTGAGCCTTGAGAAAAGGAGGCTCAGGGGAGACCTGGCTCTGCACAACTCCCTGCAAGGAGGTTGGAGCCAGGTGGGGTTGGGCTCTTCTCCCAAGGAACAAGTGACAGGACAAGAGGAAAGAGCCTCAGGTTGCCCCAGGGGATGTTTAAGTTGGACGTGAGGAAAAATGGGTTGTGAAGGGCTGTGCCAGGCTGGGCAGGGCAGTGGTGGAGTCCCCATCCCTGGAGGGGTTTCCAAGGCGTGGAGATGTGGTGCTGAGGGCCATGGGTTAGTGGTGCCCTGGCAGGGATGGGGGAACAGTTGGACTTGATCTTTAAGTTTTTTCCCAACTAAAAGGATTCAATAATTCTATGATTTAAGCAACCAGAGCACCCCAGGGCATGAGCTGCCTTGGCTGTGCCAAGAAACCAGCATCTCCACACTATGCCAGCTGGCCACACCACCCAGGGCTGCCACCAGGACCAGAGCAGAGCCCACCACACACCTTTGGTTTGTCGGGTTCCCGGGAGTAGGCTGTGTACAGCTCTCTGAAGACACCTTGAGTTTTGGCAAAGAGCGTCTCCTCTTTGTAGATGTGGTCGATCCTGGACTGCCGGCAGCCAAACACCAGGACCATGGGACAAGGCTTCAGCCCTGAGGGAGAGATGGGGGAAGAGCTTAGCCTGGGGACCACTGATACCCCCTTTCTACAAGCCACCTCCCTCTGGATCTGCCAGCAGCCCCAGCACCCCGCACAAGACTATCAGGAACCTTCCCTGGCCAAACTAGGAGGGAGGAAAAATCAGCAAGGGGGAGGTGATGCGTGGCCTGGGGTCACACAGCAGGGGTGCTTCTACCAGGTTTTGGGAAGAAATTAAACTTTTTTTTCCCTAAGTGGTCTAAATAATCAGTGAAAAATGTATATTTTAGATAAATTTACATTAAATGGCCTTTAAAAACCAATGCCAGCACTGTGGGACTGCCATAAAAAACTTGCAGGAGGGTTTTCATGGAGTTTGGGGGGTTTGGGCTGACCTCCAACTCTGCATTTGGGACAGATGCTGCTTCCAGAAGCCCTTTGCCTCTGCTGGGTCAGCCCGGGCAGGAGAGCGGCCCCCCCATCCCACAGCACCAGCCCCAGGTTCCTCAGCAGTGCTTGGGCTGAGGAAGAGGAGCAAGGGCTGACCCACCTTTGTGCTGGATGTCGAAGAGCCGCTGCTGCCAGAAGCTGCGGAATGGGGCGATGCCGGTGCCGGGGCCGATGAGGATGCAGGGCACCTGGGGGTCCTGGGGCAGGTGGAACCCGGGAGCACTGCACACATGGGAGTTAAACCCAGTTAAACCCAAGCAGGGTGCTCCCTCCCTCCCTTGCCTCTGCCCATGGAAAGCTGAGACACCGCCCAGAGAAGGGGGAGAGAAAATGAGGTGAATCCCAGAAGAACTGCACCCAAGAGGACCTGTTTGCTCACAAATCCAATCCTGGTGCACCCTTGGTGCTTTCCAAAAAAGAATTGAAGGCAAGAAGCTCATCCTGCCAGGGGACTCACCCCATCTTTTTCATCCCATGCTCTGCGTGGATCACTTACCCTCTTACAAAACAGGGCACTATTTCGTCAGTCTGTATCCGATTGAGCCAAGAGGAGCAGACTCCATGGTGGATTGGTCCTTCTCCATCTAGGAGGGGAGGGAAGGAGGTCAGTACTTGACACACCAACCAACCACTCTGGTTGCTTTCCTTTCTGAAACCCTCCCTGATACTTTCCACATACACCAAAAACTTCAGTATCTTCTGCAACCACCCCCCATGATGTTAGCAGAAGTTTGGCCCTTGACTCCCTCTGTGGAGCTACCCAAGTTCACCCAGCCCTGGGATAGTTGGACCTCCAAAATACTTAGGAAGCACCCAACTTCTCTTTGGTCCTTTCTGGGAGAAGTAGCATCACATTGTGGTGCTTCCAGGCACAAGCCTTCCATGGCAGCCCCAGAAGAATGGTCAGTGTCTTCCCCTGTGTCCTGCCTGCTGCAGAGGTGATGGAGGTGTGCCCATCTACACCATGGCCAGGGCTGCTTGGACACATCAGTGGTTGCACAGGTACAGAAATTTGGCTAGTTGTGGCAACGTGGACTTTGGTCTGGGCAAACAAATGATCCCACATGGGGTTTGGAGACACTGGCTGGTCTGTTGCTGGTACCTGACCTAGATCTGGCATCTCTGCGATACTCTGACCTTTGATGGATGGCCATTCTCCATAACATGGGACAGCAGTGTCATAGGTTGAAGGAATCTAGTCACTGCAGGTAGAAAGGCTTTAAAATAACATCGACCTTGTGGTGTTGCCCATGTGCTAATGCTTTTCCCTGTTCTCCACACCAAGCCTGTCTCCACTGACCCCTGCATGAGCATGGTACCTCGTGTGCGATAGGAGACCACTGCCACGGTGAGGTGGACCTCGCCTGGGTACATCTCCGGGGAGGAGCTGATGGAGTAGTAGCGTGGTTGGAGGAGGGGGAGCTGTGTAAGCAGCAGTGTGGAGGGCATCTGAACCGAGGGGAACTCCTCCAGCACCTCCACAATGGTGGGGTTCTTGGACCACTTCCATTCCTCGTACTCCTGCAAGCCCTACAGCCAGGGAAAGAGCAAGGGAGGGAGGAGAGAGCTGCAGCATCAACCTCTTCCAAGCCAGGTGCCTTTACTGATATCCCACTGGGATGATGGCAAAGCTGGGGTGGGTGGCAGTGAAGGCAAGCAAGAGAAGCCCTTGTCATGGGTAGAGACTCAGTGTGGAATGAAAATGCCCTGGGGTTGTGGCTGTTCCCAGGGTTTGGAGTCTGGGGCTTTACCTTGCTCAGGACCTGCAGACGTTTCTTCTCCTTGTCGCTGGTGGCCAACAAAGCAAACTGCTGCAGCAGCAGGGGTGTGGGAGGGGTGGTGATGTCCAAATAATACTTAAAAGCCTGGAAGATGGTGCATGGTGGGACACGGTTCTCATCTGTCCAGTTACTGATGACACCTGCCAGGAGGGAATTCAGCACAACCATGGGATCAGCTGAGTTTAAGAGCCAAGGTGGACAAATCCTTGCCTTCATTCCCCCTTACCAGCTCTGAGACAGTGAATGATGAAGAGCTGGAAAGAAGGGTCAATGAGATATCCTCATGTTACATGTGAGATGCTGTACAATGAGCACAGTTTGATACTCTACCACTTTCAGCCCCGGTCACTTGGAGTTAATACTGTTTTCCACCTCCTGTTACACTGTGCATGGCAATAGGGCATCAGACTTATCCCTGAAATTCAGTGTTGGGATGGTCCATCAAGATCCCTTAACTCTTCTTTCCAGTCCTAGACATTGCTCTTTCCATGAGAATACAAACAAACATCTTTAATTTTTCTGAAGAACAAGGAAACATCTTCTCCCCAGGGTCCTGCTCACCCTTCAAACCCTTGGTCTACACCCCAAATGCAGATAAGCAATGGCTCTGGGCAGAGGAAGGTTGAAGGAGCTGCTCCCAAATCAGATAAATGTACCAGTGAGATGGGAAATGATTTCTCCTGGGGGCCACCTACCTCCCGGAGGAGCTACAAGGGGCAGGTGAGGAGGACAGAGGTCACCTCTATGTAGAGGTAGCCCTGGTTACCTAGAGCTGTGTTCCTCTCCTCCAGGAGCTCCACCTTCACCAGCTGGTTGGCTGGAGGGGCATCTTCAAGCCTGTCGATCAGGGCATTGACCAAGTCTTCGTGGTTCCCTGGAAAGACTCCCAAGTGGTCCCCAGGCAGGTACTGGAGTTCCTGGTGTCCATTGGTGTGGAGACGCAGGAATATTGTCAAGCGGCTGCAGGGAAAGGAGAAAAAGCAGGATGTGTTTTGGGGGAGTCCTTCAGGGAGTCACTGAGCTCTGGTCTCAAGACTGCTGGGCAGTGGTGACATGTCCCGGCCCTGGTGACCTGCTGAGCATGTCAAAGTCACAGCAGGGGGTTGGAAAGGACACTGCAGTGCCTGCCTCTCCCGCTGACTCACCCTCAGGGGCTGTTTAAGAGGAAAAAAGCAATTTAACCTCTTGCTTCAGCAATTTTCATAGAATGGTTTGGGTTGGAAGGGACCTCCAAAGGTCATCTAGTCCAACCACCCTATAATAAGCAGGGACATCTCTACCTAGGGCAGGTTGCTCAGAGCCCCATCAAGCCTGACCTTGAATGTCTCCAGGGATGGGGCCTCCACCACCTCTCTGGGCAACCTTTTCTCCTTTCTCTGTGTGCACCCTGCCCCTCCACAAGTGTGACCACCCATCTCCTTGTCCTTACAGGCCAATTGATGCAGCAGCAGAGAGTTCACCATGAAGAAGGTGGGGAACACCCTTCACTGGGTTCATGAGCCTTCCAGTTTTGGTCATAATTTGCACAAAAATGGCATCCATGGGACATCCAAGGATCAAGAGATATTTGCAGCACTGTGTGAACAGATGCTTGGGTGCACCATGAGTGTGTTCAGCTCCCAGGACAGCTGCATCTCTTACCTGGACTTTGGGCTCTGCAGGTTCTGGCGCGCGATGAGCCGAGCTGCATAGACACGTTTTTTGTGGATGCTGTAGAGTCCTGTGGAGGAGAAGAGCTGGTCAAGCAACGCAGCAGAGCATGGCCACGGCTTCTGGACTCTACTGCAGGTCCAGCCTTTCAGACCAGAGCTGGCTGATCCCAGCCACAGTGAGCTGGGCTTGTTATGTGCTCAACCACCCTCCTGCCACCATCAGCAAAGCTTCAGTGATCCTGGGAGACAGAAACCCCACGGGGGAAAAAAACCCATGTTCCTTTGGAGGGACTGAGGAGGACTCGAGGTGCAGGAACATGTCCTCACGTGCAGGCAGTAACTTCTCGCTGCTGGTACCACCTGGCCAGTAGCAAGGGGCCTGGATTTGGGCAGAGCTGAGACAGAGCCTGGGCTGCAGGAGCCGTGCTGAGGGGCCAGGTGTTGGTGGGCTGGTCCTGCCACCTCACCGCAACGCTCGGCCCAGCGGCATTTGGACAAAGCAGGCTTGGAAAGCAACCAGCTTCCCAGCTCTTTGCTTCCAAAAATGGGGTCAGGAGGAGGGAGATCAGATCATATCCCAACGTCTCTGTTAACGGATACAGGCAGGGACCAGCCAGAGGGAGCTGAGACTGTCACAAGCTGCTCCTTGGGCGTGTGATGGAGGGGAAAAGCAAGACTGAAATACTGGGGATTTAACACAGAATAAGTGAGTAAGTTTGGCCCCTTGAGCCCTTGTCTTCTCCTCCACCTGCCCCACACGCAGACCCCTCTGGGCTGACCCCATCTTCGTACCTTGTGTGAGCTCTGGGGCCTCAGCCACGTAGGTGAGACGAAACTTGCTCCTCTTCCAGCTCCGGTCATTGCTGATGAGGGAGTTGTTTGCTTTCTCGATGTTGACGTCGTCCCCCACACAGAACACGTCGCAGGCTGCCTGCAGCACACACCAGGCTCTCAGGTATCTCCCCACTACCTCTGAACTTTCTGATCAAGCCCCATGATTCCCCTTATGTCACCCCACCTCAGCCAACACATGAAGAAGGAGCCCCCAGCAGCGTATGTGGCCATGGGCATGTCTCATGGTGACCTCCTTCCCCAGGGATAATGCAGAACTTCAACACAGTGCTCACTTTGGCACTCAGCATAAACCAGAGTCAGCTCCACCAAAATATGGAGAACCTTCTTACTGCGGGCCAGGGTGATGGTTGGGTGTCCTGGTGTAGGGAATCATAGAATGTTTGAGGCTGGAAGGGACCTCTAGAGGTTATCTGGTCCAACCTCCCTACACAAGTAGGGACATCTCTACCTAGATCAGGCTGCTCAGAGCCTCATCAGGTCTGACCTTGAATGACTCCAGCGATGGGGCCTCCACCACCTCTCTGGGCAGCCCATTCCACTGATCTATCACCTCATGTTAAAGAACTTTTTTCTAATATCCAGTCTAAATCTCTCCTTTCCTAGCTTAAAACCATTACTCCTTGTCCTATTATTACAAACTCTTTTGAATAGACCTTCCCCCGCATTTACATAGCCCCCTTCAGGTCCTGGAAGGTCACTCTAAGGTCCCCCCAGAGCCTTCTCTTCTCCAGGCTGAACAGCCCCGACTCTCTCAGCCTGTATTCATATGAGAGATGCTCCATTCCCCTGAGCATTTTGGTGGCCCTCAAAGGGAAGAAGAGGCTGGGTTTTGATCCTGCTCTAACCAACAGCTTTGCTCTGTCCCTGTGTTCTTCTCCCTCCCTGCTCCTCCCTGAAGCACAAGGGCAGCAGGTTACCTTGAAGACCTTCTTGGCCCAGGTCCTGAAGGACTCCTCTTGGCCACAGAGCTCATCCCCTTCTCCCATGCGGAGGATCCTCTCTCCCCCCAGCTCCTCCAGGAGGGTGTCCACTGCCCGGGCAAAGGCGCAGAAGTGGGGGTAAGCACGGGACCCCAGCCCAAACACAGAGAACCTGTGGAGAGGTGGCACAGCTGTGGCTACAGAGCTGGGAGGGACATGACGTCTCCCTCTCCTGCACCACCACAGCCAACTCCAGTGTGAGGGGATGTGGAAGGATCTGCACATTGCAAAAATACATCGTGTCTTAGGTAGGGTAGGAGAAAGGGGGTCTATGCAGCACCAGCTCCTGCTCTGTCCCTTCAGCAAGAACTTGCTGCCTCCCACCCCATCCTACGTACCTGACATTAGCCAGAGGTCCTGTGCTTTCAAAGTTGTCCCTGGAGTCGGGGCCGTCGCTTGAGGATTTCCGCGCATCCGAGTAAGAGGAGACGCTGTTGAAACGGACCTTGTAGCTCCTGTGAACAGCAACATCATGAGATGTTAACAGTGGTGACAAATGTGGTTCCCACCAGGCTGCATGCTCAGAGGGGACCAGACTGTGAGGAGACCAAACCAGAGCTCAGGACTCAATATTCCATGAGGAGGCACCATGATCAGTGGCTGGCACAGAGAAATGTGCTCGCTCCTGGGGTTAAGCCATAGCAGCCCATATGTTACATCCCCCCAGCTGGACCTGATCTGCTCCATGGGGTCCTCCAGTTACCTCCCAGTGGGATGACCTCGGGGTTGGCCACCACATTGTCCCCAGTGGTGCAGAGCTGGCAGGACCTTTGGTTTTACCTGACCTTCCCTGGCTGCACACAAGGTCGGGTGTATGTCTGAACAGATAATTCTCAAGGGTTTTTGATTCATAGGAAGTGTGGGGAGGGGTGGGGGAAGGAGTGAGAGCAGAAGGGGTGAGAAGGGGGGAGTGAAGAAAAAAAATAAATCTGACAACAGCAGAAGTATTTCTGAATTGAACCATCTTCAAAAACTGCTCTACACAAGAGTTTCTAAATATATTGCCGGAGCAATGAAGCAGTAGTGTGGGGATGAGTCACAGCAGACCTCCTGCACCCAGCACGTCATGCAGAGGAGACAACCCCTCAGCAAAGTGTCTGCCAGGGTCACAGAGCCTCTACTCCAGAGCCTCCTCCCTCTGCCCAGACCTCTCATGCTCTTCTGCTTCACTCCACCTGGATGGAGTGACTCCTCCTCTCTGGGCCACGTCCCCACCTGGGGTTACATGGAGAAGGCAGGGCAGCACAGCCCACTGGATTAGATGGGTGTGAAGCCCAAATTCCTCGCTGGGGTGCTGGCCCCAAGGTCAGGGCACCAGCAGCTTTTGCTGAAATGAAGAGGTCCTTGTGGCAGGGGATGACTGTTGAAAGATGAGCTGCATTTGAACAGCAGCTCCTTAAACATGGAAGGATGATGGATGCCTCTGAAAACCCTTGGGAAACCCTTGCTGTAGAACACAAGGAACCAAATATAGGATCATAGAATCATTTAGGTTGGAAAAGACCTCTAGGATCATCAAGTCCAACCTTTGTCCAATATCTCCCTGATCCTTAGACCATACCACATCTACTTGTTTTTTGAACACCCTCTGGGCTGTGGTTGGAGAGCTACAGACCCAGTGCCCTGACACCGTGGCCTAGAGAGGCCACCAATGCCTGCTCTGAGGGGTCTCAGCCACCATCAGCAGCCCTTGGTGGACATGGAGCTGGGAGCCTATGGGGTGCATGGGCAGGAGCTGCTCTCACCAGCCCTTCCTACAGACACAAGGCTGACTCTGCTCCTCTTCCCCAGACAGTTTCCTCCCAGCCACCTTTTCTCATTGCAAAAGCTTTTTTTCGTGCTTAACATCAGCATCTCTTCCTACCATCCAGAGCTGTGACCTCTTGGCCTGTCCCGGGGGGGCCACGGGGAGTAATTTATCCCCTCCGCCTCTGCAGTCACCTTTTCTGTATGAAGTGTGCTGCTGTGCTGCCTTGCTGTCTCCTCTTCTCCACATAAAATAGCTCTCATCCCTTTGATCTGCCCTCAGGTCGCTGTTTCCAGTGCTCTGACCACTTTTGCTGTCAGGTAACCAAGCTCTCCTGGCTCTTAGAACCTCCTGCCAGCCCCTTCAATTACATTTACTGGGACAGCCAGCACGGAGCTCAGGTGCTTTTGTCCTCCTTAAGTCTGCTCTGGCTTGCCATGGGTGGTACCTCCACACCCAACTCAAGGTTCCACCAACCCAACCCCCAAAAACAAAGATATTTGGGGTGAGAGCCACGTGCAAGATGCCCCTTCTCCATCCTGTCTCCATCCAGACACCTCCAGGGCAGCCAGCACATCCCTCTTCACCAGGCAATGAAATCCAACTGTACCACTGGCCAGTGCTAATTCTTCCTTAATTAAGGAGCAGCCTCTTCCCAGTTGCTGTGTTAGCTCAGGAGAGACCCCAGAGCAGTGTCCCAGTTAAGTGAAATCTATTGTGCTTAATTGCTGAAATAAGAGGAGGTCCCAAGTGATTAACACTTTACCAGCTGCCCTCACTTCCCAGCCTCTGGGACATCCATCGAGATGCTCAAGGCTCATCTTCCAGCGATGGGGGATTTTCTAAAAGCTCAGACACTGTCTCCAAGGTACCAGCTCCAGACTCAATGCTACAACCATCACAGGATTGATAACAGCTCTTATTTCCTCTAGAAATATTTTCACGCTATGAAAGAAGTTAAATTTGGTTCTCAAGTCCTCCCCCACCTCCATCCACAGAGCTGGGGACTCTTTTCTACCTCCAAGTCTTGCTATTTTGGTGTCTCCTGGGCAGCCCCACCTCTCAGATTCAATGATCTGGGGGGAATTCCTGCTTTTATTTGTTTTTTATTTTATTTTATTTTCATAGCTGCCTACGTCTTACAGCTGAAGAGAGAAGCTTTAAAATGCCAGCCCAGAGAACTACAAGCTGGAGTCTACAGGCATCCCTGACTCGGTGCTTTTGTCCTCCCTGGGACCTCCATCTGCTCCGTCCCCTGGTTCTCCAGGTAGTCCCCACCCCTTGGACCTTTGTGAACTTGAACCCTGTGTGAGGATTTCATGCTCCTTTCTGAGAGGAGGAAAGCAGAGGAGGGGGAAGGGAGGGATTTGGGCTGCTCTTACTTCCTCTCCTCCAGGTTGGAGTTGGGATTCTTCATCTCCATCAGTGCGCAGCCAAATTTCTACAGAGGAGAAAGAATAATTATAAGAATATCCATCAGTTTTGCCAGTTTCTGCAGGAAATGGAGCTGGGACCAAAGCCTGGGCTGCAGCTCTGCTCTCTGCTTGATGTTCCAAGCAGCCTCCAACGCTGTTGTACAGAGCTGGGTGAGGTCATAGCCCTACAGCCAAGGGGCTGTCACCTTCCGTGTGACACCAACATCAGTGGCACAGGATGAATTTAGCAACAGATGAGTTACTTGTTTCACAGCAGGGAATAAGTGGATAGCTTTGTTTCAGAGCAGGCTGTTACAGCACCCAGACCTCTTTTTGGACATTCCAGCTCAGGCTGAGCAAGAAGAGGACGTTCCTCCCCATCCTCATTGCTTCTCCCCTGCCCATGTCCCTGCTGCAGTCACCCACCCCTGCGCTCTGTCCTACCTCTCCATTCTCAGGTGGGTCTCCATTGCCAAAGGTGCTTGTGACCACCAGGACCATGGTTTCATGCTCTAGGTGCACGATATCGTACTCATCCATGGACATCACCTGGGAGTGACAGAGACCATAGAGTCACAGAATGGTTTGGGTTGGAAGGGGACTTTTAAGGTCATCTTGTCCAACGCTCCTGAGCAGGGACATATTTAACAAGAGGCCTTTGATGGGGAGGTCTACCACCAACTAGTCTCCTAGGATGGACCTCATTCTACCCCAGCATATCTTTGCTGCCTCCATGCCAGTGCACAAGCAGAGATCTCCACACAAGAATCATGAGAACAAGAGCCTCAAGGGCCTCATGGGCAAACCATGGGGCTACCACCTAACAGGCAGTAGATATATGTACAATGCCTGCAGTAGTATTAGCTGGGAAAATTCCTGTGCAGGCTTCAATCCAGATCCACAAGGTCATATTCTGGAAGCTACCTGTAAGACCTTTGGCATCTGGGAAGCTCCTCATGCATTGAGTCTTGTATTTACCAAGTCATGTTTTTCCTGGGCCACCCAGACATCCACTTTATCTTGCAGAGGCTGGGAGTGGGTACGATACCTTGGCATCAAAAGCGTGCTTGAAGATTTCACACAGAGTTTTTGCATAGACTTGTGACTTCCCCGTTTCAGTGGCATACAGGATGGTCGCTTTGACCCTCTTGGCCATGGCCTGTCCCATCAGCTTGGCTGAGAACTTCACAGCTCTAGGAAGCAAGAATAAATCCCCGTGAGAGAGCTTGTTTCCTTGCCGGTGCCCTTCGCCCAGACTGTTCGCACTGTTTTATTTATTATTAAATGAACAGCCTGCCTTAAAATCTGCAGCATCACTTTTTTGTTGTTGCAATATGCCAAATAGAGAAGCTATGGAAGAGCCAATCTGTCTTGACTTGTCAGAGAGAAACACTAAATGGGGGGGCTTGAAGACAGAGCTGAAGTACCTGAGTGGGGATAGGGAGGAAAATCTAAACCAAGTGTTCAGGTTCTCCTTCTGCAGGGACAGAGAAGCAGAAGGAGAACGAGGAGCAGCGGGTGCTGAAAGCAGTGCCCAGATAACCTGAAAGGAAAAGCTGGAGACCAACCAGAACCCAAGCTACAGGAGGAACAGCAGCTTCTCCATCTCTTCATGACTTTAAATCCTACCTGGCTGCCTTTGTGTCCTAGCTGAGCAGAAGCACCTGGGCTCCACACATCACACACAAAGCCCCGAGACACTGAGGAGGTCAGACCAGGCTATCTGTAGTGCCTTTGATTTGCACTCCAGAGCAGCTATGAACTTTCCTCAGAGGAGCAGCCCTCCTGAGGCTCCTGAGAGGTTGCACATCTCTTTGAGCGTTTGCAGGGCTGTGTCTAGCCAGCTACCTCCCATGGCTGCAATTGTGTCTGGATGGATTTGCTCTGGTTCTCCTCACTGGCTCAGCTCTGACAGCAGGGCAGAAGGGCCCCCAGAGGTCACTGGCCTCTCTAATCCTGGTCAAGGTGATGCAGAGCTAGAAGCACTGGCTCCTTGTCTATGCCAGTGCTGCTGGCTGGGTTGGCATCAGTGGGAGCACAGTGATGGGGACAAGAGAGGCCATCATGAACCAGCTTTGGGTTGCACGGTGGGGCACTAAGCCCAGCATGGTGAGTTTGTTATTTTAGGACCATTTCATAATTGCATCAACATCTCCTGGGTGCAGAATATCTTTACCTTTTATAAAAGGACCATCAGGCCTTTAAGTGGGGCCACCAGAAAGGCAGGTCTGGAACCTGTTCTAGGTGAACCTGCTTTAGCAGGGAGGTTGGACAAGATAATCCCCAGAGGTCCCTTCTAGCCCTTCACCATTCTGGGGTTCTGTGGTTTAGGCTGATGTGTTGCCATAGGGAAGAGGCAGTTCTGGAGAGACTGAGAGAGCACAGAGCATCTCTGTGACCTTTGCAACAACAAGGGCTGCTTGATTCCCTTCATCAGGGTGATCAGATCCTGTCCCAGGTGATCACATTCAGCAGGACTCCAGCATCCCCTTTAGATGAGCTACGGGGATGGAGGTTGCAGCCTGACTGGCTACACTGGCAAGAGAAGAGAAGCCAAACTTGCCCTGCCCCTCCTGCCAAGGAGGGAAGAAATGCCCTAGGTTTGGAAAATCACCTGGGGAGGAAAGAAGAGGTAGAACCCCCCCCAGGCAGCTCCTCTCCGTGCCAAAGTCAGACTCAGGACCACTTGTATTTGCTGCTGTGCAATCACTCCCCAGCATAGTTCTGCTCATTAAAGCTGCCCCTTTGCTTTCCCTTGAGGTGGAGTCCGTGTCCCCAGGGCTTGCCCTGGTCCCAGGGGAGGGAAGGGGCAGGACAGGCAGGGACTGCAGGTTTGAATGCCCTGATTTGGCCAGAACCAGCACAGCCTGTCTGAACAGGCTTCCAAATCACACTGTGACCAGTGCCAAGCACTCAGGTCTGCTGGGCTCGGTCCACCGCTTGCTCAGCTGATTAGCTCAGACCTGGGCAGGATTAATGGTGACTTACAAACATAACTGCTCTCACCTACACCAGGAACAATGGAGGTTTGGTTTTTTTAAAATTACCTGCCATACTCACATTTTTATAAAATCATTTATCAGTGGTGCATACACAAATAAAAACACTGTTTCTTCTAACTCAATGGCTCAATTAATCTTCCTGTGCTCTCCACCAGCCTCGGGCTGCAGCCCAGACCCAGGCACCAGTGTCAGCCTGAGGAGCACGTTCATCATCTGCTGATCATGTTTATGGATGCACCACGGAGAATAGCTTGCAGAAGGTGACAGCTGAAGAGTGGGAACAAGGAGAGACTCAGGGAAACCGAAGCGTGGGGAGATGCTGTGAGCAGCACAAGGCCACCTGGCAGCCTGGCCACAGAGATGGGGGCAGACCCAGCCCTCCCCAGCCTTGGCCCAGGGACCTGCTGCCATGGACCCAGCAGCAACTACAAGAACCTCTCTGCCAAAGGCCTTTGCGGGAGGCATTTGGGTCAGGATCAGCCCAAGGGTCCAAATTACACTTAATTACTATGCCCTTCCTGATGACCAGGAGCTTTGGCAGTGGACAGGGAATTGTGTGGCCCATTGCTAGGATCAACTGGCCATGAAATACAAACATCAGCTCAGCCCTGATCCATCTACTGCCTCTAAGGAGATTCCTCATTCCTATCTCTCTTCTCCTTGCAAAGTGGATGTTTGGAGGTTTAGGCATGCACTGGAGAGAAGTGCTCCTCAAGTAGCTAAAGAGAAAATAGAAAAAGAGAAAACATGGACACAAGTTTCATCTCGCTTGTGCCTGCATGAACAGTGATGGGTGACTTCTCTGGCTCAGGAGGCTGAGAAAGGACATGGACAGTCAATGTCCCCCCAGAGAAGTGAGAAAGCCATTCCTGAGCATTGAAGACCACCTTACTGGAGGGTGAACCAGCTTGGGAGGAGAGACTATATGCAACATCTGGTATTCACCCGGTGACACAACTTTTGGTGGTCTAATAGGGTGTTCAAATGACCAACTGTTCCTCTAAACATCCCTTTTGGCAGGTAAAGCCTCCAGTGACCAGAGGTCAAGGTTCACAACCCATCAGTTTTCTCACCTCTGTAGGGTAGCACTATCAAACAGCACAGCAAGCAAAGCTGCCCAAAACCAGGACCAACCCCAAACTCTCCAGGGGATTTCAGAACTCACTGGTACTTACTTTGCTAACTTCTTAAAGCCAATGGCCCTCTTCTTGGTAGGTGTCCCATTGACTCCTTTCCAGACATGGGTGTTCCAGGGGTCCGGCTAGAAGAGAAGAGCATCAGCAGCTGACTGGCAGTGCTCAGAGCTTTAAGAAATGCTGTATCCAAAGCACTGAGTGTTTAATTCCTCTGGTCATGAAGGGGGAGACTAGGTGGCCTCTTCAGAGCTCTCCGTCTCCTGTATAGCTCCCTGATCCTTGGAGCCCTGTACATTTCTTGGGGCAGTTGGGTAATGGAGTGTGTACAGAAAAATTGCAATGTAATAAAACCTTGCTGGCTTGTAACAGCATCTGGCTGAGTGCTTTCTCACCTCTGAGATGAGCAATAGCAGGCCAGAGGCAAAAAGGTGGCAGACAACACCAGGAGAGAAATGATGGAAACACATCTAGGAGAAAAGGAGGCTCAGGGGAGACCTTGCTCTCAACAACTCCCTGAAAGAAGGTTGAATTGAGATGGGGTTTGGTCTCAAGAAACAAGCAATAGGATGAGAGGAAAGTCTCAAGTTACACCAGGGGATGTTTAAGTTGGACGTGAGGAAAAATGGGTTGTGAAGGGCTGTACCAGGCTGGGCAGGGCAGTGGTGGAGTCCCCATCCCTGGAGGGGTTTTCCAGCTGTGGAGATGTGGTGCTGAGGGACAGGGGTTAGTGGTGCCCTGACAGTGTTGGGGGAACAGTTGGACTTGGTGATCTTGAAGGTCTCTTCCAAACAGAACAATTCTGATTCCCCCTCCCCAGCCCACAGATTTTTTTTCCTAAGAGGCCCTTTGGGATAGGAGGCAGCTGAAGCAAGAAACAAGTGCACAGAAGCCATCCCAGTGCCCTCACACTGTCTGTAACCAGGGCCAGGAACCATTGGGGTTCCTGGTGGATTGGTTACAGAAATGAACAGACTGCTCCTGAGTTGTGATTGTTCCTTGAGGGCTCTTGACTAAAGGTCACATTGTGTGAAAACCACCGCAGCAGGGAGGGTTGGCTAACGAGGACGTGTTTGCTTAGGGCTCTTTTTCCCCGTGGTCTGGAGTGTTAAATACTCCAGCAGCAGCATTGCAGCCTGCTGGGCAGGAACCCCCCCGTCAAATTGTTGGATCCCTGAGCTGCCAGGAGCCATCCTCTCCAACCTGCAGGCTGGAGAGAGGAGGCATGTGGTGACTACCAGATCATTTCCTCACCTAGACATCAAAGGGCAAAACTAGGCACTTCCAAAGGGGAGAACTCTGCTTAGTTCTGCTTCCAAGGACAAAAGTTGGGGGTTCAGGTGTCCTATGCTCCCATGGAGAGGCAAGAAGCCATTCTCCTGTGAAATGGTGTAATATCCAGGGGGTTATTACACCACATTATGGAGGAATCACCAACTAGACTTGTTCATGGACTTCAACAAGCTGCCCCTCGAAGCAGTGAAGGGATTAGATGGTGTCCCTCACCTTCCTGCATCTTCTGGCTTTCATCTCCCACTCTTGGCTATACCTTTGGGCCACAGTACTGGTGGAAAGTAGGGTGCAGATGGTACCTGGTACTCAAAGGAGGGTGTGAGCCGGTAGTTGAGCATTTCCTGATGGAAAACTGGGGTGATGCTGCCAGACATTGGTGGAACAATCCACACCCAGTCAGCAGGACAGCCTCCACGGCAGCGGTACTCGTTCTCCATGTGCTTGATGAAGGACTCGGTGGCTGAGTGGTGATCCACAATGGTCACCTTGTCGCTCTGGTGGAGGGAGAAGAGAGCAGAGCCAACAGCTGTGGGTTAATACACCCCAAGATTTTACATTTGGTGATGGTTGACCCAAATATGCCTCACTCCCATGGTCTTACAGGGCTGTACCTTTGGAGAGGACACATAGTGGCTGCCGACCCTGGTCTTCCCAAGGAGGCTGTAAAGCTGCCAATGGGATGGCTGTTCCTCCTGTTATTTGTCATGGGCCAAACAAGGACTAAGATGGTATGAACAGGATGGAGCATCCTCTGCTCAGCCTCTTGGGGAGTTCTTTCATGGCTTGCACAACTCAAGAAGCACCTCTGATGCAACTCTGGGGAGGGCTCCCACCCTCTGAAGTTGAGTTGCCAAGGACTTGTTTTGCTGCTCAACTTTTAAGTGCTGGTGGGGGGAGAACCTGGGCCAATTCTTGCCTCATGGATGGGACAGAAGGATTGGATTTTGCCCCCTCAGGGCACTTCCCCTGGAGCAGCAGAGCTCAGGTGCTGGTAGTGCTGTCTTTGCAACATCCAGGGCACAGAGATTATTAAATTTCACTGCAGGCTCCTGGAACAGCCCAAAAGTAGGAAGGCACATCCCAGTTTCAGCAAAGTGTATCAGCTGCTCTCGTTGTCCTTGAGCAGATGTCTCCATACTTGTCCCATCCAGTCCCTGTGTCCCTCAAGCCTGACCCAAACAAAACAGAGTCCTGCTACTCAAGTACCTGGAAGCTGTACAGCACAGCAATGTTGATCTCCACCAGGGCCTGGTCCTTCCACAGTGAGGAAGTTTTCCTCATATCCAGATTCATTTTCTTGGCCACTTGCTGTAACAAGATGTGGTAGAAGGTGAACACTTTCAATGGCTGAGAACCAAGGTCTCAAGATCTCTGCTTGGGGAGAGAAACCCAGAGGAGGGACCCAGGCTGGCAGGGGCAGGGCAGCAATGAAGGGCTGATACTTTGGCTTCCCCTGAGGAGATGTGGTCCTGCCTTTTCCTCTTTCCTTTGTCTCTGACTCACCCTGTCCCCAACGTGAGGAGTCCCTGAGCCATAGTAGATCACTCCAGAGGGGCCAGCTGGAGGGTCCCCATGGGCAGGCATGTCCCTGAGGAGTAGTCAGGTGTCTCAGCACCCTCTCATCTTAGCACTTGACCTCACTCAGGCACATGACTGCTGATCTGTAAGATGCTTTGAGGAGTCTGTGGGGAGCTCAGTAGGCATCACACCTGCTGGCCCCACAGGACACAAAAAAGCTTGCCATCCCATCACACCCTTGGCCATCCGGGTCCAGGAGAATGTAACTGCCCTAAGGGACACTGGATGTCCTGTACTCTCCCACTCAAGGCAACACTCTCCCAGTGTCCTGCCTGCTCCCCAGTAACTTCACACCCCCCCCACCACCACACCCCAGGAGCTCCTGACCTCTTTGAGGAGGGGGAATTACCTCCAATATGTTGTAGCGAGAGTTGTCACAGTAGTCCCGGACCCCAATCTCTGTGCCCATGTACCAGCCACTGAAGGGGCAGGCAGAGAACTCCAAGCCACCAATCTCCAGGAGCATGTTAGAGACTGCTGGCAAACCATACCACTTGAGGCCCAGCTCCTTAAACCATTCAAACCTGCAAAGACACAGTGGAGTTAGGACATCAGCCATTCCCCAGTGCAGGCAGAGGCATGGAGGAGGTTACTTCGCTACCCAGCCACCAGGCTGAAGGACACGTGGGCAGAATGGTTCTTGGAGGCTGTACCTCCCTTAGAGCTGTTTATGGGGAGAAAGCAATAAATCAGGAGTGTTATAGGGTGGTGTAGGTCCTGACAGACTTCAAGGAGAGAGAAAACAGCCCTGAGACAAGGACACAACTTGCTATCTACCTCCAAGTTCTGCTAGCTTGACATCAGAGTGGAAGGAAGACCTCAAAGTGGGTCTTGCATAGAGCACCCAAGCCGTGATGAGGGAAAGCCAAGCCCAGGAGATGGCTTAGGGTGAAACCAGAGGAGCTCAGTCCTGCTGGTCCCCTAGAGAAGTTTCAGAGCTTGCTCTGACTTACTTGGGATGCCGGATGGGCACTTCCAGCACGAGCTCCGGGGGGATTTCGAAGAGCTCTGGATCATTGCCATTGGCTTGGAGGAGCAGAGGCAGGATATCAAAGCGCCCGTGTGGTGCCTTCCACCCTTGCTGAATGCAGATCTACAGGTGAAACAAAGGCAGGGTTAGAAGTCTCAGCAGGTCACCTGCTCTTCAAGCAACCTGGTCTAGGTGAACCTGCTTTAGCAGGGGGATTGGACTAGATGATCTCCAGAGGTCCCTTCCAACCTCTACTGTTTTTGTGGTTCTGTGATTACAGTCAGGGAGTTGTATGGTATTGAGCAGGATCTCCTGACAGCTGCTCTTACAGTTGAGTAACAAACTCCATCCAAGGAAGCTCTGACACACCCATGACCAAGTAAGGGGGATTTGGGCTGAAAATGAGCCTAGAACTAGATCCCCAGGTAGAATTGTGGCTCTGAAAAAGCTGCTTTATTTGTGCCTGTCCTGGTGAAGGAGAAAATGGGTGAGAAAAGCAGAGGATTTGGGAAGAGCTAAGCAGAGCACGGGTGCTGTGGGCAGCACTAACAGGCAGCAGCAGAAGGCAAATCTCATTTCTGATTCCCACTGATCCAGCTTAGCAGTGGGGACATGTCCTCCTGCAACACTTCCCTCAGCACCACTAAGTGACCCCTTCTCAGCAGAAGAAACACAAAGTAAGAGTCTTTCAGTGCAGCTCCATGCAGGGAAACACCTTTTATTCCTGGGAAAATATCCAAGGTGAGACACCTCCAGCTTCACTTTGTGGGTGCAATAAACCCTGCTCAAACCACCACCCTCCTCACTCCTGGGACAGTTGGAGTTTCTGCATGCCCCCACCAGCCCTATGCTGTGCTGCCAGCTCTCTTCTTCCTCAGGCCAACACCAAACTCGGCAACATCCCCTCAGCATAACTTCATCTTTTATTCTTCATCTGTTTGCTCGTCTCCATCTCAAATCAGCCAAGAGGGAACACACCACTGAGAGAGAGCTCAGCAAGCTGCCCCAACAGGATCTCTCTTCAAACTGATCAACTCCTTGTTGCTTCTCCTAAACTGGGCAGTTCCTGGTTGATATATCTCTAGCCTCGCCCACCACCCCAACCATGATCACCTGGGGGCAGTTGGGGCCTCACACAGGTGGGCCAGGTTCTGTCTGTGGAGCCTGAAACCACTTGGGGAGCAAAACTCATCCATAGGTCAACTCCAACTCAGTGCCCACAGCCCAGGCCCCACCAGCCCCATGGCCAGGCAGGCTGGGCTCAGCTGGTACCTCTGTCAGCTCCACGTTGGCAGGGTCCCCCAGGATGGTGCCATCGGGCTGCTTGTAGCCAGCGTAGCGGATGAGCTGCGCGTTCCAGATGCGAAAGTCGTGCTTGCTGTCCGTGCGCTGCGGGAAGATGGTGATGGCAGATCTGGAAGGGAGAAGCAGCGCTGGTGAGTGCTGGGGGTGTTGTAAGGTCACCAGGGGAACCCTGGGGAAAAAGTGCTGCCCCTGCCTGCCACCACGCTCTACACCAGCCCTGCTTGTGCCTTGGACAAGCCCCAGATGTTTGTTGTATTTCCTTCATCAGAAGAAGTCATGGCTAGGTGCCGTGGCCGGGAATCTGGGAGTTCTACAGCAGTTTGGCAGCAGAAGGTGGCTGCTAACATGGGGGTTCAGACAGATCTGGAGAGCAGTCCATGCATTTGATTCAGAATGTAAGAAAGGAGAAAAAATTGGAAAATCTGCCCTTTGAGGTCTCACAGAGGGCAAGAGGAGATATACTTGGACCAGCGGGACCCCTTCCCCTGATATGGGGTCCCTCTAATGCTCCCCACAATAGGTGCTGGCTACAACCATCCTGTTGTGCAGCAGCTGCTAGAGGAGACAAGGTCAGCAGGGCCCAGAGCTGGGTTGACACACATCCAGAAGCCTTCAGATATAAACCCTGGTGACTCCCTGGTGGCTCACCTGAGGTTCCCTTTGTTGGTGGCATATTTGATGTGGTTGCAGATGTAATTGAACATCCCATGGGCCGTGGTGCAGTCCCGGGCATCAAACACCTGAAAGAGTGGAAGCAATTGTGGTGATGCTACAGGATGCTCCAACTCCTGGGGCAGAGCCAAGCAGAAGAAACACAGCACAGGAAAAGCCCTAGAGGCCACCGTGACTTGTAGGTATCTAAAGCTCCATAATTACATGTTCCCTGCCTTTACAACACATGGAACCAGCCACCCTTCTGCTTTGGAGAGCAAGTCACCTGCTGCTCAGGCAAAAACCTCCTCAATCCAGTGCTCTCAACCTGCTGCTCTTCCTGGCTTATCCACCAACAGTTTTGGTTTCTGCTATTTGTCTCTTCTAGATCAAGACTCAAAGCTGAAATAGGGCAGGGATCAGTTATGCCCGAGATCCACTGAGAGGATGGGGATCCATAGAATCACAGATTGGTTTGGGTTGGGAAGGACCTTTAAAGATCACCTAGTCCAATCCCCCCTGCACTGAGCAAGGGCATCTGCAACTCGAGCAGGTTGCTCAGAGCCTTGGCCAACCTGGGCTTGAATGTTTCCAGGGATGGAGCACCTACAAAAGGATTGGGAATCAGAAAAGAGGGTCCACCAGAGACTTGAAGACAATTTCTTGCAGAAACAGCTCCTCCCAAGGTTTGGATATGAACCGTTTCTTTCCAAAAGAAACAGTGGAAGAGAAGAGCTGAAAGCTGAGCTGGAGAGGAGGTCCAGCCTCCCAGCCCCAGGCAGTGCCAAACGCTGTCTGAGGCAGCCACAAGAATTGCTCAGCAGCCCTTGACCTGTTTTCCATGTTGCAGAAGGAGACATCATCTCCGTACCAAGGGATTCCTCTAGAGATCACTAATCCAGATCCTACCCAATGCTTCCAGCTAGTCAAAAGGGCCCTGAGCCAAATCTTCTCCTGCCGTGGCATCTCTGTACCAAGGAGGACTGTGTCCTGCAGCCTCTCTCCAGGCAGAGCAATAGTTTTGGAAGCAGTATGTAAGATACTGGAGCAGTGTCTGATTTTGGAAAATCTCTATCCTATAGATGCTTTTCCAGCTCCTGCTGACTTCCTAACTGCATCCCCAGAGCTGTCAAGGAGACTGTAGCTGCTGTGTGCTGAACATCCCCAGCTCTACCCATGCTGTGCTTCCCCATGTATTTGAAGTTTTTCCCCTCCAGAACCCCAGAGCATCCCATGGCAGGCAGCCTACCAGGTGTCTCCAGCTCTGCTGGTGCTCACCTGCAGCTTGGACCACTGAATCCTGCCCACGCAGCGGGCTGCGTTTCTCCAGGCGTGCTTGGCTCCATAGATCAGCTCCGTGTCACGCAGCTGGTAGGTATCAGTGGCCTCAATCTCCTTGGTCACTTCCTCCAGCCGTTCCATGTGGGCCTTGGAGCCAGATCTGCACGAGTAAAGAATGGAAGAGATGGGAGTCACCCTCCCAGGTGGAGATGCTGTCCACCTGGCATGAGTTCTTCCTTTCTTAGGCACATGCGTGCACACACACACACACACACACACGCACACACACACACGTGATAACAGATGATAAGTGCAAATGAATCATAGAATCATGGGTGGGAAGGGACCTTTAAAGGCAGTGAGCAGGGACCTCTTCAACTAGAGCAGGTTGCTCAGAGCCCTGTTCAACCTGACCTCGAATGTTTCCAGGAATGGGGCATCAATCACCTCCTTGGGCAACCTGGGCCAGGGTCTCACCACCATCAGTGTCAAAAATTTCTTCCTCTCTCTAGTCTAAATCTCCCTTATTTAGTTTAAAACCATCACCCCTTGTCTTGTCCCAACAGGCCTTGCTCAAAAGTCTGTCCCCATTTTTCTGACAGGCCCTTTTAAGTACTGAAAGGCCACAAGAAGATGTCTCTGGAGCCTTCTCTTCGCCAGGCTGAACAATTCCAATGGGAGAGGTCAGTAATTTGCACAGAGGCACACAACAAATGCTGTGAATGAAACTCCCCTGAAGAAGCAGTTGATTGTGGAACGCCACAGTCTCAGCTTTGACTGGCAAGTGTGAAAGATCAGATCACATGTGACAACTCAGCATAAGCAACAGCAAGGGCCTGCTACCTTCTCTGGTCAATATTCACCTCTTTATGGAGGAGTAGTACTGGTCAATGAAGTCCTTAGCCAAGAGGAGCAACTCCTCTTTTGTCCTGGTATCTTCTGACTTGCGGACATGCTGGCTGGGGGTCATTACTGAGCCCATGCAGATCTGCTCGGTGCACGCGGTGGCCTGAGGAGACAGAAGGAGACAAACGTGTCTTGGGTGACTGCAGCACTTTGGGTTACATGAGCTGGGTTGGGGGAAGTCAACAATTAGCTATGCAGAAGTTGGTGGACAAAAAGGGACATTTCCAGCTTAATTTTTTTCACACCTGTCGGTAACATTGTGTGAGGCAGCTCAAGCATGTGCAGTCACCTCTTGTCCCACCCAATATGGACAATCAGGGCTCACTAGATTCCTACCCCAGCTTTCCATAAAGTCTTATGTTTTTCCTGGATTATCCCAGATGGGCTTCCCTCTCACCCAGCTTATTACACCAGAGGTTTGAAATTCAAACCACCACCAAAGACAGGAAGACTGGCCTGTATTCACCCACTTCTGCATTTCCAGGTAATACCACCTTGGAAATGCTGTGATCCACTCAATTGTGCTCAGATAGGTTTTGGCCAGTCCTATCAACTCTACTCACCATGGCTGTCTTGAGGTGCAGAGTGTCATGAAGCACGGAGCCTGTCTCCCAGTTCTTGATTTTGACAAACCGTGGGCATTTGGAAGGGCTCCCATTCACTGTGTTCTTCGTTGGGGACTGCCGCCCGGATGGTGGTGGCTGGACAAGAGTGAAGACCAGGCACAAGGTTATATTCACCAATGAGATACAGGAAAGAGGCCACAACCAGAAGGAACATCTTGTATTAGTGGATGCCTGCGCTTAAATCCTCGTGATAATATAGTGAGACAAGGTATATAATCTAAGTATGAGCAAGATTTACTCCTACAATGGAATGACCAACTCTCAATACAATTGAGAAGTCATCTCTGTTTGAAGAACAGCCAAACCTGTAGAAGTTAAAACCCAGACGGAAGTGACTTAGGAGAATATTGTGTTCAAGTTTCCCAGTGGAAGACTTACCTCCCTAAAATATATCAGATGTCCCTTTTTAAGGAGCATCACCTGCTCAGGTTTGACACGTGCCTAGCTCTGCCTCACTAATACCAGCCCTGAGATAGAGCTAACAGCTGATGGTTCCTCTGAGCCAGCCACAGGCACATCTCCTTTGATACCAGTGCTGGAAGATCATACGAACGAGGATGGGTAAATTATGCAAGTGGGAGGGTTGCTGAATTATGCATAGTTGGATTACTTCAGTCTTGGCTCTCCATCTCCAGCTGTTCCTCATACTCCACGTCAGAGTGTGCTCATCCAGCACCTCTTGAGTTATGCCAACAGAAGGAAGAGTCTCAGCCAGCAGAGAGCTTGTAACGAGAAGAGCTGGCTCCAAGTGCTTGTATTTGCACGTGTTTTCACAGATAATATCTAGTATTTCTACTCTGACCCTTATTTGCCCTAAGCACTTAAAGAGCAATCAGTGTCTGCCAGCTATCATGGGACAGTGAGATCCATAGTGGCCCTGGAAAGCAGAGATGTTTCTTCTAGGATCAGATCTTGTAGTGGGATGTAATTCACTCACTGCAACCATGTTTCTGCAGGTTTAAAGGGGGACCTGATCCCACCTCAGAGCATCCTGTCAAAGCCTGCTTGTATTTGGCACCACTTAGAGGCTTGTATCTCTGCAAAGCAGGTCTGGCCTTGGGCTGAGTTTTGATGTAGCCCTCCTACATGAAGAAGTTCTTCACTGTGAGGGTGGTGAGACACTGGAACAAGTCTCCCAGAGAAGTTGTGGATGCCCCAACACTGGATGTGTTTAAGGTCAGGTTGGGTGGAGCTTCAACTTGCTCTAGCTGAAGATGTCCCTGCCCATGACAGGAGGTTTGGACTATATGATCTTCAAGGTCCCTTCTAACCCAAATCATTCTATGATTCTTGTAGCTTGTGTCCATTTCTAATCCAACTGCAAGGATTTTTTAGAGATGCCACTGCCTTCAGCAAAGCTATGCAGAATCTCATCCTCCTTTTGGGTGGTTCTGGGCTCATGTCACAGTTGCAGGACATAGACTAGGAGCAATCATATAAATCCAGCATTACAGCCTGAAGGACCAACAGAAGAAGAGCCAGCACATGGTAGAAGAAGCTCTTGTTTCAGAACAATTACTTTTGCTGATGAGCCAACTTTAGGACCAAGGGGAATAATCTGCCACCTTCCTTCTGAGATTGATTGCTCAGAGTTTCTTTATGAGATTGGTAAAAATAGTCAAAACCTGCTGTTTCAAAATGCAAACAAAACCTCACCTGGACCTCCACCAGCCAGCCAGAAACCAGAAGTACCAGGCACAAAGTGTTGGTTATATCCAACACCACTTTTTAACTCTGAGCTAGTTTTGGTTTGCTGACAGGGCTTCAGCACAGCTTAGGAGATGTGCTGCTGAACAACAACTTGCTAGAGCAGATATGGCCCAAGAACATGTTAAGAATCCAGATGTAGCAATGACCCCATCCTTGGAGCAAGCAAGCCCAAGGTCCAAGCTGGAGGACATTGGCTGCTTAATATCTGTCTACAGATGTTCTACTTAAACTTCTCTCAAAGCCACTCCCTTTCACAGAATTCCATCATGGTGGGGGTTGGAAGGTACCTCTGGAGATCATCTAGTCCAACCCCCCTGCTCCAGCAGCTCACCCAGAACAGGGTGCCCAGGATCATGTCCAGATACCTTTGGAATCTCTCCAGAGAAGGAGACTCCACAACCTCTCTGGGCAGCCTGGGACAGGCTCCAACACCCTTACAGCAAAGAATTTTCTTCTCCTGCTCAGATGGAACCTCCTGGGTTCCAGTTGGTGCCCGGTGCCCCTTGTCCTGTCACTGGGCACCACTGACAAGAGTCTGGCCCCATCCTCTTGCCCCCACCCTTTAGCTCTTGATCAGCATTGATCAGATCCCCTCTGAATCTTCTCTTCTGCAGCTCAACAGCCCCAGGGCTCTCAGCCTTTCCTGGCACAGAGGTGCTCCAGTCCCCTCAGCACCTTCACAGCCCTCTCCTTTTTGTCTTTTCCCTGCAGGACCTCACAAGGTGTGAATCCTTGCAGGACAAGGGCCATGGTGCAGAGGCAGGATGAATCCCTGGGATGCCAGTCGGGCTGAAGCAGCCAAGATGACACCACTTACAAGAAGCAGATTCCAAGTCTGGCAACCACATCTCAGAGCAGCTGCGGAGAGAGAGACACACCCAGAGAAGACTGGGAAGGAGCTCCATGTGTGTATCTGCCTTCCCTGCATGGCAAAGCTGAAGCCAAACATTACCCCTGGTTCTGTCAGGCAAGTTGTGTGAGATCCTTTCATGTTTTAATGAGGCAGCTGCGATATTAGTGACTCAGGAGTGGGACAAACGGAGAGACTAAGGCAGCAGTCGGGGCGCACAGGCATTATGCAAACATCCCTCAGAAGGGAGGGTGCTGGCACTTATCGGCAGCGTGCAGCTTGCCAGCTGTCTGCAGAGCTCACAGACACGGGAGAGAGGTGCCCAGCCCTGGGTGCTGCCCATGGCCAGAGCAAAGGGCAACAGCTCCCTCTTGGCAGAGCCCACTGGGCTCTCCAGGTGCTCAGCCCCCTCCTGCAGCCCAGCTGGGCTTTGGGAGTCCCTGCCAGGGTGGCCTCTATTGCCCTGCTGAAACCATAGAATCATTTAGGTTGGAAAGGACCTCTAGGACCATCAAGTCCAACCTTTGTCCAACATCTCCCTCACCCCTAGACCATGTCTCGAAGCACCACATCTACTTGTTTTTTGAACCCCTCCAGGGATGGTGACTCCACCATATCCCTGGGCAGCCTGGTCCAGTGCCTGACCACTCTTGCAGGAAAGAACTTCTGCCTAATGTCCAATCTAAACTTCCCCTGGTGCAACTTGAGGCCATCACCTCTTGTCCTGTCATTAGGTACTTGGGAGAAGAGACCAACACCAACCTCACCACAACCTCCTTTCAGATAGTTGTAGAAAGCAATGAGGTCTCCTCTCACCTCCTCTTCTCCAAGCTAAACAATCCTAGTTCCCTCAGATGCTCCTTATACAACATTTTCTCCAGACCCCTCACAAGCTTCGTTGCCCTTCTCTGCACCCGTTCCAGCCCCTCAATGTCCTTCTTACCCTGTGGTGCCCCAAACTGGACCCAGAGCTCAAGCTACAGCCTCACAAATGCACCAACTGCAGGAGGATGAGGGTTGCAGCACCAGCCCAGGTCACAGATTGATTGGTTTGCTGACATTTCCTTCCAGACTGCCTTAACCCTGCCAGCTGAAAGTGTGTTTTTTGCTTTTATAAAGCTGTAAATCATCCTTGGAAGCGTGGAGCTGCTCTGGCTCCCTTCCTCTGCTGTCTACATGGGCACACACACATCCCAGTGCCCTGGAGCTCCTAACAAATCAGTCTGTATGGATCACACAACCATATCCCAGGCTACACCAAAGCAGCATGGCCAGCAGGTCAAGGGAGGTGATTTTCCTCCTCTACTCCACTCTCCTGAGACCCCCACCTGGAGCACTGCATCCAGCTCTGGAGCACCCAGCACAAGAATGACATAGACCTGTTGGAGAGAGGCCAGAGGATGGTCAAGAAGATGATCCAAGGGCTGGAACCCCTCTGCTGTAAGGGCAGGTTGAGAAAGTTGGGGTTGTTCAGGCTGGAGAAGGCTCCAGGGATACCTTACTGTGGCCTTCCTGTATCTGAAGGAGACCTACGAGAAAGCTGGGGAGGGACTTTTTACAAAGTGGTAGTGGTAGGATGAGGGGTGATGGGTTCAAACTGGAAGAGGGGAAATTTAGATCAGAAATTAGGAAGAAGTTCTTCACTCTGAGGGTGGTGAGACACTGGCACAAGTTGCCCAGGGAAGCTGTGGATGTTTCATCACTGGACATGTTCAAGGCCAGGTTGGATGGGGAGCAACCTGGTCTAGTGGGAGGGGTCCCTGCACAAGACAGGGGAGTTGGAATGAGATGATCTTTAAGGTCCCTTCCAACCCTGGCAGTTCTATGATCTGGGCTGGTACAGTCACAGCCACATCAGGTTTAAGAGCAGGAGGATTGGGGTCCTGGGAAAGAAGGAAAACACCCTGTGTGACTTTGCAAAAAAATAAGAGAGATTGGGATCGATGCCCAACGGGTCTTTCAGCACCTTATTACAAGCCTCAGTGAGCATGCCCCACCTGGCCAAGTGAACCCACCACGTCCTGATTTAAAGGACAAGGTGTATAAAAAGCTCACGCTTGGCTTGACTTGCCCCTGAGTTGAGTATTTCTTGTAGCTTGCAGGGAACTCAGTTGCCTTGTCTCACCCAGCCTGGGGGAACGGCTGCTGGGAGCACAGGGGGAAAACTAAAGTGCCTCCAGAAAAGCAGAGATGCTGATTTGGGGATGAGAAGGATAAAAAGAAAGCTGCACATCCAGTGAAAAAAAAAAAATTAAAGAGTTTAACAGCAGCTTAAGACTGGGGGTTTTGGCAGCCCTAACACGGAGAGAAATTAAGCTCTGAATACAGAAGGTTATAAAGTGCTTATAGTAACAGACATGTACATGGAAGGAGCTTAGCTAAGGAGGTGGAAAAAGAGTGTCTGTGCAGAGCTGGGGCAAAGGGGCCAGAGCAGTGACCTGTCCTGGGGCGAGACGGGCTCGTGATACCTGCCATAGCACATTAACTGTGTGGGGAGACATGGGATGTCTCTCCAGGGGCTGAACAAAGCATGTGACAGCTCCTGGATGCACTGATTTGTGAGTGCTGATGTAGGATGATGCCCACCGTAAGGTTATCTATGCTGCTGGGAGGGACCATGTCATCTTACCCCCTGCTTCTAGCTTTGCATCTTGCAAAATGCCTGTGAAATGGGAAAACATCCACTGGCAGAACCATGGCCTGGGAGGTGCTGCTGGACACTGCTGGGTATCAAGGCCAGGCTCAGCATCTAGGTGTCAACCACACCATGAGTGACACCTTCCCTGTGGTGATCTCCATGAGGAGCGGTGCATTGGAGCTCATTGGACCTGGGAAGAGGCATCACCCAGAGGTACCTGCTGAGGACATTCCTGAGCTGAGGAAATCCTGCATTTCTCAGAAGTCTTCACATCACCACTAAATCACTTTTCTCCCTTCTCGTGGAAAACAATCTTTACTATGTCACCCTGAGGAATATGGTGGGACAAGGAGACCAAATGGTCCCCAGACTGGTCCCCTGCATCCTTCCCTGCTGCTGGTTAATCCCATCAGGAGACACAGGCTTGGCAGTGCTCAAGCACGTCATGTTCTCCCCGAGGTGATCTTTCTGGCCAGGCAGGGCCTTGCCTTACGTCTCTGGCTTTGCTGCTAATGTGGAGCTAATCCACTTTTGGCGAGGAAGCCGGAGAATTTATGTGCGTGGAGTGTGAGGAGATGAAAAGGCACCGTACAACATATTATCTGAAGTGCTCTATTGAATTACCATCAGATGAATCAAAGTGACTTTAAAGACGCAATTCGGCTTTTTGCCACGAAAAGGGATGACGGCCCCCAGGGAGGTTTCAGAGCCCTGGTCCCTGGCTGCCTTCCCGTCCCACCCTGGCCCCTTGGATGAACAGAATTGTTCTCCAGTGACCTATACCCTGCCTGAACCACAGGGAATTGTGTTTGTGGACCAAAGGAATTGGGCTCTTGGGATCAAAGGTCATCAAGATGTAGTCCTTGCAGGTTCTCTGGTGTGAGAGCTCACCAGGATGGGTCATGTACCCCACAACTCCCTTTCCACCCAAAGCAGCACAAACCACAGGCTCCTACCTGCTCTGCTTCGGAGTAGGGGTTGTTGAGGACCACGGGCACGTTGCTGTTCCCCCACAGGTCACCAAAGACACGGTCGTTCTCCATCTGAGCTGGCAAGGCTTTCTGTGGCTTGTTTTCTTCTTCCCTGAAACTGAAGGGTTAAAAATACCCATTTGGGTCAGTGGGCTGGAGGTCAGCTGGATGCTGGGACCACAGGGCCTCCTCCAGCTGCTTCCCACAGGAGCAAGGAAGCGCTCTGCCTCTGCCAAGGTGATGAATCACTGAGGACAGCTCGAACAACAGGAATTTCACCACGCTGGGGAATGCAGTGCCTGGAAAACAGCAGGAAACCCCTGCCCCGACACCGGCTCTAGTGGGGTTACAGACCCTCTGCACCCCAAAATCCAACCCAGGGCTCGTCAAGAGCAAGCAGGGAGCTGGGGGAAGGAGAACCACACACGATTCCAGCTGCTGAACCTCATAGCAAAACCTCATAGAGGCTGCAGAGCAGCTTGGTGTTTACGAGGGAAAAAACCCAAGGAAAAAATAGGTGTCTCCCAGGAGGGAGAGACAGCTCACTCTCCTCTTCCTGACCTTTAGAGATGCTGCGAATGCTGGCAAGCGAAAGCGATTTTACTCAAGCAAACTGATGGATTGTCTCCATGGAGTTGGGGATGTTGGTCAGGCTGAGGGACTGGTCCCCAGTGCCGGCTGCCCCAGCCTGCGCAGTGGAACTGGTGTAACTCATGATGCTCAGGGTCTACAGGGCACGTTGTGCCTGAGGAATGTACCGAGGGACATTGGTGAGGCTGTTAAATGCCATCCAAGCAGGTGATGGAAAACCACTGCCATATGAGCCGTCACGGAGGAGAAAAACAAATGGGGTTTAGAGACGTGATATTCAGAGCAGGCAGATTGTGGCTGCTGGGCCAGCCTCTCACCACCCTCAGATCAAAAATCTCCTCCTTCTCTCTAGTCTCAACCTCCCCTCCTTCAGCTCAAACCCATCACCCCTTGTCCTGTCACAACAGGTCCTGGCAATCATTTTGCTCCTGCTGCCAGTTCTTCAAAGTCTTTCAGATGCCCACTAAGGTCAATAATGAGCCTTCCCATTAATGACAGCAGGCTTTGGGCACCAACCAAAGTAGGACACTGGCGCTTAGGACATAATTCACACCAACACAGTGCTCTTGACACCATTGCGGGAAGACACGTACGTACAAAGAAATTCAGTTTCACAATCCTCCTTGCACCCCAGCTCATAGCTTTAGGTCTACCTTAAGGAAAAATCTTCACTCAAAGATATTCTCCCTGTGCTCTAAGTTTTCTGTAATTTTTTCTGCCTTTACAGAGCAATGTTCAGCTGCCAGAATATTACACTAAGCTCCTAGACACCTTCCAAACATCGAGCTGCCTGCCTTAGTGTGCAAGTGGTGTGAGCCAGGAGGTCCAGGTGCCGTAGGGGCTGTTTTTACTGGGTTTTCTATGGCCCCCCCCATGAGAAAAGAAAGCTATTCTTTTGTGACTTGGCTTGTGAAAAGGTTTCAATCAGATAAAACACCAGAAACCCCACCCACTGCATGGCACAGCTGCAGCCAAAGACAACAGGTCCCAGCTCTCTGCTCCATCGTGGCAGCTCTGCTGGGAGCACTTGGGGTTGGGGACAACCACAAACTACAGTCTCCACTCTGTCTTCTACCAGCCCAGCCAAAGGGGAAGCTCAGGGTCACAGAATCACAGAATGCTAAGGGTTGGAAGAGATCTTGAAAGATCATCTAGTCCGACCCCGACTGGGCTGAGACAACCATGAACTGTACAGTCCCCACTCTGCCAGCCCAGCCAAAGGGGAAGCTCAGGGTCTCCTGAGCCTACCTCCATCTAGAGAGCTCCCAGCAGCAAGAGAATTAGCAGGATGAAAATTCAGCAAATTTGTCTCTTCCCCCCAAATCAAGGCCAGCTGTTAAACCTCCTGGAGAACACTCATTTCCACATGTCCAGCCCTGCCCTCTTGCCCCAAGCCCCATCATACCAGGGAGAGTGGAGGCAGGTCAATACAGAGCCCCTGAGCACATGAAATAATGGGTGTACAAGAACCATCTCCTGTAGCTGATGAGCCCCAATGTGCTGCTCCCCATAACTGGCCCAAAATCAAGACAAGCACTAAATCCATAAGGTGATGGAAGATATCCCTTGGTTTTACTGGTGCCTGGGACTTTGCAGGGGGAACCTGCTTTCTGAGGGACCATGGTGCCCCTCCAGAGACACAGACTTGCCTCTGTGGTTACAGGAGAGGCTTGGACAGACAGACCCCAGCATGCCAGACATCCCACAGACACCTCCAAAATGACACCGAGTGTGAGCCTGCAGGCGCCTGGCACAACCCAACGTTTCCAGGAAGGTGTTTGCAAGCCCGTCTAAACAGGCATCTGCTGGCATGAGGGAATCTCAGAGAGGAATCCATCAATCTGCAGCAGCTGCCAGAGGCCTCGGCCGGGAGGCTGCACACGTAATCTCATTGTCTGCACACCAGTAAAGCCATAAATGCTGGTACCTGTGCCAACGGCATGGAAAAAGACCAGATGCTTGAATTAAGTCACCACTGTAGCTGGTTGCTCTGTGTATAACAAGTATTGCTGGAGCAGGGCCCTGCTCCCGCTCACTGGCCTCCAGCATCACCCGACAGCGAGATGCATCCTGCTGAGGAGCAGTGAAGCCCAGGTGGGCATTCAGGGTTGGATGCTCAGGAGAAATTGCTCCACGTCCCAGTGCCGGTTCACAGCTGGGGCAGAAATGGGCTGTGTATTGCTGTGCCTGCCATGACTGAGAGGTGCTGCCCTCACCCTTGGTCCCTGCTATGAAGCACAGTCAAGCGTAGCTGCGACAAAGCCATTAGACTAAATGTGGGGTTGTTTCTCTTGCTGGGATGTGGTCAGTGCTGGGCGTGGAGGCTGGTCCCTCATGGGGCTGTGGGTGCCTGCCCCTGCCCTGAGCCAGCCCAGAGCTCTCCCGGATGAGGCTGCCCAGAAGCATCCGGCTCTGTCTTTTGGAGAGAGACAGGGAGAGAAAAGCCCATTCAGAGCAGGCACAGCCTCAACCCAGATGAGGGGAAAAAAAAAATTTAAAAATCAATTGCTTCATTTTACAAATATTTCCTGCCTATTTCTTGTAACTGCCTTGTTTGTGAGCTCAGGCAGGAACAGGGACTTTGGGGTCAGTTATTTTCCTCTCTTGACTCAGCTTCCCCAGCCCCCAGCAGAGACACGAGGTGACCTGCCATGTCCAGATGAGGATGTCAGGAACACATTCAAGGAGACCGACAGGATGGCCAAAGCACTGTGCCTGAGCTCAGCCTCCAGAAAATGTTTCCAAAAGCACTTTAGCCACATAAGAACCCAAAGGATCATTCTCAGGGGTTCCAGGTGGGTGATGGGGAGGGCACAGGTCCCCTGAAGGGTGTTTTGGGATAGGCAGGTTGGGTACCTCCAGGGAGCTGCTGTGGGAGCAACCCCCTCTGCAGCTATGCAGGGGAGAGGGGAGCTTGAGCATCACACCATAGCAAATGATGCCTTTGGAGAAATCTTCCCAACTCACCATCAGACCTGACCGGCACCACTTGAGTGTCTTTGAGGCACTGGAAGCAATGCTGAAGATCTGTCCTCAGAAGCACATGCTTGGCTGAACTCTCCCATAATCCACAGATCCCCCTCTGCCCTAGTCCTGCTGCCACATCTCTTAAATACTATTTGCAAGATCTCTTGGATCCAGAGCAGGTTTTAGGAAGGTGACCCCTTTTGAGGACATCTTTTGTTCAGAAAACAAAATTTGTTACTTGAAAAAAAAGCAAGAGGAATCCTGCCCTCCCCCCACCAGTGCAAAGCCTGGGCTGCTGCCTCACCTCGGGAAGAGCATCTGGCTGCTGGGAGAAATGAGAGGCACCACTGTTTTCTTTTGACTAATTTGATGATGCTGCAGTGCTCAGAGTGATGAAGCAGGAGGGAAGTTGCTGAGACAGCCCTTTGAGAAATTTCTCCCAAGCTTTTCCAAAAAGAAAGATAAAAAAGAAATGAGCAAAAAAGAGAGTTTGCCACTTCGCTCCTTTGAATTTGCTTGGCAGGAAAAAAAAATATCTCTGATTTTCCAGGCAGAACTGAGTGATACCATGAGCTGCTACAGGTCCCAGGAGCTGATTTGGATGGACTGATAAGGATGCTGGTGTCCACACCTCCAATGCTGGCTCTTGTTCCATGATGCCAATAGCAGCATCCTGTGCTGTGACCATGGGGATGGACTCCTTCCATCCCTTGTCCCAGTGACTGAAAACCCTACACTTAAGTTTGGGTCTACCTTGAAGAAATACCTTCTTTTTACTTTCTTCCCCTCTCTTGGAGTGTCCTTGGAGATGGCTGCAAGGCTCCACCATGCACTGTTCCTCCTTCCAGTGCTAGAGGCTGGGGTAAATGGTTCTTGCCTCACCTTTCTTTCACCCCACGGAAAATCATGGTCCAGAGGGCACTGCATCTTCAGAAGATAATATTTCCTTGCTATCATGCCCCTGGGGCAGCAACAGTGGAGAATGTGTTGGCTGCAGAATGCTTGTCTCGAAGGTTAAAGCAAGATCTGGCACAAGAGCATGCCTTGGAAGGAGAGGATGGAGAAGGGATCAGGCAGGATCTGGGGTTTGCAGGATGCAAGAAGATGGAGCAGAGCTCAGGAAGAAAGCGGGAATGTTGGAAGGAATAACTCCAAAAAGTGGGATGTGCTCCTCTAAGAGGCAGTGGGGTCAGCATGCCCAGGGCAGGCAAGTGCAGAGCAATCACTTCCTAAATGAGAAAGGGGAGCTTGAACAGCACTGAAGGAAGAGGACCAGAGCCTCACCAACAAGAATGCGGGATGGCTTGAAGAAGGTCTTGCATCCTCAGAAGGTCAGAGCATCACTGGGCTGTGCCCAGTGCTGGTATTAAGGACTAATAAGCTGAGCAAGCTGCATGGAGCAGTCTGTGAAACATGATGAATGCCATTGACAGATAAAGACCTGGAAACAGATTCAGTCGATCCCAAAGTCCCATCGTTCAATATTCAGCCAGCATCATAAGCAACCTGTGACCACCACACTTGTCCCTTCCCAGTCGTGTCCAAAGAGCACCCAGATGATTCCAGTCTTGGCATTTGGAGGCCAAATGTGGTTCAGCTCTGCCAGAAGAGTCCAGGCTCATACATGGTCATGGGCTTGTCTGCTAGGACCATGTACAAGGAGAACATCCGTCCCATGGGATGCAAGTAGCAGCACCAGCACAGGGGGCTGAGCAGGTGAAGGGGGGTCCAAGAAGGCTCCACGGAGGGAAAATTGGGTGGAATATGCTGTTTGCAGGCACAAAATGCCTCTCTGGGTTAGACTGATGTAGTCAGAGTGATGAGGAAGAAGAACCCGCTGAGGGAGAAGGGGAGGGTTCCTCACTGCCTGAGCTGCCTACTTCACCATTTTGCAGACTGGCAATAACATGATAGTTTCAGGGAACCTTTTCATTTCAGAGGTTTTAAAGTTTCATGTCCAAGTAGAGAATAATGAAGACATCAGAAATGCAAATGAAATGTTTTGAGCAACACAAAGAGATTTTGGCGGCGGCAAAGGAGGTGGGAGGAAGAGAATTTTCTGAGAACTGCAAAATTATGGGGTTTGTTCCAATGCAGGATGGAGCCTGAAACCTTGAAACCCTTCATAAACAGAATTCCTACTCTCAGCACACTTCTCCCTCTCAGGGCTGCTGATGCTGCTTCTTGGACCCAAACTGCCATGTTTCCATCATGCTGTTCATGTTATGGAATAGACCTGGGAAGAAAAATAAATGCTGGCAACTCAGAGGAGGGGGAGAAGGAGGGAAGATGGGACATGACAATCTCCCTAGAGCTCAGAGGGAAAAACAGACCTAGGTTAGCTGGCAGTGAGTGAATCAAACTCTATTTTTGTTTTTTAGCCCACGGTGAGCCTCATGGCAGAAATGCCAGCTCTCATCATACCTTGTGCCCCACTCCCATGCTCTGTTTTATGATCAACATCATTGCAGATGGCTGGAGCCAAGCAGCAGACATCCAGCTGTAGTCACAGCCCATCCCATGGACACACACCATGGAACCAGGGCACCTTATAGTTGTAAATCAGGAGGGAGGAAAAGCCAGGTCATTGCAGGGACAACTCCCCCAGGGAGCACAGATCATGGATGCAGGGGATGGGGACAAAATGATTTTTTCCCCCAGTGCAAACTTCGTGATCTCCACTTTTCCTTGGAAGTAGCATTAGAGACACGGGCTGGAAGCCCAAAGCATCAGGTGTAATTTGAATCACTTGGCAAAGCCCACCTTGAACAAGAGGTGGTTGGCTCCTTGTGAATAACCTCAAACTTACTCCATTCCTTTCTGCCCTAGGAAAACAGTCACAGCTCTGTGAGCTGGACCGGCTTTGACAAAGAGCTGCAGGCTGGGAAGGTCAGCACCAAGAGAAGACAGAGACAGAACAGGATTGGTCCTGAGACCAGCATCTGCAGCTGGATTGATGGTCAAGTGGTCCAGGCTGTAGGTGTCAAGCTCAACCTTGAGAGAGGTTTTTCACCCTCCTGGTGTCTAGGTAGAGCTCTGCTCCTGTTTTGTCTAACGCCAGCTTTGTTTGCTCCCCTCAGCCTCGAGAAGTCACAGCCTACGGCGTGAGAGCTGCATCCATCTGATCAGGCTTGCTTATTTTTTTTGGCATTTCTTTGGCATCAAGCAACAGTCTCCCCAGTTATCCACTCCCCATTGCTCCCTGACCTTCCTGCACTCCTCCTATGGACCAACAAGACTCTCGCTATAGAAGACCTTCAGGATGCCCCAGCTCTGTCTGAGACCAAGCCAAGGAGATGAATCATCTCTAGCCCATCGCAGGAGTGGGAGGAGATGTGTCTGAAAAATGCCCTTTAACCTGCAGAGCAGCTCTCGACAAGTTTTCCCTGCAGTAAATCTCCTTCCCCACTTCTCTTCTTGTTTAAGCCCAGGTCTTCTTCCTCAGACAGAGTCCTCCTGCAAGAGCAAGGCTGCAGCTTTTCAGCAAGCAGAAGATTGAAGACAAATTCTGACCAAAAAGAGGATTTTCAGCCCTAAGGTACATATATTACATAAATATATTTTTTCTAAGACTATTGAAAAATAAAGCAGGTGGAGTTTTGGTGAAGTACCCACATTGTTAATACTCTTGCTCCTTCAAAGTCCTTCAGTTTAAGTCAATCCAAAGTGTTTTGGTTTGATCTGTCTGAGTAGAAGAGACTCCTCAAAGAAAAAACACATTTTTCCTCCCTCCCCTGAGCTGAAGCAGAATTTCCTCAGAGCTCCTGCAGCTGGTGGGAGGGGATGAGGACATTGAGGGACACAATTTGAAGGGTGCAGCTGTACCTTGTATCAGTGTTTGGGATTGTGTCTTCCGGGGGTTTCCCTGGGCTGTGACCCCCAGCTCCACCTCAGCTGTCTTGGCAAAAACAGAGGGAATTTTTAAGCAACCCCTGCACGCTTTGTTGGACTTCTAGTCAAGCACAACCTTTTCAAGGCCTCAGTTCTTTGGTTGCTTCCTCCAGGGGTGGGCTTCTGCTGGATTAAAGGATGTGCAGCCCAGGCAGGTAGCCCTCAGCTTTTCAGAGAGAGTCCAGGATGTTGTGGGGTTAAATTGCCTCCTATTGCACAGCAGAGCCCAAAACCAGGGGTTTCTGAGGGCAGCCAAATGTGCTGGGGGCAGGGGATGGCAGGGAAGGATATCCCCAGGCATGCCCCATCTCACCGCCCTTCCCCACATTCTGGCACCGAGCTAAGCAATTTTTTTCCCACTGACTCACTGTGACCACCCTAATGGGCTTTGAGCAAGCGTGTCCTCCACAGAAAACATGCATAATTTGGGAAAGCAGAAATGACAACACAAAAACAACTGGAAGTAATAAAAAAAAAGAAGATGGAAAACACACAGCATGGGTGCTGGTTTGTGATGGGAGTGATTGGGAGCTCAGCCTGGGCTCTGCCACCGAGCCCTGGATCCTGCTCCTCCACAGCTCTGCCTCTCCCCTCCCATTAAGAAAAGATAAGTACAATTTTTTTTCCCCTCCCTAAGGGAGCAAGGGCAGCAAAGGAAGTTGGAATTACAAATCCCTCTATCACTGAACCAAGATCACCAGCTTCAGCAAACCCTCCTGAAGAAGCCTCCTGGCTTTTCCAGCCAGTGGATATGAGGGCAGGCACAACCTGTGAGCCACCTGATGCTGCTCAAATGTGTTCAGGGACTTGGGGAGAGGCACCAGGAAAACACAGCCTATCGTTGCTGATAAAGGGCCAGGAGGAGAGAGAGCTAGAGCCACAGAAGAGAGCTACTAACAACATTCTGTAAAGCATGAAGGGCCACAGGGAGCTGCTTTGGTGCCAGAGTGATGATCTACACAGCAGGGAAATGCTGAGGGAGATCAGGAAGGCAACACTGTGCACACGGTCCCTGGCAGAAGCAGGTATCAGGAATGGAGCAGCTCCACCTGCATGATGGGACTTCACCCTCCTCAAGAATCCATGGGGCAAGCATCCATATGTCCCCACCTGTGTTATATGTGCATATGCATATTGAAATAATTAACTTGGTCTAGAAAGAGCAAAGGGGATGAAGAGGCAGCGCTGCCGCTGCATTTCAACGAGGCACGGCCATTTCTGAGCTCTCAATGGGAAACAATTCCCCCCTTCCCAGAAGATGGGAGCACCTAAGACAGGTCCCATTGAACAGAGGTCTCCTAGATTTCAGCTGGAGCTGGGTTGGGGCTCCCCTCTCCCCTCCCTAAAGCCAGGCTGCCAAAAACATAGAAGGTTTTGAAACTCGTTCTTCCTGGGAAGCACCATACTCCACCAGTCTGACCTTCCTTCTCCCTCTCCAGCACTTACCAATAGCAGATTTCAAGGGGAGAGCTCTAAAGCAGCACAGCAAGAACAGACAATACCGGGAATCTTATTTGACAGGTGGAGAAACTGAGGCTTGGGATTTTGTTTGAACTTAAAACAAACAAAATTGAGAACACAGAACAGAAGCAAATCCCATCCCAGCCCATGATCCAGCACATCACACAGCTCAGCTTTCCATGAGACATTAACCCTGCTGTCTCCCTGATTGCCCACGCTTACATCTTTCTCCCTTTCTTCCAACTCCTACTCCCAATTTTTCATTACTTTTATCTTCCCCTCATCAAGCACTTCCCCCTTGTTTTGCATCCTCCCTCTCCATCTCCGTCCTTCCGTGGCAGAGAGGAGCTGTTTCTGGAGAGGTGCTCACAGACACCTAAACTGCCAGCACTGGGTAGCAAAAACTAACACATTTCACCAAACGTTAAAAAAAAAAATGTATTTAGGGACCTACCAGTCCACCTGGACTTCTATATCTCTTGTCTCTACCTTGGAGGGTGCATCTCCATCGCTGTCCTTACTGCTGCTCTTCAGGAGATCCAGGACAGGCTCGATTTCTTTGAGCAGTTCATTGTCTTCCACGCCACCGTTGAGGCAAGGATGGCCACAAGCACCTTCCTTCCCCTTCCCAGTGTCCTGCCCTTTGCTACTGGTAATGACACCATTAACGTGGGCCATGGGGTCCACCTCCCGCCCGATCTCTCTGGTCCACAGGGAGCCCATGGCACGCTCGGCTGCTGGCAGCGGCTGCTCTTTGCCGTGGAGGCTTGGGTTGGACAAGTCAACTGCCTTCGGAGTGGGGAAGAGGGGTCTGGTGACACGGATGGTTTTCGGTGTCCCGTCGCCTGCAAAAGTGGTCTCCAGGTGAGTGGTGAAGCCCTCGGGGCCTCGCAGGATGAGGACCACGTAGGTCTCGGAGGCGATGTTCCTCAGTATCTCCAGTGCAGTCTCATAGCTCATGTCCACCAGGGGCCTGCCATTGACAGCTAAGATGATGTCCCCAGCCTGGATGAGGCCACTCTGCTCGGCAGCCCCTCCCCGGATCAGGTCGGAGATGATGACGGGCGGCTTGCTGACGCGCTCCTTCACCAGGAAGCCGAGGCCGCCCACCTTGCGCTTGAAGAGCCTCACCGAGATGACGTTGGGCTGTATCTGCTGCACACTGAACACATTCTCTTCCATGGCAGCCCCCGCTCTTCGAGCCTGCAGACCAGGACCTGCCGAGCGCAGAGAAATTTGCTGTCCCAGAAGCAAAGGAAAGGGGCAACTCTTTGGCTTTGAAGCAAGTGGCCTCACTGCAGAGCTCGGCTGGGGAGCTTCTGGCTGGATTCCTGCAGCATCCTCACTGCCTCCTCGCTCCAAAACGCAGTCCGGGGAGAGCAGAGGGTATCACTGGGGGCAAGCACGGCCAGGGGCAGGGTGGGCAGCTGAGCAGGAGCTGGAGGGGCCAACATGCCAGCTTCCAGTCAGCCTCTGGTCCTGTGCTGGGCAGAGGTGGGGAGACAGCCCGCTCGCTTCACCAGCATCCCTGCAAACGGTCCACGGGTGTCTTTAGCTAGAAAAGAGGGAAAAAAATAAAAAGAAAGCAAAGGAGAGAGAAAAGTGAGATAGGGCAGGCGTGTGGAGGCTCGGCACAGGGCTGGGTATGCACAGACCCCCCCATGTATGTCCCCACAGATGTCATCCCCGAGGCTGCACTTGGGAGAAAGGCTGCAGCTGCCCATCACTCTGGGCTTGGCTTCCTCTAAACCCCCCTGTGATAATTGGCACCATCTGCTCAGCGGGGGCCAGGAAAGCACAGGGGGGGAGCAGGGCAGTCCTGGGAGGGGGCTGCTGGGCTGGGACCCTCCTGCTTTGCCCATGGGGTGCCAGCAATAACTGTGCAAGTCTGGCAAATGGGCAGAGCCACACGGAGCTCGGCTGTGGTTTCTGCCGGCTGAGGAGCTTGTCTCCGTGTGTTTTCCAGAGTACCCAACAACCTGGTGGTCGAGATGGATTGAGGTGACCAGACGGGGGATGTATGTCCCTGCTCAGGATGGAACTCATTCCATAGGTGCTGTCACATCGAGTCTGTTTTGGTGCTTCAGGAGACAGAGCAGCAGCCACAAGCAGAATGAGGCAGCAGAAGGGAACATTCAGCTCCTTACCCCGAGTTACAGCAAAGCACTTACAATAGCAACTGCTTTTAAGCCTGGCTGCAGGGATCACAGCCTCAACCACCTCAGCTCCTCCAGCCCCCAGGTTCCAAGCCTGGCACAGGGTGAGAGGAGGCAAAGTCAGAGGTCCCCTGTGCCCAGCCCTGCCAGCCACCTCTGAACAGCTCCCAGGCTGCTTGAGCTGATGGAAAACCAGCTAGAGGAGGACATGCCATGAGTTTACCCAGCTCTTGGGGGACCCTCATGCTGCTGGGCCTGACTTTCCCCAACCCTCATGTGGCTTGGGGAGCCATGTCTCATTGACTCCTGATGGGACCCCGGTTGTTCCATGCCTACGCTTGCGTTCGATGACTTCAGCTCCCAAACCCTCTCTGCCTTCCCCTCCCATTCCTTAGATGCTCTGGAGAACATTTCTCTCTGTGACTGTGCCCTGGCGTTTAGCAGCAAACTGAAAGGCAGATGTCTACTTTTTTTTTAAAATCTGAATTTTGGGGGGAGAACAGAGGGCACTAGGTCTGCAGGCTGGAGACACTGACGTGCCAAGGAAAACACTCTCCTGTCTTCCACAGGCAATGTATTTGGGGCAGAGTTTGCACTTTCAGAACTTTCAGACACCAGGCATCGACCCCCTCCCTCTGCCAGGAACTCCTTCCAGCACCCTGATGGGAAAAACAGGGATCTGAAGAACAGGGCAGTGACACCAGCCCCGGAATTAACTCACTTGAGCATTTTAATCCTCATGTGAGGAAGGCTGCTGACCTCAGACTGGCTTTTTACAGGCGGGTAAAGAGTGAAGCAATTAGAGCCCGATCACCCAAGCCAGTGGATTTAACCCCTTGCCCTTCTCCTGCCATTACTCAGCCCTGCAGGGCAGCAGGGGTTAAATGCCACCCGAGTAGGTCAGGGGGGAGTCACCTCCTCAAGGGCTCATTAGCCCGGATGACATAAGCCCTAATTGCTGGGTGGCTTCCTGCAAGTGGCCCTGGCCAGAGGTCACTAGAGCAGGAGCTCCACCAGCCCTGATGGGTTGTACCACCTCAGAGGGCTCAGGGCAGCAGAACAGGACATCTCCAGGGCCACAGGGGGAAGGAAGGTCATATATTTAGGGAGAATGGAGGGAAACGGAGATCTGCTTGTCCAGGGAACGTCCTGTCCCTTTCCCCCTTCCTTTCCAGCCCCTCCATCCCTTCCCCATCCAGAACTCACTTTCACTGTTAGCATTGGACACAGCAGGCCCCCAGCTGAGTCTTCCCCCCCTTTCACAAGCTCTTTGATACTGGTGCCAAACCACAGGACCAGCTTCCTTCTCCTTGCCCAGGGTTTATCTCTTCCTCACCTTGCTCCCAGCAGTTCATGAGCATGGTTCCAGCATCCCCCAGCCCCTCCTCTGGTCTCTCTTGCAAACAAGGTCACCATCACCCCCGGCAAGCCACCAATCCACACAGGACTCATTTCTAATGAGTCTGAAGCATCAGTAAGGCTGAACAAGGCTTTGAAAGCAGTGTGAGTACCACGCGAGTGCGGGGCTGGCAGCTTCCTTTCAAGGGGACAACCCTGTTATTTGCTCTGGATTAGTCACCAGCAGCGCAGTGCTCATGAACTCCTCACAGTCGCTGAGGTCTGTGAACACATCGTGCCCATCTCAGCAGTGCCAGGGCCATCTCAGGGACTGCCCAGCAGGAACCCCTGTCACCTCCAGGCATTCCCAGCAGCTTCCACAGGCAGGTGCTCAACAGCCAGAGGTGATTAGAAAGATATTTTTAATGCTGAGGGTGGTGAGAGCCTGTGCCAGGTTGCCCAGAGAGGTGGTCACTGCCCCATCCCTGGAACCATTGCAGGTGAGGTTGGCCGGGGCTCTGAACAACCTGCTCGAGTTGTAGATGTCCCTGCTCCCTGCAGGGGAGTTGGACTAGACGGCCTTGAAAGGTCCCTTTCCACCCAAACCCTTCTATGAGTCTATGATGCCTTTCAGCCCAGCTCATCCCCTTACTGCAGGGCTTGCAGGGGAGCAGGGCAATGCTGAACTCACCGCAAAGGTTCCCTACCCACCCCAAAGAGCTGAGAAACCCCAAAGTGTTTACAGTCCCTCTTCTCCCACTAGACCAATTTCCAGTTCTATCCTCCCCAAAAGCTTATGATTTGTTACATACATGCAGCTCCAGCCTGCAAAACCCCAGGGAACAATGCTGTTACTGGGTGTGCATCGTTCCCCACCCCTGAATTGCTGGCAAGAGGGAAGAGAAGGAAAAAAATAGATTCTGGGCAAAGCACCGAGCCAGGACTTTCTCCAAGATGGGGGGCTCTGCAGCAGCAGCTGCAAGACAGGGAACAACACTATTTACCTGTTCAAGATTTTTTCCCCTCCTTCAAACTCAAGCCTTTTCTTTCTTTTTTCTTCTTAGAATAAAGCCAGAAAAAAGTCAGAAGCAGAAGGGCAGGCAAGGAGATTGAGGGCAACATGTCTCTTAGTCCTTGACCCTTCTACTCCTTTGGGGAAGAGTTGGATGAGATTTTTCACAGAATCCTAGAATCATTTAGGTTGGAAAATAACCTTGGAATCATCAAGTCCAACTATTTTCCAGCTACAAAATCTTGCACAAGCCAAGACTGAAGATGGGAGGGAGAGGGAGAAGTTCAGGGGCAGGAGAAAGCAACAGGAGACACCCAGAAGCGCTAGGAAGGCTTCCCCAGACACCCAGTGTGGGTCAAGGCTTCCCCCACGCCCAGCTCCCAAGGTGTCCCAGGACATCTGCAGGTCTATTCCCAGGGAGGGGACACATTTTGGGTGAAACCTGAAGCAACCAATCCTGTGCAAAGCGATGGGGAGGTGCTGGATGTTTGCAGCACGGGTGGCTGAGCTATGCTCAGCTCCATCAAGTTCAGTTCTCCCTATGAGCATCATTAAGAGCCTGATTTATAAACCTAAGAGTAGGAGTACATTTGCGAGGTCATACATTTAAAGCTACTGGAGGCGTCACGTCTAACTCCTTAACACCAGTGAGAGCAGCATGGCAAGCAGGGTTTCACCGGGGTGAGTGCTACTGAGGTGGAAACTCTTATTTCACCCCTGAAAGACAGCCAGGAGATGGCTGATGACCTGGGCAAAGCTGGGCTCAGCTCCCTGCCCAGCCACCCCACTTGAATAAACATCCACGGACGGTGCCATCCCACTCCCTGCCTCAGTTTCCCTCCCCTTTCCACAGCACAAAACCAACTCGAATTGCAGAAGAGAAGTAAGCCCCACAGAGCTGCAAACTTGGAGCACCTCAGCCAAGTGTTAACTCTGATCTCCACGCTGACATTGCTTGTTTGGAGGCTTTAATCAGCACAGGGAAGAGCAGCAGAACAGGCTCCCCTACGGCAGCAGCCATGGAGGCAGCCGCCTAACAAGCAAGCCCCATGAAAAGCTTTTAGAGTCTCCAGATAACATTTCAAGCAACAAACTCCAGCACATATGTTAATTGGGTGATTTGATTTAGAAGGCAGAGCGGAGGAGAAATCAATCTTTAGGAGCTTAGCACAATCTCTTAACTCTCCCAGCCAGGAGCTGCAGGCTATGGAGAGCTGGGATGTGCCCAACCCCAGCCCCTTGGCGCAGGAACTTGGGTTGCCCTTGCCCTCGCAAATCAATGTTGAGTTCTTCACTCTGGTAATGGCTTATATTTCTGTGTGCCAGCTTTAAATGGACACCATTGTCCTATTTAATTAGTTTTCGTGGGATTTATAGTCTTCAATGAAGAACCCGAGGGCTGATGGATTTGTGCCCATTTAATTTTGATGACCCATGAAGCTGATGAGGAGCAATGGGATGCAACATATGCACACTTACTGTAAACCTGTGTGTTTGTGCATTTGAAAAATGGAGCATTGGAGTGATTCACTGGCAGTCAGCTCACTTGTGCCAGCAGTTTCACACTCAACTCCCATACAGCTCAGATCAGCTCTGCCACGTATCTATGTACATGGTCTTTTAATCCTCAGAATATATAGACAATATTCCCCCAGCTAATTAATTATCCACCTCTCACCAATCTTGCCAAAATCCACTTGGGAAGGAGCAAACTCTTTTTCCTCCATATCCAAACAATGTGCTCTGCTTCTCCTTTCCCACCCCCAGCACACAAGGCTGGGAAAAGGCCGGTTCACCTGTGACATTTTCTTCACCCCCAATAAATCTGATTTACACGTAGGAGTGAATTAAATAGGAGGCACTTTGCCATCTGTGCAAGATGCTGGTGCTAGTGCCTGGTGATGCTGCTGGACTGCTCCACACAGCCACGGGAACCAGCAGGCTCAGGAAGGATGCTGCTGAAGGGATGAAGTTTCAAGGTCTCAGTCCTGGAGACCCCCTCACCTCCCCCACGTCACCTGGGCATGGCTGTTTACACTGAAAACAGGCCCAGTGCTGTCAGAAGAACAATTAATAAAATACATGCTTGCTTTCTGAGATAAATCAATGTCCATTCCCTGAGAGGGTTCAGTGACTCTAATCAGGGGGTTGTTTTCTGAAAACAAAACAATATGTGTTTGTTCGTGGCCATGTCATTGGGCTGAGGCTGCCCCAAAGCCCCATGACCTGCACATTTATCCAACTTCTGGCTCTTGCTTTTGTGTTCGTCCCAATCATCCCTCTCTGGGGAATTAAACAGTCAAGAAGGTCTGGTCCTGCTGGCACAAGCAGCCACCAGCACTGTCTTGTAAGCAGTTAGATTAAATCATAGAATAACAGAATCATTCTGCTTGGGATAGACCTTCAAGATCATTGAGTAAAACCATTCCCCCAGCACTGCCAGGGTACCACTAACCCATGGCCCTCAGCACCACATCACAGCTGGAAAACCCCTCCAGGGATGGGGACTCCACCACTGCCCTGCCCAACCTGGTACAGCCCTTCACAACCCTTGCAGGGAAGAAATTTTTCCTGATATCCAACCTAAACCTCCACTGGTGCAACTTGAGGCAGCTTCTTCTTTTCCTATCACTTGTTCCCTGGGAGAAGAGCCCAAGCTCACCTGGCTCCAACCTCCTTTCAGGGAGTTGTGGAGAACCAGAAGGTCTCCTCTGAGCCTCCTTTTCTCCAGGCTCAACACCCTGTGCTGCTAGTTCTTTTCTTTCTCAGGCCAACACCAAACTCAGCAACATCCCCTCAGCATAACTTCATCTTTTATTCTTCACCTTTTTACTCTTCTCTGTCTCAAATCAGCCAAGGGGGAACACACCACTGAGAGAGAGAACTCGGCAAGCTGCCCTCAACAGAAACTCTCTTCAAACTGATCAGCTTCTTGCTTCCTCTCTCAAACTGGTCAGTTCCTGGTTGATACAGCTCTAGCCTCGCCCACCACCCCAACCATGATCACCTGGGGGCAGTTGGGGCCTCACACAGGTGGGCCAGGTTCTGTCTGTGGAGCCTGAAACCACTTGGGGAACAAAACATGTTGATGGGTGGTAACTCATCCATAGATCAACTCCAACTCAGTGACCACAGCCCAGGCCCCAGCACTTCACACCCCCAGGTCCCTCAGCTGCTTCTCACCACACTCCTGCTCTAGACCCTTCCCCAGCTTTGTTGTCCTTCTCTGGACATGCTCCAGCCCCTCAAGGTCCTTCTTGGAGTGAGGGACCCAAAACTGACCCCAGGATTTGAGGAGCAGCCTCCCTAGTGCCCAGTCCAGGGGGACAATCCCTGCCCTGATCCTGCTGGCCACACCAGTGCTGACACAAGCCAGGATGCTGGTGGCTTCTTGGCCACCTGGGCACACACTGGCTCATCTTCAGCCAGTTGTCGACCAGCACCCCCAGTTCCTTTTCTGATGAGCAGTTTCCAGCCACTCTTCCCCCAGCCTGGAGTGTTACAGGACCCGGCACTTGCCCTTGTTGAACCTCAATCATTGTAGGTCCCTTCCAACAGGATTATTCTATTCTATTCTATCCCATCCAGGCCAGTTTCCTGCACACCCCTAATCACAGAGCAGCACTAAAGGAGGTAGAACCACACCAAAACTTCGCTGTAATTTAACAAAGTCCCTCGTCCCTCTTCCCTTCTCCTCACCCCACAGGAACCTCACCTCTCCCAGCAGACCGCAGGCAATACATTTTGATGTTGCCAAGACAACAGCATTGACAAAATTCCTTTCTTTTTCAGATGACAGAAACAAGGTTTTGTTTTAATTTGGAGTTCAAGGCTTAGCAGATTTCAGTGACATGCCTGCCATTTCTCTTTTACTGCTTGGCACAATGTTTTCTGTGCAGCTGAAACAGAGTCTAGATAAAACCGTCAATTCTGCTGCTAACCCCTTCTAGAACTGATGTTCTTATTAGGGCTCGGCCCGTCTGTAAAACATAAATTTCACTCCATCAATTCACTGAGAGGACTGGAATTACACCAGCCACTCCGGTTTGACAAATGGGACCTGTGTTAACACAACACCACTTTGTCCTAAATGACAAAATAGGTAGGTAGGAAATAAATGAGAAAACGCCGCTTGATGGATGGTCCCAAAATCCAATCGCAGCACGAGAGGGGAACCATGGCTCCATTCGGGAAAAAAAAAAGGGAGTTTAAAAGTCACAGCAGGTTGGCTGGAGCTGTAATAGCTCGAGAGCCACCAGCCGGCATCAATAAAGCCAGAGGCAGAGCTCTAGGCTCAGACTCAGCCCAGGAATTAAACCCAGCTCATTTCAGCCCCTCACGTTCTTGCCCCCTCCTTTGCTTCTGACTCCCCAAAATTCTTCTAGCACAGCATTAAATTTTCCTACTCAAACAAGCCAGTGGGAGAAGTAACACAATTAGGGCACTAAATAGCAATAAACCTTATTGTCCCTGACTTTCAGAAAGAGTGACTCATATCACTATTTAAAAACCTCGAGAAAACATCAGGCTCCTCACGGCGCAAGCCTGGGTTCCTCAGTCTGGAGGCATGAACCTCCTTCTTCCAGGTCCCCATGAAAGCCTGCTGATGAAAAGGCTGATGGACTTCCTCTGTCCCCCAAGCATCGCCACCACCTCTCTTCAAATTCAGAAGGTGCAGCAGGACTGGAGGTGTGATTCCCCACCAGTGAATCCAGCACATGGAGCCGAAGCAGGAACTCTTGCCCTCTTCGCCTCGGCATCCTCTGTGACTGTACACAGCAAAAAGCAAAGATAATTTGTTCCCCTGAGCTTCTGTCTGTGCCTTTCTTAGGGTGTTGCATTAGCACTTGTTGCCATAGCATCAACGGCAGTGGCAAAGTTCTCTGGGGGCCTCCTGGGACGTGTTCCTTCTCCCAGAGAGGGTGCTGGCTCTGATCAGGACAGGATTGGGGTGGGGGGATGTGGAATTTTCTGCTTCCTAATTTTTGCTACAGGTGTTGCTGGCAAGAGCAAGCCCATCCCTTAGAAAGAACATCATCCTCATTCCACCAGCATCCCTGTATCTGGGGCTGGACATGGGGCACTGTGGCAGGAAAGCCAACAAGCCCAACTCTCTCAGAGGGGTTCCAGCCCTCCCATTACTGCTGGGGCCTCCTCTGGCCCCGCTCCACCAGCTCCATGTCTCTGCTGTGCTGCGGACTCCAGAGCTGGCCCCAGCACTGCAGGGGTGTCGCCCCAGAGCAGAGCAGAGGGGCAGGATCCCCTCCCTGCCCTGCTGCCCATGCTGCTTTTCCCCTTCCTCCAGGGGACAGTCCCATGCTGGTGATGCTGCCTTTGACTGAAGCCATCCCAGTCCCTATCTTGAAAAGAGATTTTTTACCAGCACCAGAAGAGAGGATTTTTGGTTCCAAGACCCTGTTCCTCAATGCTGGGGTTAGGAGGAGAAGCAGCAGTGGGGCAGGCTGGCACGTCAGGGCCACGTGCCCACCACACTGCAGCGGGACTGGAGCCCTTGGCTGAGCCACTGATATTGCCAAGGACGTGTTCTTTTTGATGGCATTTGGGGATGAAGGATGGGTCCTGCTTGGAAAAAAGCAAGCTTTCCTGACTTTCGAGGCAAGAAAGAACTGCACGTTTTCAGCATGTCTGAAAGCATAAGCTTGAGACCCTGCAAAATGGGATTAAGACAAGCCTACCCTGGAAGGGCATTGCAAGATCTCGTTAAGCATTTCTCAATTGTCATGCAAAAGAGGCTATGGAAAGAGTTGCCTTAGCATAAATACCTCCGGCTTTGCAAGCACACACACAGCACTCACAGGTTTCCATGCTCTGCATATAGAGCCAACATATAGATGACATATGGGCTTTCCAGAGCACATTTCTCATGCCCACAGCCAGACCCCGAGCACTTGCTCGGCATCACATGGGGACTTCTAACCGGACAAGGTGGCAATTTGGGGAGGGTGGTGGGTCAGGTACCATCCCAGCCTATTGCAGAGTTAATTTGGAACGAGTGGATGGAAGTAAACACGCTTTCATCTGGCTTCAGCCAGAGCCTTCCCCCTTTGGGACACAATATGTTTATTTCTGGTGGAGTACGAGAGATCAGATCGCGTGTATAGATTTGATTTAATGCACAGATACCACCAGAACAGCCCAAGTAAAGCGAAGGCATTTCAGCTGTGTTTGGAGTCTCCTCTCAGAACCGGTCCCTTGCTATCAGCACTGTATTTCTTCCCTGAAAATTGATGGTATCAACAAGTATCAAACAATATTCTGGTTACTCAGGAAAGGTAAATGCTAATCTATGCGAGCCGAGCTCATGTGACTTATCAGTTACTATATATAGTTGTTTTCAGGCACTGATTTAGGCAATCTGGCAGATTTCCTAAGCCTTTGTACAGATACACTAGTGAAATGGAAAATACAAAATACACAAGCAAAGTGGAGGGGGTGGGGGGGAGAAAGCAAAAAATAATCTGACAGAGCCAAAATTTCCCTGAGAGTGAGGGAGGACCAGCCCCTCCCCACCAGCACACACACCACGTTCATAGCAAGGATTCAGCCCAAAACCCTCTGCCTAAGATGGCCTCTCGCTCACGATGGCCACGCTGACAGAGGGAACCAGTGGAATTCAGAGGGCACAAGGACTTGTCACCCTCCTTTGCTCATGAGAGAAGGTGACGCTCCTCCCAGCACAGGTATCTGATTAGAGAAATAGCCCCCTCGAAACCCACACCTGCCTCAGGAGAGACTCTGTGTTGGGAGTTTGTTTGCAAACATATGCACGTTTTTAAACCAGAGAGTACAAGACAGAGTTTGTAGCATCTTGAAGGAAATATTCTGCCTAATACAAGCTAGGAGAAAACAGAGGGAGGAAGAAATTGCTGGTGCAAACCAATTCTTCAAATTAAGCCTTCCTCACCTCAGTCCCTGAACAGAAAAGGCATAGGCAACCAAGAAGCATAGGTAGAAATCTCCAGGTGAGTGTTAATTGAAGAGCTCCCTGCCCCAAAGCCTCCTTACAGCTTTTGTGTGCTCATCCCCATAGATCCCGTTCTGCTGTCTGCCTGAATTATCAGCATTTGGGGATGTTGAAGGGGAGCTGGCATTTTTAAAGCAGTCGAGCCCCCGACTGCAGCAAGTACCCCCTGGATCTCCCCTGTCTCCCGCTCCCGCCAGCCTGTGCTCCCACGGGAAGGAAGGAGATGTTTTCCCTCCATCTCGGTGGGAGGCGGATCAGCTCCTCGGGGACTCAGCACATAATTGTCAAGTTGCCTGCCAGAATTTCCTCCTGACAGTCATAACTTGAAAGCGTTGGAAGAAAATGTCTGCACCTGGGCTGCGGAGTCAGCGCGCCCGGGGAGCGCAGGGCTCGGGGAGCAGCTCTGCGGGGCTGGGGTGATGCACACCCACCCCAGCACCAGATGCTCCAGATGTGCAGGCACAGAGGGCTCTTTTCTGCTGTTCTGCCAGTAAAAAGCAAAAGCTTTCTACTATCGATTGCAAACGAAGCTGCCGAGAGCGAGACCACGGGCAGGGCAGGCAGGGTTCATCTCCTGTGATCCCTGCGACAACTCCCTCCCGCATTCCAAGCATAGTCGGAGGCGACTGTCGAGGTTCTTGGGGTGTGGATGGAGAGAGGGAAAGGGCAGGATCCGGATCGACCTCCGGCTCTCCCTGAAGGACAGGAGCCAGCCGTGAGCGGGACATCCCAGGGCTGCATTGGGGGGGTGTGTGTGTGTCTCTTCCCCACCGTGGCCTGGGTGGGGAACGTGCTCCCACCCCAGTGCCCGAGGACGGCGGGGACACCCCGGGGACAGCAGGGACACCTCAGGGACGGTGGGGACACCCCGTGGAACAGTGGGAAAGGCAGAGGCAGGAGCCAGCGTGGGCTCCCCTCTCCATCCCAGCACTGGGGGGGAGGGGAGNGTGTGTGTGTGTGTGTGTGTCCCGAGATAAATTGCCCGTCCGTACAAGCAGCCCCCTCGCCCCATCCAAACTTGCTGCTAAGAGTTGCGGGGGAGGGAGAGAACAGCCAGCTCCGCTCAGCTCCTGCAGCTGGCTCAGCAACCCACCCCCCAGCCCAGCCCGGGGAGCCGAGCACGGAGGCGGTGGAGGAAGTTTGCCGGGGTGCGGAGGGACAGGGAGGTGGGACACACACCCCGACCCCGTCTGCCCGGGGAGTCGGGCCGGGGGGCCCGGGTGGGAGCCGCGTCTAGGCGGAGCAGCAAAGGCGGCTTTAAAGGGTAGATCCTCACCCCTTACCCCGCGTTCCCCTGCCCGCTGCGGCGACCGGGGGCTGCTCCGGGGCTCCTGCAGCCGGAGGCAGAGCCCGGTTACCCGCACCGGCGGGGCTGGGGACAGGCTGCTGGCCCCCCCGGCTTTGCTCCGGCCCTGGGAGAGCTTCCGACGAGCGTCCGAGGGAGCGCAGGGTCCCGTAGCCCCGCAAAGTTTCCCGGCGAAGCGGTGCCCTGTACGGGGCCGGGGCAGCCCTCCCGCTCCCAACCTACCGTGCGGCGGAGAGGAGCCGTCCCCGTCCCTGTCCCCGTCCCCGGTGCCGCCCGGCACATCCCTCCCGGCGGCTCCGGGCTCGGCAGGGCTGGCAGGGAGGGAGTCAGTCCTCGCTGCGCCCCTTTATCCCAGCATCACCGAAACGAATCCGCTTTGACGTCCAACCAGGGTTTTTATGGGTGTGGAGCGAGCCGGTGCAGCCCTCGTTAGGAGACACTCTGCTCTCCAAANGACATCCCAGGGCTGCATTGGGGGGGTGTGTGTGTGTCTCTTCCCCACCGTGGCCTGGGTGGGGAACGTGCTCCCACCCCAGTGCCCGAGGACGGCGGGGACACCCCGGGGACAGCAGGGACACCTCAGGGACGGTGGGGACCCCCCGGGGAACAGTGGGAAAGGCAGAGGCAGGAGCCAGCGTGGGCTCCCCTCTCCATCCCAGCACTGGGGGGGAGGGGAGGGTGGGAGGGGGTGGTGGCATCTCCTGCAGCCCCGAGCCCTCCCCGCTGGTACCCGGGCTGTCGGGGGTGGTCCGGGGCTCTGGTGAGGCGGCAGCGTTCAGCACCCGGGACAGCTCCGGTACAGGCTGGGAGAGGGAACAGCCCTGCCTCTGCCCGCCTCCCCGGGAAACTGCCCCACATTCCAAAAAAATGTCTTCCTCGGGGAAAACTGCACCCTTGCCCCCCCTAGAATCTGCTCCCTCCCCGGGCAAACCAACTCCCTGCCCCAGGCACGCCGATGCCCCCGTCCCTGCCCTTCCCG
>VYZX01019599.1:98926-200410 GCA_013401335.1 Brachypteracias leptosomus | reverse complement strand
CCCCCCCCCAACAACTCCCCCACCAATTAAAGAGCCGAGAGCCACCCCCCCGGCCCCCACTTGTTGCCGGGAAGCTCCGCTCCGCAGCCTCAGCCTGCCCCGAAGGAACTGCGGGGGGGGCTTTGCCTGCCCCGGCTCCCCTGCCCAGCCCCGCTCCGATCCCCTGGAAAGTCACAACCACCCCAGTCCTGCTCCCAGCTGGGGTGTGCTCTGAGGGCTGCAAAAAAGCCCCCTCTTTCCCTGCCAGCCTCCTGTCAGCTCTGCCCCTGCCTTTTCTGTGCCCAGGGCAGGGAACACCAGCCCCAACAGGATGCCCCAGTGCCCCCCAGCCCTGCCCCAGGCTGGGGCAGCCCTACCCCTCCCACGGCTGCCTGTACCTCTGCTGTCAGGGCCGAGCCTGGGCTGCACACAGTGGAGAGAGCCAAAGGGGTTCCTGATCACCCAATTTCCCCTCCTGACTCTTTACTTGCCCCCAATAAGGCCCAGTGCAGACCCAGGCTTGACATCAGTCTCCAGGCTTTGCCATTGTGCTCATTCCCATGGCAACAACAAACACACAATTATAGATATATAATATTATATAAAACCCAAGCGAGCTCTCGGGCAGGAGTGTGAGGTTCACCTGCTCACAGCCTCTTCCCGAGCCCAGGAGGCAGCTCCCACTGGAAGCACAGAGAGGTGGCTTCAGCCTGGAGATGCTGCACAGCCCATGGGTGGCCAGTGAAGATGCACAGCCCAGGATTGACCAGCAGCTCTGGGATCCAGCTGCCCTGGGCAGCCCCAGCCTGCCTGCCCCACTGCCTGTCTGGAGGCAGGCAAATAAATCCTATCGGCAATTCATTCACAAAACTTCCCAGAGGGAAGAGGAAAGGGAGCTGCCCTGTTCCTTCCCGGCACACGGGGAGTTTTGCAGAGGTGGAGAAGAGGAGAGGACAGGCAAATGCAGCAGCAGAACTGGGGCTGCTTTCCCCATGCTCACACTATCTACACATAAAGCTGTAATGCCCTGTCTGGGGCTCATGAAAACATGATGATGCCTTCCTAGATACAGGACTAATCTAATAGTAAGCTACCGATCCATTGGGCAGGGAAACCTGCCCTGTGGAGGGATGAGTAGGTGCATGCTGGCAAGGAAGGGCTTCGTGACCCAGTGGCAGACTGAAAATTGTCAGCTTCAGCCCAGGCTAAGAAAAGTCCCAAACATTCTCCTTCCGAATACAGCTTTAGTGCTGCAGGGCTCTGCGTGCTGGTGATTACTGGGGAACCTGGACCAGGCCCCCTTGGATGGGGTGCAGATAGGTGGGGTCTCTTACTCATAGGGCGAATGTAGCATGGCTGGAGGTTCAGCTCATGCAAGGCTGATGGGTGTGATGGCACTTGCATGGTGTTTGAGGTGACTCTGAGCTGCCAAAGCCACCCTGACACACAACACGAGCTCCAGCCACTAGCACCTCATTGCTCTTCTGCCCTCCTGCCAGTGAGGCAGATCTGCAGGAGGCAAAACCACAATGGGGAAGCAAAGCCCTGACTGCTGGGGTGCTTGGATCCACATGGTTGGGCTTCCAGGACACAGCTTTGGCAGTGCAGCTCACCCATCCCACCACCCCATTCTGCAGCTGCTGCACCCTTGGCAGGATCCCAGCCCTCTCCACTAGCTCAGAGCTTAAGGGAACCAGATGAGCTGTGCTCATCCATGGACCACATCCTCACCAGGGCATTGCAGCACTTCCTTCACCTGCAGAAAACTTCATGGGACAATGCTCAGTTTTGTATCACCTGGAGCTTTGCTGAAGCCCATCAACCCGGGCAAACCAGGAGCAAAGAGTCCATAGGAGAAGGGAGCTGCTGGCTTGTGAATGTCCTCCTGTGTGTCCCTCTGAGCCAGGGAGGACCCCCAGGCAACCTTTCCCTCCATGAGCCAGCCCAGAGAGGGAGACCTGGAGGTTCAGAAACACCTAATGACACAACTGTGGGTCTGTGAATGGAGAAGGTGGAGCGAGACCCTCTCCAGCCCACCTGCACCCAGTGGGCCCATTCCCTCAGAGCTCTTGGTGTGCCAGCAAACATTTACACTTTCCCTCCTCCAGCAAAGAGCATTTATGGACACAATTTCTCCATAGGAAGCATGTTCCTGTAATCCTGCCTCATCCTACTTGGGTAGCTGAGAACCCCAGAAGAAACCCCAGCTCTGGAGAAGCCCCCCCCATGCCCAGCCCTGCTGAGCCAACCTCACCCATGGAAGTTGCTCCCCACCTTCTCACAGCTGGGAGCAAACACAAGCGGTGCTGCCGAGCAAGATATCCCCCCAAACTGCGCAGGAGAGGGAATCTCCTCCTTCCTACCCCTCGCCCAGCTGCTCCCCAGTTCCCCCTCTCTGAGATCAGCTCAGCTTTGTCCTGGCCATATGCTGCCAGCGGTTAGAGAAGCCAAATATAAACACAGCAGCTAATGCTCACCCAAGTTTCCTTTCCCTCCTCCCTCCCCGGATCTGGGCTCTTTTCCCCAGATCCTCCTCACCCACCTCTTTTCCAGGAGCCAGCGGTGGGCTCCAGCATGCCAAGGAGCTGCTGGTGGGTCTCTCCCAAGGGATGGGTGGCCGGGAGCTGCTGCCGGGGCTCCCAGGAATGTGCTGCTCAGGATGCTCAGCCCTCTAAGATCCTTGGGAAGCGGCGGGGTCGGCACAGACCACCACACAGCACTCCCGGCAGCCGCGGCGCTGGAGTTACTGGGCTGCTATTTCTATGCAACTCCAAATGCGTTCGAGGGATTACTGCCCGGGGAATAAAGAAACGGCTAAACATATTTATACTGGAGCTTAAGGAGCTGTGTAACTGCACACACACACACCAGCTGATAGCGGGGTCTGGCACAGAGACTGTGGCGATTTGGGACAAATCCCAGGATTGTCTGTCCGTGCTCTAGTTTAGAGCACCGCCTATGCTGGTGCTTGCCTAGAGGTGGCAGTGAGCCTTCGCTCTTGGCTCGGAGCAGAGCAGGAGGGCCTGGGAAGTCCCCAGCTGAGCTGGAGCTTTGCTCTCTGCTGGGTTGGCTGCAGGTGAAGTGGTTGCTGAGGGTAGAAATACAGGTACCTCCCGATGGGACCTGCAAGGAGACCTGCTGCCTCCTTTCGTGTCATACACATCCACGCCAAGGGCTTGGGGGGTTCTTTGGCAGCCTCCCCTCTTCAAGGTGCATGGGGAAAAAGATTGGGGTGTGATCAAATGCAGACTGCCTTTAAAACCTGGGAGGACATGGCCAGAAACGTCCAGAAACATCCCTGCACCAGCTCCACCAGTCCACAAGTGCAAAGACATGTTTAGGGGGAAAACTCTTTGCTCCCCATTTTCTGTAGCAAGTCCTGAGCTACCAGGCAGAGACCTGGCAACATGAAATCTTCCAGCACAAGCACCACAAAGAATCACAGAATCAGTATGGTTGGAAAGGACCTTTCAGATCATTGAGTCCAACCATTATCTATCTCTACCAGGCCACTTCTACACCATATCTTTGAGCACCCCACCTAGATGGCTTTTAAATACAACCAGGGATGGTGATTCAACCACTTCCCTGGGCAGCCTGTTCCAGGCCCAGTATCAGTTTTTCCCCCAAAACTCCCTCCCTGCAAAGACACCTGCAAATCCCACCAAAAGGCAAATTTATGTCATAAACCCTTCCACCACACCAGGGATTAGTGTTTGGAACGTGCTGCTGGGAAGATTCTTTTGGAGCACATCTCACAGCCTTCACGGGTATAAAGTGGGTTATAAAGGGTGATCTCTCTCTCACACATACACGTAGGCACACACGCACACACAAAATCTAATAAAAATATCAGTCGAAGAGTATTTGGCTTCTGGCATTCAACTAGCTCAAGCTTCATACAGACACCAAAGAAATGAAATTATGGGAGCACACAAACAAGAAATTCCAGGGGGATGAATTAATGTTTCATCGCCCTTACAGGGCAGAGAAGTACCTGTCTTCTCTTGCATTTCTTTTTCTCTTACTTCAAAACGTGAACTTCCTACCTTTAAAAGCCACAGCAGCACGTTTCCTCCAGCCCAAACCCCACCGCCTTTCCAGCAAAATCAAAATTACTTTCATTATCATTTTAAAGACACATTGCAGGGCTAAAAAAAAATATACACCAAAGTTCAAGGACTTCTTGCAAATCCAGGGTCTAATTTAGATGGATTAAAAAAACCTGCTTTAAGACCTTGCTGAAAGGGGCTCGAGTTACTTGTGGGTTATTCAGATGCAAACACTGTTTTGGAACAAGTGGCTGAGCCATCCACCAGCAGCTGTAAGTTCGGGGGCAGATGCTCGGCAGCGGCAGAGCTCCACGACTCCACTGAAATCAGCAGAATCGAGATCATTAGAGCCAGCTCAAACCAGCCAGTTCCCAGAGTTTTCTACCATCTGAGTCCCTATTTCAAGCCCAAGCCTTTCTAGTAGGACCCAGCCCCCGAAAGGCACCTTTTAACCTTTGGATCAATTATCAGGGTAATTGCAAACGAGAAAAATCACTTTTATGTCAACCTTAAACAGTATATTTAGAGATTTGCATTCCCCCCCCTATTAAGCGACACATTTCAGAGGACCGTAGGTTAAAGACTCTTTTTTCAAAAGAGCCAAATCCCTAATCTTAAATGAGAAGTTATCACCGGAGGACCTTGGGGTGGGTGGTGACAAACACAGGAAAGGGCCCTGCGTCAGCCAGCACCCTGGGTAAATAGGGCTGGGGAGGAGAGCGGAGGGCTTGGAGCAGCCTGATAAGCCAAATCTGCAAAGCATTCATTGCAAAAAAGAACACAAAGCAAACCCAAAAGCAGAGAAACAGCTGCTGTCGAGTTCTTAATTTCTAAAAAAGAGCAAGAAGCAAAGCAAAAAAAAAAAAACACGCCAAAAATACTCCACTACCCACCAGCAAAGCCCCTCGTGTGCCTTGGGGAGGGGGAGGCTCCAGCATCACTGGTCCACCTCAGACCTCCTGGGGTGAAGCAGCATATTTGGGGCACCCCATGGGGAGGAATGAGCTGGGCAGCCCCTTCATCCCATCCACCCCAGCTCCTTCCAGCCTGGATGGAGCAGCAAAGCGAAGCAGCCCCAGCTCCAGAGACCAAGGACAAGGTGACAACAGGGAGGGCTGATTCCAGCCCCCAAATTACTCACAGCCCCAGCAAAACCAAACCAAAAATAAACCTTGAGGGATGTGGAGCATAAGGGGACACAAAGATGCCAGCACCGTTTGGCCATGGCCAAACAACAACCAAGGATCTCTCCCAGCACAACAGGTGAGTTAGTGGCTCTCCAAAAAATAAGGGGGAAAACCAAGAAGTCAAGGGATACAAGTTGTGGTTCTTTTCCCTTCCTTTTCTTCCACAAACTAAACCAAAGAAAGCTTCCCACCCACTAGGGAGAAGTTTGCAGAAGCTATGCCAGGAATTTAGATTTATTCCTAGAGTGACTTTAATGGGATATTGAAAAGCTGCTGTAATTCAAAGGTATTAAACAGCTTCTTCTAGTTAAACCAAGATGAAGCAAACCCTTCCACAAACCACTCTGCTTTGAGCCGACCAACACCAGCACAACCAGGAGAGCTCAACACGAAGCCTCAGCAGCAGGTTTGAACCCACCAGGCCCTGAGTTCACAGCTTTTTTTTGTTTAAAAAAAGCAATTTACAGCTTTTTGCCTACCTCCCCATGCAGCTCAGCCTCTGTGATTCACTTACCTCCAGGCTGCAAGAAGCTCCCCGTGGCCACGTCCTGGCTCTGGTGCAGCCCCTCTGATTTCAGGCCCCTGCAAGCATGGCTGACCCACTAATGAGAGGGAACTGGGGCTGAGCAGCTCACTGGTGTCAACAGGGAGAGCTCCCTTAGCACCAGCGACCCCAGACCTGAGTAATCAGCTCTAATAAGGTTGATGGAGACTTTGCCTGAGGTCAAAAACATCCCTGAGGCTTCCTTGTGAGATGGCTGGTGCCACAGGGATTTCAGCTCAAATCCCAGCCCCCTTCTCAACATGCCCTTCAGTCCAGCTACCTGAGACTCATTTTTAAGTTTCAACCCCCTCATTAAATTTGGTTGGAATGAGCTGGATTTGTTAGGATGAGGTGAATGGATAAACCAGAGCACAGCTGGATGAACCCTGAGGGTTCCTTAGGGAAGTGGTGCCAAAGGGACCCCCAAAAAACAAAACAACACCCCAAGCCTCCTAGTGTTCTGGTGCTGTTGGAGAAGGGAAATCGTGCCTGTGTTTAAAAGCTGGAGGATTTCCACCTCTCAATACCTCCAGTGGGTGATGGTGACTCCACCAAGCATGATATCACTGCCCACTAAACCCAAACCAGGTGCTCTGGGGGGGCTACAACCTGTTCTCCTTACTCTCCAGCTGGAGTCACCCACCCAGGCTGGGCCATGGTTAAGTCCTAGACAAGGAGACATTTCCTGATGGGCACACAGAGAGCTTCCCAGTCCCACCTCCCAGACCTGGGCCCCTGCCCAGTTTGCAGTGAAAACTGGGGAAATCCTGCCTCTCCATGCCAGGTAAACACTGGAGGGGCCCCAACTGCTTTTATCTCCAGGCTCCTGCTTTCCATGCTGCATCTTAACACACTTGAGCTCTTCGGGACGCCTCGGTTAAGCCCAGATTAAATCGATAGCTGTGGTGTTAGCAGCTGACCCAGGGCTCTGCCCCAGCCTCGGGCTGTGCCTAACGAGATGCGGATATCCTCGCCTCTCCCTAATGCCTTCTGCAGAGCTGGTCCTTAATCTGTCTGCCGGCCCAGGGGTCACAGCTCTGGGACTCGCTGCTCCATGGCTCTCCAGCTCCATCTGCTTGAGCTGCTGGGTCCCACCTTGCAGGGGAAACGAGGTCCCGGTGGGAGCAGCACTCGGGCTTTTTCCATGGCCACTTCACAGAGTCATTTAGGTTGGAAAAGACCTTGAAGACCATCAAGTCCGACCATCAACCCAGCACTGCCAAGTCCACCACTAAACCACATCAGTTCAGCACAGAGGGTGGTCCCTTCACCGTCAGGCCCTTTGACAACACAAGTTGTTTTGTGGCTGCAGACTTCTCTAGACCTTATCAATGTCCCCAGACAAGGCTGTCACCACTGATGTGTTGAATCCCCCTCTCACCCCATCACTAAATACTGGAGAAGAGCCCAGGGAGGAGGATAGAGACCCCCAGGCTTTGCCCTCACATTGGCCCAGCACCATGACTGGTGGAGCAAGACAACCCCAGCCTCACTGCACCCATCTCCAGCCAGCAACATTTTCTGCCCTGCTGAGACCAACATCAAATGGTTGTGAGCCAGGATGAGAGGAGAGGTGCTCAGAAGATACCAGACATCCAAAACACTCCGAATTTTATTTTATTTTTAGCAATGTTATTTTCCCATCCTCATTTGAGGGTTTTTTTGCAGCAAGAGCAGCTGATGGCCTGGAAACAGGCTCTGAGTTAGGAGCGGGAGGCACCCATCCACGCAGCCCCAGGGAGAGCTTGGAGGCTAAAAACATAGTAAACAGGAAAAACAGCTGAGCAGATAAAGAGGCCACCTCCGACCTGTGAAACACTACCCTGTGAAATGCTGGAAAAGAACCACCCCTCTCACCAGTCCCCGTTTTACAGATGGGGAAACTGAGGCACAGAAGGGGCCGGGGTCAGCCCAGGTAGTTGCAGCACCAAATTTCAAAGCAAAAAAAAAAATATCAAAGCACTTTTCTTTTTCCTCACCCCCCTGCTGGATGAGAGACAGGGCTCAGGATTTTCACTGAGAGGTTAAAAGATTGTCATGAATTCCTTGAGTCGGAGAAGGCTGGAAAATGCTCACCCCAAGCACCAGCTACGGCCAGAGAAACCCAGCACGAGACTTGGCAACCCAAAAGCTTCTGTTTGCCACTTAGATAGAAATAAATCAGAATCAGATGCTCAAAACAGAAAGATCAGAAAGAAAAGAAAAATAAAACCCAAGTAAGATCAAGATCAAGCAAGAAAAGAGCAGTTGCACAACCCCAAACCCCAGCAGGCAGAGCTCTCCTTGCTCCTGAGGCTGCATGGAAAGCTCCCAGCCCTGAAGTGCCCCCCAGCAGAGCCCACACTGGAGAGAGCAATGGAGCAGAGAGCCCAGCCCTGCCCCACGGAGCCTGGCTCCTCAGCCCCGGGGTGGAACAAGGCAGTCTGGAGACACCTGCAAGGGAGCTGATGGAGGAGGAGGAGGAGAGGGATGTGGTGTTAGCAGAGGATGAAATTGCACTGGATGCACTAGCTGTGGTTCACCCTGTGATCGAGATAGCACTGGCCTTGTACCCAGACATGTTACCTGTCTGACCCACATGTCCCTCTTGCCACCATTCAGGGCTTGGCAGCTGGGACTCCTGCCTTGTTGAGGAGCAAGGAGTGATGCCAGTGCTCTTGTTGGAAGCAAGAGAATCACAGACTGGTTTGGGCGGGAAGGCACCTTTCAAGGTCATCTGATCCAACGCCCCTGCAGGGAGCAGGGACATCTGCAACTAGACCAGGTTGCTCAGAGCCCCCGGCCAACCTCACCTGCAACGGTTCCAGGGATGGGGCAGCCACCACCTCTCTGGGCAACCTGGCACAGGCTCTCACCACCCTCAGCAGCAACAATTTCTTCCTTCTCTCTAGTTTGAATCTCCCTCTTTTAGTTTAAAACCATCCCCTCTTGTCCCGTCCCAACAAGCCCTGCTCAAAAGTCTGTCCCCACCTTCCTGACAAAACCCCAGTGTCTGCAAAGTCTGTAGGTCAAATTCATCCCTGCCCTGCCCTCCCCCCAGCTGAAGCACTGGGATCACAGCACCAGGATCACAAGTATCACACTGCTGAACTGGGACAGGATGGGTGCTGAGCTGCCCCAGCCCAGAGCATCGCTCCCCTGCAGCCTCTGCCTGCAACTCCACCCCAGAGACCTCCTGGGGAAGAGCAGGAGGCCACTGGTTTTTCCTCCTTGCAGCGAGAAGTGGGAACAAACAACATCTTGGAGGTTTCTTGGTGTCATCCAGCTTTCCTACAAAGAAATCACCATCTTTCTAGGGTATGTTTTCTCCTCACTACCCTCCCAGCCTGCTTCCCCTTCCCTCTCCAGCATCCTGCTGCTTCGTCAAAAAGTCTCTCTCGCCTTCTCCAAAGTTTGGAGTGATATTACAACCTCAGATGTGTTTTTCTTGCTCTCAGGGTCCTATCAACCCCCCGCAGAGGGGGCCAGGGCAGCCTATTGCCTTGAGCTGCACTCAAGGGGTGCAGGAGAGAGCTGCAAAAACCAGGCACATCTGAGAGCTCTTCAGATCTGCGATATGATCAAGATCGACGGAGCCTGAGATAGGCTTCCCCCTCCCCTTTTTCTTTCTCTCTCTTGATTTTTTCTCCCCCCCCCCAGCCTTTTATTCCCAGTGGCCAAGAACATTTAGTCTGGCCGGGAAAAGGAAATCTCATTACAGAATTATGGTTCATTTAGCAGGTCCCACTGGAAGCCCTGCAATAACCAATGGCTTCCTAACAGGATTAGCCAATGTCTGAACCTCCCAATCTCACTGCAGTTGTCTCCACTCCCCACAGCAGGCTTGAGGACCCCAGAAAACCCCAAGCAGCCGCTGAAACCCAAGATGCAGGTGGACACAGAGGAGGAAAGACTGATGGGACTGGGGATATTAACTTCAGAAATACAAGCAAGGCACTGAAGTGATGCAAGTTCTGCTGCAGCCTTAACTATGACATTCCCTGCCTGCTGCACATGAAGCAGCACTGAGATGCTCATGTAAGTTGGTTGAGGGTCTTCTTGACACTAATCTTGGTGTCTACATGAACATGAAGGTTTTTGGTTGGCATCATGTTCCATGGTGACACATTTTCTGGGATCAGCTCTCTGTTGTTAGGAGGGTAGGAGGACTTAGGACAAAATAACTCAGAGGAGGAGAAGATCAAGAAAGAACACAAATTATATGAGGCCACCAGAACAGCCAAAGCCAAGTTTTGCCTTCAGTGATGCTGAAATCTCTTTGCTTCTCCCATCCCTATGAAGAGGTGGTGAAAGAGCAATAAACTGGGCGTAGCACTGTGTGTGAAACCACCTCTGTGGTTTCACAGGGGTGAACGTCTGCCTCTGTCACAAATCTGTTCCCAGTGTTCATTACCACACCGCTCGATAAATGGAGAGAACACAAACACTGTCCCCAGCAGAGCTGACATTGAGGATGGTGAAGCCACCTTTTCCAACCCAGCCTGGAGCTGGCTGCCTGCTTGGCACAGCAGCCCAGCCCCGGGCAGGGAGGCAGTGGCAGGAGCCTTGCCAAATATTTCATAGAATCCTAGAATACCAGGTTGGAAGGGACCTCAAGGATCATCTAGTCCAACCTTTCAAGGTAAAAATAGAGTTTAAATGAGCTGGCCCAGCACCCTGTCAAGCTGAATCTGAAACTGTCCAATGTGGAATCTCCCTTGGGAGATTATTCCAATGTCTAATTGTTCTCATAGTGAAAAATTCTCTTCTGGAGTCTAGTTGGAATCTTCCCAGTAGTAACTTGTCCTCAGATATTTCTCCCTCCAACTGATGAAGATGATGGGAATTGTCTCCATGGCATCCCTCCAGGTGTGCAAAACATGGGCATGTTTTTCTTGGTTTGCCTTCACCTGGAGCAGGGAGAGGTGGCAAAGCTTTGGTTTAACCAAAAGCAAACAGCATAAAACCAAGATTGCCAAGAGAGTTTTCTCACCACTACCTTACTCCAGGACAAATCTACCCAACCTTACTCCATCACACATCTGCTACGGGGAGCTTTTACCATGACAGAGTCTACACTGACCACCCCAGGGTGCAGCCCTGTAGACATCCAGGTCCCCTGGGACCATGGTCCACCACAGTCCTCTCCAGTGAGGAGTGGGAGACCTGGGAGGTGCTGGAGCCCACCCCAGCCCCATCTCCAGACATGCCTCTGAAAACACAAGAAGCCCAGGGTGGTGACTCTCAACTTTGATGCTCTGGCTGAGCTGGGGTGGCTGAGAAACATCATTAGTGCTGGTGGAAATAAAAGGCCACGTAGGGTTGTTTTTTCGAGCGGAGCACCGCATCCCTGGCCACGCAGCTCCCACGCTGTTCCAGCTCACCAGCAGACCTGGAGATCATTAGCAAGACTTTTAGTGGAGGTGAAGGGATGAGGTGGCCTTCAGAGCACGGCAACAAATGCGCGTGGGCAGGGGTTAAGTGCTGGGGGTCAGAAAGCAGCAGCGAGCGGGGGTTTGTGCACACGGGGTGAGGGGGACCTTCTGGGAAGGCAGTGGGGACTTGATGGGCTTTGCACAAGCAGCCTGAGGGACACAGCACAGGGTGAAAACAGAAGCTGTGGGAAGAGGGGAGGGAGGGGTGATGCAGAGTCGAGAGCAGAAGTTTGGCTGCTGCACACAGCGTGTAATTCAGTTTGCAGCGTCTCGCTGAAGCCAAGAGCTGGAGGAAGAGGCCAAAAGGGATGAGGCGTTTATGCAGCTAATGAGGACACACTGGTTGTCATCATCCCTGCTGGCGAGAGCACCCCAGGAGGGTGCAAACCCCCGCTCCCGGCCTTCCACCAGCCTCACATCACTGGGAACACAAGTAGGGAGGAGGATGATGGATAACTCTGTCTGTCTGTCCTGGGTACCAGCAGCAGGGTGCAGAGGATGGGCAGGGGAAGGGACTGTCTGTGCCCTGCTGGAAAACCAGGGCATAGATGTTCTCATTCTCTCAGTGAAGAAATTGTTGTTGTACCAGTATTCTTGGCTTTGGGGAGGATTTTTTAGCCACTTTTCACTGCAGACTGAGATAGCACAGAGGTGTGAGTGCTCTGCCCCCTCTGTCCCTTCAGCATGGACCTCTGAGCACCATCACCCTTCTAGCATTGCTGCCTACCACCACTGTGCAGGACAGAAACACTACCTGGTGAGCTGGGGATGAGCAAATCTGACCTTCAAGCAGAACCACCTACAACATCCAAGAGCATCAACGACCATAGAGGAAGGGATCATAGAATGCATTGGGTTGGAAGGGGCCTCCAAAGGTCATCTAGTCCAACCCCCCTACAAGAAGCAGGGACATCTCTACCTAGGTCAGGTTGCTCAGAGCCCCATCAAGTCTGACCTTGAATGTCTCCAGGGATGGGGCCTTCACCACTTCTCTGGGCAACCTGTTCCAGTGATCCGCCACCCTCATATTATGTCCAACCTAAATCTACCCTTTTCTAGCTTAAAACCATTACCCCTCATCCTATCACTACAAACCTTTGAGAACAGATCTTCTGCCTTCCTGTAGGCCCCTTTCAGGTATTGGAAGTTCAATATAAGGTCCCTCTGAAGCCTTCTCTTCTCCAGGCTGAACAAGCCCAATTCTCTGAGAGGTGCTCCAGCTATCTGATCATTTTTGTGGCTCTTCTCTGGACATGCTCCAACAGGTCCATGTCCTTCTTGTGGATGCAGAACCTGACCTGGCTGGTGACAAGCCCTGACACAACTCCACACCACACACTGTCCAAAGCAGCCGCACAGCTTCCTCCCTCCCCTCTTTCCATTTTCTCTCTCTTCTTGTTTGTTTGGCCATCCAAACATTTCTCAGCAGCAACAGGATCTGGCAACCCAAAACTTTCCCTAGGGACAAAGTTCTGGCATCCAGTGGCCAAGTCAGGAGACTCTGGAAAGTTGCTCTGAGCCTGTCTCATCTCACAACTTGACATATCACCGCTGTCCATTTCCCTTCCCAAGGAAATCTGATTTGGTCCAAAGTTTATAGTTTCAGTGACCTAATCCCAGCATAGTTGTTCCTGTTTCCCTTTAATTTACTGCCGCAGCTTGTATTAATTGATGTATTGCAGAGGGCTTGAGCCAAGCTAATTGTTTTAGAAAAAGAAAAAAAAAAAGAAGAAAGAAAGGGAGATGTGAGGTCCCTCAGTGGATTATGAAGGTATTCAAATGGGAACCAGCAGCTACCAGAAAATAGCAACAACTCCCAACAGAAGCAACTATCTGAGGAGATAGAGGCCATCACACTCCCTGCAAACAGAAATATCTTCCCTGAGATGACCTTGAGGAGAAAGGCAAGGTTGGGAAGTGGAGGACCGTGATCTGCTCTACTCTGCTGGGGCTGCTTCACCCCTCTGGCTCTTCCCTCACCCCTCTGGCTGCTTCTGTCACTGGCTGGTAGTGGGGATCAGGAGAGGAAAAAGGCAAATTCCACCCCTCACCCAGCAAGGATGGTCTAGGGAACCAGAGGCTGCTCAGCTTGCTGAGAACATGGTGGAGCAAATCCTCCTGGAAGCTGTTTCCATCCATGATGGACAAGAAAGTCATGAGACCTGCCAGCAGGGATTTATTGGGTGTAAATCACAGCCAATGGACCTGGTCACCTTCCAGGGTGAGATGATTGACTCTGTGGACCAATGCAGAGCAGTGCGATCTGTTTAACTTATCACAGAACCACAGAATGGTTTGGGTTGGAATGGACCTTAAAACTCATCTCGTTCCAACACCCCTGTCATGGAAGGGACACCTCCCAGTAGATCAGGTTGTTCAAAGCCCCATCCAACCTGGTCTTGAACTTCAACATCACTTTAGCAAGGCCTTTGACAGAGTCTCCTGTGGTATCCTTGTGGCCAAATTGCAGATAAGTAGATAAATCTGGGACAAGCTGCACTCTCAGCTCATTTTGAGATGATACCAGATAAGAGAGAGCAGTTGACATGCTGGAAAGCAGGGCTGGTAACAGGGAGATCACGATGGGCTGGAAGAACAGCCAATGGGAGTCAGGGAATTCAAAGGCAAACACCAAGTCCTATTCCCCTGGAAAGGGATAACCCCAAGTAACAGGACAGGATGGGTCCAAATAGCTGGAAAGCAGCTTTGGAGAAAATGATCTGGAGATCCTGCTGGACAAGAAGAATTATGGTTCAACTTGGCCAATGCCAGCTGCTTCTCTGGGCTGCACTATTCCCCTCTATTTGGTACTTGCGAGTCTGGACAGTGTCAAGTTCTGGGCTCCCCAGGACAAGACAGACATAGACACACTGGAGGAAGTCCAGTGGAGGCCACCAACCTGATCAAGAAGTGGAGCAGGAGCACACAATGCACAAGGGGAAGCTGCAGGAGCTGAGCTCCTTCTCTCCAAAGGGAAGAAGAAGAGACCTACCGGCTGCCTGCAACCACCCAAGTGGAAGCTGGGGAGAAGATGGCAAGAGGTCAGCAGAAGCAGGATGAGATGCAACAGCACAAGCTGGAACATGAAGCATTCTGACTAGTGGAGAAAAAAAATGTTCACAATGAAGGTGATCAAACATACGGGATTGTGATCCTTGAAATTATTTGAAATTCAACTGAGTCATGTCCCTGAGCAACAACCTCTGGCCCTACCTTGGGCCAAGATGGTCATGGTGCAGGAGGAGGAGGCAGGGCACAAGGCAGAGTACAGAGATTCCTTGCACAGGCATGGTCTGGAGACCTCACACACACTCGTGCAGAGCAGAAGCCAACAGAGAACAAGATAGAGAAGGGTTAGGGTGGAGGCTTCACCTCCACCAGATGGGACCACATGATGGGATCCACCTGATGAGACCACACAGTGTTTCTAGGACCTGACGCACAATGTGGTGCTCTCGGGAGGGGTCTTTTCTGCCCTCCCTCATCTCCCTGACCCCTGTCCCTGCCATCCTTCCTCTATCTGCCCTGCAAGAGACAGGGCCAGAAGCCAAACCCCAGCACCAGGTCAAACTGAGACCTTTGTATGCAGCACCACAGAGGAGATGGGGCTGCATGGAGGGACACCCCAACACACTAGAGCAACACCCAAGCCCCCAACACTTCTAAACCACAACATCACCAAAGTATTAAAGTTTTCCAGGCAAGAAAACTTTCTCCTTGTTGTTTTCCCAGCCCAAAGCCCCCCCCCCTCCCCCTTCCCATAAATCAGCCCAGGCTCTTTCAGCAGGGCTCTTGCCGAGAGGTTGATTTATTCGGGAGCAGCACAGGGAGTTTCCAGATTAACACTAATTGCTCTCCCAAATTACTTAATAGTTTAAATTGCAGTCCTCTCTTTGGAAATCATCGCAGACAGTTCAATAAAAAACTATCATCGAAGAGACAACTGCAAATTGATAAAGTCTTTGAGACGAGGCTAATATCATTGCTGTCTGGCAAATTTATTCATCTGAAACCAAACGAGGAGGATAAACAGCCTGGCTCGGTGAGGAAGCCACTGTGCTGCTCAATTCTCTCCCAGAGATGCTCTTATTACTCGGAGAGAGCCACGACACTGCTGAAACAAGGCTGCAATGCCCGTGAATGAATAGCACCAGCCTTTGCCTCGCTGAGAATAAACAAAATTGATAAAGAATGTAATAATAATAAGGCGAGTGGTAGTTCTGAGTGGAGGCAGGAGCTGGTGCTCCCCTCCCGGGGGGGCTGCAGGAACCGGCTGGCGGGCACCAAGCTCCCGCGGGCTTGAAATTGTCACCCAGGAGGGGAGGGGAAAACTTGTTTCATTTTGGCCGTTTCCCAATTTCCCGGCCTCTCTGGGGGCAGGAGATGGGATGTGGCTGGCAGGGGAGGGCCAGATGTGTGCTCATCTTCTTGCTGCAGGGAAAAGGGGGGGCTGCTGAGGACACCAGTAGGGACACAAGCCTGGCCAGGAGGCTTCAGGACCAAGGGAATGGGTGTAAAGGAAACACCAGGGTGGGTTGGGGGGATGCTGGCCAGGACAGACCCACCACGACCATCCCCTCTGCCATGCAATATTTTGGGGCTCACTGGGAACATCCCCTCTATCGTGTAATATTTTGGGGGTCACTGGGAGCATCCCTTCTGCTGTGCAATATTTTGGGGTCACAGTGAAGCCCAGTAGGATTTGTATGAAGGGTCAAGGAGGACCTAAGCACCAGCACGGCCATGGCCAGGCCCACCATCCTGGAGTGACCCCACTTCCCAGCAACCCCGCAGGACCCTGCACACACTGTCAAGCCCCTGCTCCTCCTGCAGCACCATCCGCTCCCTGGAGCCAAGCAAGTTGCTCATTTTCTCTGTTTTTAAAATAATGTTGGAAGGTTTGGCTGCGGGTGCTGGGGGAACAGAGTGTTTGCTGACACTGACTGATGGGCAGTAGCTCAGCCCCATCTGCCTGTAACACAAACCCCACCCACACTAGGCCCCCTCCAGCACAGGGCATCCCACCAAAAACCGCAGCAAGAACCTCCTCACTGTGTCAGGGAGAGGACTCTGATGCACCAGTGAGCGGTGTGGGAGCGAGGGGGTTACTGGGAGCCGCTGCCCAGCACGGTGCCAGGAGCCACAGGGATTTGAGAGCCAGCCCAGCCGATGGCTGCCATCTGCTCCTGGCACCTCATGCCACGAGTGCACGGAGCAAACACCCCGCAGCCAGCCCTCCTCCCCACCACTGCTGGCCGAAAACAGCCAGCAGCCCTACAAGCCCATGCCAGTGGGTTCAGTGCGGGCAGTGGGGAGATGCCAGCAGCTGGGGCAGCAAGAAGCAGCAGCGTGGTCTGCTCTGGCCAAGCTGCCAAAGCCCTTTGGAGTGTGTAAAGAGCAGCAAAACATTGCCTGTGTCAATAGCTTCACAGCCAAGGACATGTCCCCTTGTCCAGGGAGCAGCCAGTGGGATGCTGTGAGGTCCCTACACTCCCCCCGCTTCTGCCACCCAAAGATGCACCAACAGCACCACTTCTGTGCCATGCTGATGCCAAGAGATCTCCTCGGGCAGAAGCTCATCATCCTCAGGACACTCGGAAGCTCCTGGGGCTGCAGGCAAGGGAGGGATGTGGTGGCAGAGCCTGTGCTAAAGGGCATTCACACGGCAACCCATGGGGCTGAAGCTTTGATGCTCCCCCCCAGGCATGGGGAACAGCAGTGTGGAGATCCATGCCCATCCCTCTGGGAAGGCATCCAAGGGAGCCTGCTTGGCAAAGTAGCCAATTAAAGTAAGAAACAGGCAAACAGTGACACGCAGCCTTGGCTGCCATGGGCTGGTGGCCTCCAAGCCATGGGGGAGAGCGACCGAGTTTCCTGACCCACATCCCAACACCCCCCCCCTCAGGGCTCTGAGAAAAAAAACCCCTTTAAAACCAAATAAATAAATAAATAAAAGTCTCATTCATCATTCAGCCTCTGTTTGTTTTCTGCGCTCCGCTAAGCTCAAACAAGCAAAACAGATTAGCTGGGCTCATTTGTTTCCTACTTAATTACACCTCTTCGGTGCTGATGTAATATTTCAAGATTTGGGTTGCTAAGGCTGAAAATCCACCTGCCCCCCTCCCACACCCACCTTGGCTTTTCATTCCCATCATGAAAAAGCCCAGATGGTTTGTTTTTTGGGGTTTTTTTTGCAAGAAACCCTCTAATTATTGAGGAATTCAACACTCAGAATTCAGAAGCTGCCAGCGAGTGCTCAGGTTGTCAGAAGCAGATGGACGACGGCTCCAGCTTTTGATCAGCCTCCCAACCCCTTCCCGAGAAACAGGGAATGGGGAGGAGGGATAAGGACCCCACATCTGCAGCCACACGCGGCCCTGGATAACTTTAGTCCTTCCCCCCGCCTCCCAGGATTGCTTTGGCATCAATAGGACTTCCCAGGAAGCTGGAGCAGCTGCGTGCCAACGCAGTTTGCAGGATGAGGTCCTTGCTGGAGGAAGGAGCACACGCCTCCCCACAGAAGCTGCTGAGATGTAACACCCCCCCCCCCCCAACTTTGGCTGCTTTTTTCCTCCCTTCCCTGACCCCATAGCCATCCCTCTGCACCCCTCATCATTTCACCCATGCTGAAAATTCGCTGAGGTGGAGCACGCCTTGCCAGGTCATGCCATGTAGAAGCTAAAGGTCCCAAAAGAGCAGCAAGATGCACGTGGGAGGGATTTTTTAAGGCTCACAGTGATCAGATGGTCCCACAGCCCCCAGACACGCTGAGCTGGGATGGAGCTGCTGACCTCCTGCTATGGCCAAAGGGATGCGACAGCAGCACCAGCCCCCAGCCCACACTGCAAGGCCAAACCTGGGCCCAAGGGGTACAACAAGCGGAGCACCCAGAAGGTCGGGGACAAGAAGTGGTCCCCCTGAGGTTCCAAGGATTTCATAGAATCAAAGAATCATTTAGGTTGGAAAAGACCTCTAGGATCATCAAGGCCAACCTTGGATTAAAGAACCAGCAGGGGAGGTGGGGGGAGAGCAGATCCCCATGATCCCATCCCAAACAAACCACAGTGCTTCCATGCCTGGAAACCTCCCAGTTCAGTGGGAGTCAAAGATGTTCTCACCCTCTGAGCCACACAGGGTCACCCCAGAGCCTCTCCTCTTGCCACCCCACAGCCAGCCCCCCCCAGGTGCCCCTGCCACCCCCAGCCTTACTTGTGTCTGGAGAGACTGGCCATGGGGCATCATCCCCCGCTGCCGACGCCGCTTGGCCGAGGCCCCGCTCCCCCCATCCTGCCTTGCAGGATTCCAGCCCCAAAAGGAAAAGCAAACAAAAGGCACACACCGACTCCATCCAGGAGGCGAGGGGCTGGTCAGAGCAGGGGGAAGAGAGGAGCTGGGCGAAGAGGAGAAAGGGATCTGCTGGCGGTGGAGCCGCAGGAGGGCTGCGTGCGCGGTGCCGAGCCGGCTGCGCGGCCCCAGTCAGCTTTCCCACGCTGGCATTCCCTATCGCCGGGGCCCAGCACCGTCCTCATCCCCTCCCCAGGCCATGCCCAGCACCACGCAGCTCTCCCAGGACCCAGCACCCCAGGCAGGGCATCCCCATGGTTGGGATGGGGGGAAATTGTTTGGGATTTGGGGTGACCCGCGGGGCGCCCGGTGCCAGCACAGCTGCAGAGTCCCCGTCACAGATGGGCAAGGACAGAGGGTTTGGTTACTCAATAACTTTTAACTTCCCCAGGTGGAAGCTGCTCCACAGCTGCCTAAATCACACAGGCTGCAAGTTCAGGCATTTAGTAGGTTAAGGGATGTCTCTGCCTTGGGTCAGCTGGTGGGGTTGGGAGCAAGGAGCGCAAGGACAAGAGAAAGCTTCAGATTTGAGCTCAAAACACCCAACTAATGGGAAAACAGAGGAGGAGAAAGCCCAGCAGCCCCTCACTGCTGCAGAAACAGGCTGCAGCGGGTTGTCCCCTGCTTCCCTGGGGACATGTGCATGGGGGATCAGGACCTTCCTCTCTGCAAAATGCTTTTTCCAAAGCAGAACAAGGTGCAGCCCCAAGAAGAAGGCTATTTCCACACCACAGCCAGAATGAGCAAGGCTCCTTTTGCCTTAAACCAAAGGAATTATATATGTCTATAAGGAAGGAGTCGGGGTTTTTTAACCCACCCCCCAGAAGAGCTGGCAAGGAGCTCTCATCCTTGGTGCAGTGGGGGGGTTTTGTTTGGACTTCACCTCCCTGGCTTGATCTGGAGATAATGGGTCTTTCCGGGCATCTTGAAGGGTTTTACATTGATTTTTCTCTGCTACAAAGTGAGGGAGAGTAGAAAGAGGCACACGAGCTCCTCACCACAACTTCAGCCCCTTGTGCCGCAAAGTCAGGTGTGCCCAGATAATTAGGATGCATCCGAGGACTGCTGCACTAATTAAACCAGTGCTTCAAGATTAAATCATCGTCAGGGACCCTGTTGTCTCCTGTCCCCTCCAATCGCCCCATCCAGCACCTACCCAGCAGTGGGAGAGCTGCATCCCAATTCAGTGTCAGGTTTGGATACTGCAAAACCCCTGAGCTTCCCCAGCTCAGCTGGAGCAATTTGGTTCTTCAAATTTAAGATATTTTAACCCCAAGCAGGAGCCCTGCAGCCCTGAGCAGAGAAGGTCACACATTGCACAGCATGGACATGGCTCTCTTGCTGAGAAGCCCCGGCTCAACCTCAAGGAACCCAAACCTTGTAAAATAAAAATAATTTTCAAAAGGCACATCCTGCCCTGCTTGCAGCCAACACCTACAGATCAGGTCCCTGCTATGCTTCATACAAGCCCTTCCCATCCCAATATCACCTGGATGCTGCTTGAGAGCAGAAATGTTGTCATACACGCCCTCCAGTTGCTGTTTTCCAACAAAACCCCTTTTATCCAGCTGCAAGCAATTTATCCCAGTGTTTTCCTCTCCCAAAGCCAGAGCCAGTCCCTAGTGCTCTGCACTGGAGCCATTTACCACCAAGTCTCCATGAGAATGGCTTTTGAGCAGCCACCTCGGAGCAGAGGCATTGGGGCAGTTCAGTGTTCCTGCCCTTAAACCCCCAACAGGGACTTCCCAGCCCAGGATTCCCAGGATCCATCCCCTGGATGGAAACAAGAAAGGGGCAGCCAAAAAAGGTGCTGATGTACAGGCCATTTTTATAATCGACTACAGACATTTAGGGAAGGGGCTTGGACATCTCCAGCAGAGCAGGAGAAAGGCCTGGAGGGATGTCCCGGGGCTGCAGCCAGATAGCAGCTCCCACTGGGGCAATTGCTGGTTTATCACCTTCCTAAGCTTCTGAAGGCAAGACCTTTGCCTTCCCCTCTTTATTTCCACAGGCAAGAATGTTTTGAGCCTCCACAACAGTTTTATCCACCCCTTAAGGAGCTGAGTATCACCTCTCCACCTACTCAGACCCCAAATTCCACCCCCCCCAAGCACAAGACACCCCAAAATGTAGCTCACAGCACATGTCCCCACAGCATCCAGCATTGCCCCAGGCCCCTGGCAGGCACAGACCCAGCCTGGATCTCCACCCCCCAGCCCAGGTCTCGCTCACCGCCAGGTCCAGGGATGGCTGCAGGGTTGTTCCCCTGGGAAAACAGCCCCACGGGTGCTCCCCGGGAGGCTGCGGCTGAGCTGTGGGCAAGCAGAACCCAAGGGCCCCTCTCCTCTCCTGCCAGGTCCATTGTATTTAAGGTCTGGGAGAAAACACTGATAATGGGGCAATTCATTTTCCTCCCACCACATGAGGCAGGTTTGCTCCCAGCCAAGCCCAGGGGCAGGACGTAGGGGAAACCACCGAGAGTGTTTGCCCAGGCACAGAACAAGGGATTTCCACTGCCAAAACCTTCCCCTTCCCAGCACAGGAGCTGCCTGGAGCCTCCCCACATCTCAGGGGATGCCAATGGGATTTGTGAGGTGCTGGCTGCAGAGCCAATGCCACCTGGTAGAGCCATGGTTTAGTTGCTCCACCAGCATGGATGCGCTGCTGTAAATGTAAACAAATTCAGAAACAGCCCAATGTGTGGGGTTAGGGGGGGGTCTGGACAGGAAGCAGGGACTGATCACCACAGTATATGAGGCTGTGAGCTAATCTGAGCTGCAAACCCCCCATGCAAGGGTTAGGCAAGGACCTGTCATCACCCAGGATGCTGGAAAAGGGCTTGCATGGAGCAAGCAGCTGAGAAGGAGTTAGATCCTTAAAAAAAAAGGCAGCGTGGTCAGGCTGGGGAAAGACTTGTGACAATGAGGATGACTATACCACATAAACACAGCCACAAACCTCCTCACCCATTTGGGTTTGCAGGCCTGAAAATAGCCACCAGTAAGGGAAACCCAACCTGGGGCTAGGCTGCTGCTGCAACACCTCTCTAATCTCAGTGTCAATGAGCCTGGGGGTGGCTGTCCCCTCCTGTGTCCCCCTCCCCCCCAAGTCACAGGGCAGCAGTCAAAGCCACAAGAGCCTGTTGGTGCAACATCAGCTTGATGGTGTCAATAGACACAGAGGAACAGCTGGTCCCCAAGCTTGGAGCATCCCTGATGACCCTTTGAGTTCCCACATCACACTGTGGAGAGGATGGGATTGGAAACAGCCCAGTAGCCAGCAAACCCAGCACTGCTAAAGCCCCTGAGATAAATAGGTGTTTATGGAGGTGATTCTCCAAGGGAGCTTCACAAATCCACCCCCCCACCCCCCCTCACCCCCCGTGAGCTTCTAGAGCAGCTGCGTGACTGGGTATAATCATGGTAGAACTGGTGAAGAAGGATTCGTGTCCCTTGACCACACAGAAGGGCTGTATTGCCCCAGCAGATTGTAGCTAGCATAGGGTTCCTCTGGAGATGGAGGGGAGAGCCCGAGGAGGATCCCCATCCCAGACATCCCTCTGCCCTGGCCACATGGAGGGTGATGGGGGCAGAAGCTCTTGCTTTCATGTTTAGTGGAAAAAATGGTTTCTGATGCTCCTCACAGCATCCCAGTGCTGCCAGAAAACAAACCCACGTGGGCTGTAGTCAGGTGAGATTGGGGTGGTGCCGTCACCCTGCCCATCACCATGGGGCTGAAGGGGACCAGCACCTGGCTGAGCTCTCCCACAAGGGTTGCTGAAGAGGAGGAAGAGAGGAGAGGCTGAAGGCTCACCCGTGGTACCTGCCAAGTTGCTGGGCTTTTTCTCTGTGAGATGAAACAGGGATGTGGAGCCAGTGGGTTCCACAGAGCGCCCCTACTCCATAGCTGTCCCTAGGATGGTGGGCACAGGGTTTTTCTCGTGCACTCCAGAGCCCCAAAAAGCTCAACCCATGCCCAGGAGAGCTGGGACAACCTCTCCTCTGCTCACAGCCCAGCACTGGCTGCCCAAATGCCCCCCAAGTGAAAACAACCCTCCAAGTACCCAGGCACCAACCCCAAGCTACAGTTTGATTTTCCAGGGGGACCTTCAGCACACCCATCTCCACACCACAGAGACCTCACAGCACACCCAACAGCAAGGCGATGTCCTGGGCCCCCACCCCAGCTCCACAGACACAGAAAGCCACCTTGCCCCAACAAAACATGGAATAAATAAATAGCTGTGAGGCACAGGAGAGCCTTCAGCCAGTTCTTCTACCTGGTGCAGGTCTTGAACCCTCAGAGGAAGCTGCCAGTGCACAGTTTAGGGCAAAAAGCTGGGAATTGGAATGGCTGCTCCTTCCCAGGAGGAAAGGGTCCTGTGCTGGGAGCCAAGTGGGAGCTCACGTATCTCCAGGCACAGGGCAAGGAAGCCTGGGTCAGGTTTCTGTCCTGGAAGGCAGCATAAAAATAGAGGTGAGGAAAGGGAATCTGCTGAGCAATGGGACAGCAGAACTATGGGAATCTGGGTAAGGGCAGCCCCCAGCCCAGTAACCAGGCAGGAGAGGATTGAGCAGCTCTTTTATATGCCCTGGCTGGCATTAATCCCACTAATGAGCAAGGCCTTCGTGCAAAGTGGGCTCAGCTTTGCGACCAGCTGATGGCAACCATCTTGCTAAAGGGTGGGTGGCCGCCACAGAAGTGGCCAATTAGTCCCAGCATCATCAGTCATCTGCCCAGGGCTCACACAGCCCCCATAATGCTCTCCAGGACATCCATGATGGAGCAGGCTTGGGCTGTCCCAGCATGTCCTGCTGCTGGGACAGGACAGCCCTTGATGAGCTAATCAAGGCCTAATGAAGGGCTGGAGCTGTGCTTTATCCCCCAGTTTGTGCCCACACATGCATCACCCAGGCAGGACTCCCCCCCAGTCTCTGCTGTGGTGGCTCTGGAGGGTCTCAGCTCACCCTTGACCCCCCCAGAAGGACCCAGCCCTGTGCTCCGGCTCATTGAGGCTTCTGAGAAAGCCCAGGAGAGCCTGGGGAGGAAACATAAATTACAGCAGCCAAACAATGTCCCATTGTCAGGCACTGCCACCATCCCAGCCCATGTGCCCATCCCAGGGAGGACCAGCACCAGCAAGATGGTCCAGGTCTGGGTCAGTGATGCAGAACCCCCACTAACCCCATCCTGGCTCTTGCAGCATGAGCGTTGCATTAATCCACAGGGGTCCTCCTGCTCTGCAGGTCCAACCCCCCCCAGAAACCCCCTGGTGCTGGGATGGGTGAGAGCACTGGCTGGCTGCCACTACTGCTTCTCACCCGCTGGGCTCAGGGCTCCCCGTCAGCCTTTTTTTCTACTATTTCTTCTGATACAGAGCAAAAAGAGGAACCCAAACCTGCTGGCAGCAGACCCGGTGCCTGGAGCTGTCCCTGCGGTGACAGCATGGGGAGGACCAGAGGCTGGTGGCTGGTGTCCAGCTCTAGCAGCCAAGTGAGTCATCTTGGTGCTCTATAGTTGATTTTCTAAGCTCAGGTCAATAAAAAATTTCAACATGTGCTTTATTTTGGGGGCAATCAAGGAAGATATCTGAAAGAGGCCTATAAGAAGGCAGGTGAAGATCTGTTCTCAAGGGTTTGTAGCAACAGGATGAGGGGTAATGGTTTTAAGCTAGGAAAGGTTAGGTTTAGGTTGGATATTAGGAAAAAGCTCTTTAATATGAGAGTGATAGATCACTGGAACAGGTTTCCCAGAGAGGTGGTGGAGGCCCCATCCCTGGAGACATTCAAGGTCAGGCTTGATGGGGCTTTGAGCAACCTGCCCTAGTTAGAGATGTCCCTGCTTCTTGTAGAGGGGTTGGACTAGGTGACCTTTAGAGGTCCCTTCCAACCCAAACCATTCCATGATTCTATGATAAAACCCCGTGTGTCTGGAGGGAGGGTGGGTCACCCAAGCAGCACACATGGGGACACCTCAGAAGCCACCCTCTCTGTGAAAACATGGATACCATCTGCTCTCCTCCTCCACCAACACGTCTGACCCCTAAACTGTTACTAACCCCAAGGAAAGAGTCCATGTGGTGCCCGTGCCCTCTCACACCAGCCAGGCTGGCTGCACCCAAGCAGGAGCGAGTCCCAACCCACGGCCCCGCAGCATTGCCATGGGCTCACCCAGGAGCAACAGCAGGAGAAGCAGAGCTGGTATCCTGGGGCTTTAGCTCCTCTTCCACTCCCTGCGTTTATTCCTTGCCTGCGAAATGTTAATGGCTCGTGATTCATCAAGAGCGAGAAGGAGATTACAGACACGTGTGCGTATTCATGTGGCTCCCTGATACACACACACACACATATATATGCAGATATGCATTCAGAGGCGCCTCTAATCCGCCAGCACCATTGTTTTGGGGAGATATTGCACATTTATCCCCATCCTGGTGCTGGCATCTCATTAGGCACAAGCCAGGAGCTAGCTGAGCATCCCCGCGCGGGGCTCAGCAGGGGCTCGGCGCTGACGCCAGCGTTTCAATTAGTGGCTCCATCCCTGGAGCCCTGCTGCCCAGTTACACACCAGTGCCAACCAGTTACACTCCAGGCTGGTGAGAACCCTCCAGATTTACACCAGGGGAACCACCAGCAGGGTTCAACCCCCAGTTTCTTGAATGTATGCAAGAGATAGTGACGCCGTGATGCAGCCAGCATCCCTTTTAGCCTACAAGGAGGCCAGGGGGTGGCACAGTCCCCAGCAGGGAAAGGGCATAAAGTAGCAGCTCTTTATCCCCAAATCTCCTGTTCCTCTCTCCTCTGGGACATCCATGTCCGATCACAGCAGCCCCCTTTCCATCCTTCCCAGGAAAATCCCCCCGGCCAGCCCCACCACCTCTCCCTATCCAGGATGTGACTGTTCTAATTGGTTACCAGCTCCTGCAGGCTTTGAAAGATGAAAAGCCCTCGACAGGAGAAGTGTTGAGCGTTCATGGTTTATTAATGGTGAGCCATCATTATTTTACCTTTCAAGTACTCGGGCAATAGCAAGGAGGGAAGGAGATGGGGGGGAGCGACACAAACCCTCCGTGATTTTCTCCTCCATCTCCCACCATCGGGTACCTTCCGCGAGCGAACGCCACCGCTGCTTTCCAACGGGCTCTTCTACAGATTTATGGTGGCCCCCCAGTAAAACAGCATGGGAGAAGCAAGCAAACAAACAAAGCAGCAGATGCGAGGAGCCTCCAGTGCTTCATCACCCAGCTCAGCTGTCCCCACGGGGGTCTGGTTTGGGAGGAGCATCCCCCCGGCACACATCCCAACCCCAGCCCCTCCACCCAGCAGAGATTTATCTGCTGCCTCCCCCACCACTTGCCCAACTTGCATCTCCCTGAGGCTCCCATCCAAATGTTCACCGTGAATTATCATCCCCAAAGGGCTGGGCTGTGAGGTGACACGGTGGGAGAGAGGTAAAGGGGGTTTGGGCAGCACCACGTGTCCCCCCCGAGCATCCCTGGACCAGAACTTGGCATTGAGATGCTCCCAGGGGTGTGATGGAGGAGAACGGTTCAGCCCCCCCCCCAGCCAACCCCTCCCATCCCATCACCAGGATGTGAAACCGGCGCGGAGCAGCACAGGGGTGTGATATTTTTCAAAGGTAGTTTGGTTTTTTCCTTGTTTTTTTTTTTTTTTTTTGTTTGCTTTTGGTTTTTTTTATTGGCATAAATAATTCATACACTGTCACCTCACCAAACACTGCACGAGAAACCACGGGCACAAATGGCTATCCACTTCTGCAGGTCACAGAGATTCGCACCCAGTCAGACAGCTGAAATTATAAATACTTTCTTCAAGTGTAGAAAACGTTATAAATGTTACTGTACAAATTTACATTGGGGAGATCCATCGTGCCTTTCTCAGCAATTAGTTGTTGTTGGTTTGGGGGGGGGGGTGATTTTGTTGGGTTTTTTTTTGCACCAGAATAAACTGTTCTTCTCCAGTGACAAGAGTTTTGCAACAACGACAGCAAAATATATATATATATATTTATGTATATATTTATAAAAAGAAAAGGGGAAGAGGAGAAGGGGAACAAAAGTCAGCTCATTCTGCAACGGTCAGAACTAACACAGAGAAAACAAAGCAGGCCATCGAGTTCAGTTTGAAACTGTACAGGATTCAGAGCTCGTTATATATGTATATATCTATATACATACATATGGAGATATGTATATATATTTATATATACCTTATGTACAAGAAAATGTAACAGCGTACTTTACAAGGACTGGAAATTAAAGGCGTCTTTTGCAGCTGACCAAGCTTCCCGAAGAATCACCATTTGCAAAAGAAAACAAATTAAAAAGATAATAAATTAAAATAAATTAAAATAAATAAACGGCGAAGAAAGGCAGCAGGAAAGCAAAGGTGCCCAGTGGGCTCACCCCGGGGCTCCCCGTGGCACTTGGGGGTGCAGAAAGCATCTCATGGCACCACCACCACATCATCCTCCTCCTTAGCATGGCCAAAGAGACCAAGCCATAGGCACCGACTCTTCCATGGCATCTAGCAAAGGTTGAGCAGCTCCTCTGCTTCCAAGACATTCGTTTCTGCCCTACCATCTGTCTGAAATCTTCATCATCTCGGTTCCCGCCACAGTCAAGGACCGGATAAAAGTCATCGTGGCCAGGCTCTGAGCTCATCATTCCCAGTCATGGCTCAGCAAGGGTTTCGGGAATTTGGAGGGAAGGGGGGGTGGAAGAAGCAGCAGGACCAGGGGATATAATTTAGCAGCTAAAGGAGGATATAGTGCATTGGGGTCATGCAGCACCACCGCTTCCATCACTGGTAGTGACTTCACTACCCATTGGAACACTGAGGGAAAAAAAACCTCAGGCAGCAGCAAGNCGGGCACAAATGGCTATCCACTTCTGCAGGTCACAGAGATTCGCACCCAGTCAGACAGCTGAAATTATAAATACTTTCTTCAAGTGTAGAAAACGTTATAAATGTTACTGTACAAATTTACATTGGGGAGATCCATCGTGCCTTTCTCAGCAATTAGTTGTTGTTGGTTTGGGGGGGGGTGTGATTTTGTTGGGTTTTTTTTTGCACCAGAATCAACTGTTCTTCTCCAGTGACAAGAGTTTTGCAACAACGNTTAAAATAAATTAAAATAAATAAACGGCGAAGAAAGGCAGCAGGAAAGCAAAGGTGCCCAGTGGGCTCACCCCGGGGCTCCCCGTGGCACTTGGGGGTGCAGAAAGCATCTCATGGCACCACCACCACATCATCCTCCTCCTTAGCATGGCCAAAGAGACCAAGCCATAGGCACCGACTCTTCCATGGCATCTAGCAAAGGTTGAGCAGCTCCTCTGCTTCCAAGACATTCGTTTCTGCCCTACCATCTGTCTGAAATCTTCATCATCTCGGTTCCCGCCACAGTCAAGGACCGGATAAAAGTCATCGTGGCCAGGCTCTGAGCTCATCATTCCCAGTCATGGCTCAGCAAGGGTTTCGGGAATTTGGAGGGAAGGGGGGGTGGAAGAAGCAGCAGGACCAGGGGATATAATTTAGCAGCTAAAGGAGGATATAGTGCATTGGGGTCATGCAGCACCACCGCTTCCATCACTGGTAGTGACTTCACTACCCATTGGAACACTGAGGGAAAAAAAACCTCAGGCAGCAGCAAGGTCAGGAACTGGGGAACTTGGAGATAAGCTTTGGAGGGCAACCAAAAGGATGAAGCAGTTGAGAGCTGGAGGACCGGGCCAGGAGAGCATCACTGGGGCTGCTCCATGGCAAGAGCCCGGGGATGTACTCTATGGTTCCCTACATCTTGAGTTGCTGCTCAAAACACCACTGTGCTAAAACCAGCTCTGCTCTAGAAATAACCCGTCTTTCCTCAGCTAAACTGAGCCACCGGATGGACCTTCTCGCTCCTTCGGATCTCCTATTAGAGGGCATTGTGGAGAGCTTCTCCTACATTCTTTCCCCACTGAAGGGCTGGATATTTTTAAACTGGGGGGGGAAAAAACAACCCTCACAAAGCCAGAGTCAAAAAAACCCAAAGAACAACAACAAAAACAAACAAACAAAAGATTTGTTGGTTTGGTGGGGGCTTTTTTTTTTTAGTAATTAAGACTTTCAAAAATAAGAAGGCATGATGCAAATATCACGGCTGCACAAACAACCGTTGCTGTGCTGAATGGAAGGAGCTGCATTTCTGAGTTAATTTATGATAAATACAGGGCAGCTATTTCTCCTATTGTGCGACGGCTTCTGCTCGTGGTCAGGCTGAGATGTTACGGTGAGGGAAGGGGGAGAGGAAGAGGATGGGGGGGAAGGAAGAGTTGATGAGATTTGTTTGCTATAGGAGCACTTAGCTCCTTTTTCAAATGCCCAAAATCCTGGGGAAAAATGCTTAACTGAGGCTGCTGCAGAGAGCCCTGTGCTCCTGGTGAGGACCTGACCCCGTGGGGCAACCAAACCAACATGTTCATCAGTTCACTTGTTCCCTTGAGTCTCAGCTGATACAATAGAGCAGGTGTCTGCCAACGGCTGGTAAAACCTCACAGGGAGATATGTCAAGGTGAGACAAGGAAAACAAACCCACAGTACATCTCTCAAGATGGATGTTGTACCTTCCACCATAAACCTACACAACATCTATCAGGCTACAGCACTTTGCCACCCCCAGTGCTGAGCATCACCCACAGTATCATCTCCTTCATCCTTCCAACACAATCTACTTGCTACTGCTCACCTTGGAAGTTCAAACCTACTTAGAAACTAAACCCACTGAGTGAGAAGGACACTCCTTCCTACAGCACTCGCTCCATATGAAGGTGGTTTGGGGACCAGTGAGACCTCTCCATGCCCTGCCAGCAGCCAAGACCTCCAGCAATAGGCTGTGCTCCCTCCCACAGACCCCAGGACCACCACGGGTGAAGGCATTGGTGAAAACTCAGAGAGACTCTGAGGTTTAGTGCAACAATTATGGCACGTGCGCAGATGCACAGAGGATGGAGAGGACTTGAGCCAGCAGGGAAGGGCTGGGATGAGGAGGATAGGCAGCAGAGGACATCACTGGGATGGGATGAAGAAGATGATAAGTGTGTGATGGCAAGGGAAGAGGTGGGATGTGGAGGAGGCAGAGGGTGAACAGCCATGGAGCATCCTCCTTCATCACCAGGATGAGGTGATGCTCACCCGCCTACACTGAGGTCTGCTGCATCTCGCCCAGGGGACCACAAACAGCCTGTGCTGCCTGGTGCAGGGGGGCAATTAGCACAAACGAGGGCTCATCCTCCCCTCCCTCGCTCGCTCATCCCACTTGGCCTCAGCACCCAAGGAAGAAGCAGGTGGTCCTGCCTCATCCCTACTTTGTGCAAAACATCTGGGAGTGAGATGCGACCACGTGGCACAGCAAACATCCCAAAAGCATCACAGGAGACTCATCCAGACTCTGTCAGCACCCTCAGAGGCCAGATCCACCCCCCTCCCATTCGATACATCTGCACATGTGCAAATTTTGAGAAATAAAAGCACCTTCGTACACTCCCCCACAATTAAACTAACATCCCTTTCTTGCTGCAATTAGGCTTCTAATCTTCATTTACTTATGTTAAAGAGGTTCAAACTCCGGCGAGGGGGAGTTAAGAGGAGCAGCAAACAAACCAAGGCTGGTTAGTTTGCAGAGCCTCGTCATGTCTCCAAATTAAAGCTAACTTTGACTACGATTGAATTATTCAGGATGGTTTCTGTCAAGCAATTATGCTCAATAAAGGCCTGAAAATGCAATTTGCTATCATCTGTTGCTTGACAGCTCATCTAATGGGCTCGAGGGCCCATCCAAGCTGCTGGGGAGGGGGAAATACCAGCACATGATGTTCAGATGGCAACACCAGCTCCGAGATGCTGCCCAAAGAGCATTTCTTTGGGGAGGTCCAGGATGTGGTGGATGGGAGATGAATATGTAGGGAAAATGGTCCTGGGCATGGCTGAGATGTCCACAGCTCCCATGTGTGGGTCTGGGTGGGAGATGCTCTGTACAACCAGAGCCTGGCTGCATCCCAGCTCCAGTGATGAGCCTGGGGAAAGCAATGGGAGAGGGGAAGGAGCCCAGTCCCAGCTGCCGTGCTCTGCCCAGCTCCAGAGCATCCCCAGCCCCAGGGCTCCAGCAGCACAGGACTAAAGCCAAGAGCAAAGCAGTGAGGGGAGGGTGGGGGAAAGGCTCACTGATTAGATACTGCTAAATTAACAGGAGTGTGGAGATGTGTCCTGTGGAGAGGGAGAGCTGGGGGGGAGTGTAAGTGGATGTGGCTGGGAGGTAGAGAAGCCACTTGTGAAAGGTCACTGCTGCCCACGGAGGGGGGAGCTGGACTTCTCCAGCTCCAGCTCTGCAGATGCATTTCCTTGTGGGGGGCAGCTAATAGCAGCGGCTTCGGTGTTAAACTCATGAATCAGCAACATTCCCCCCCCTCCCCCCTATTTTTTTCATTAAAAAAAAAAAAATTAAATGAAATAAACTCACTGAGAACCAAGAAGCAACCCCTTCCCAACCAAGCATCATGAGCACTGACCATGCTGATTGGGATCAGAGGAGCCCTGGGGTTAAATGGAAGGCAGCTGCCTCCTGGGTTGCCCCCGTTTGATGGGGAACCGGCCCGAGACCCGACCCCATGAGCACGGGGAGCTGCCCACCGTCCACGTCCCACCACAGCTGGCTGTCCTCGGGGCTCGGCCACCAGCTTGGCTCCTCCAGCCCTTGCAGAGAGGCTTCACGGGCTGCAACACTGTGGGAGAAGAGGCTCGGTCCTGTCCCACTGTCGGCCCAGGTTGGGAAGCGGAGAAGAAGAGGAGAACCGCAAGGAGAGGAAGGCACCATCCCTTTGCTCCTCCCGTCACAGCCTGGAAGGGACACAACATGGCAGAGTTAGTGCTGGGTGCTTCGCCCCATGGCACTGTGGGGTTTGGCAGGGCAGCTCATTGCAAAGTGTCCCCAAATGGGTTTGCCTGGATCTGCTACCCAACAAAGTCATGAGCTTCTGCACATCTCCACCACCCCAGTTTGGGATTTCCCCAAAAGGAAACCTGGTTTGGGTTTTCCCCAAGGTGCAGGCAGCTCTCAGGTTCAGCATCATCTAGAGGGGAAAGAGCTTTTTTGGGTACCACACACTTCACCCCATCCACATACATTCAGGCTCTCCCAGCAGCAGGACCCCCAAGGGGTTTTCCCCCCTAATCCTCTTTGTGCAGGGGTGGCAGAGCTGCAGCCAGCTCAAGCCAGTATGTAGCTGGGACTCCTGGGTGAGCAGGGACTTCATAGGGAAGCTGGGATCTAACACTAAGCCCCTAAGGAAGGAGGCAGCTGGGATGGAAAGCGTGGAGCTGGAGCATCCTCCCTCCCCTCACTTAGCAAAAGAGGGGGCCGGTAATTAAAGGGAAGCTGCCGGGCAGCCCAAGCCGGTGGCAGGCAGAGTGTGGCTCCCTGATTGCAAAAACCTTCCCCAACCCAAGCAAGCAATTACACAGCCTGCTGCTTTGGGGTTCATCAACCTTCAGCTTGCCTTGCCCGGCTGCCGCAGCCACCCCGGTGCCCGCTCGGAGCAGGGATTGGTAATTAACTCCCCTCCTGATTAACGGCTCGGGGCACGGGTGATTTGGGGGCCATCTGAGCCCGGGATTTGTGCGGTTCCCAGGAACCCCTTGTCAGCCCCAAGAACACAGGGACAGGAGGTGGCACAGGGGACACTCCAGCAACTTTTGCTGTGCCCGTAACCTTGGGGCTGCCCGCTCTCACCGCACAGATAAGGGAGCAAGGAATTATTGGATGCAGGAGGAGAAATCAGCACCTCCAACCCTTGCTGAGGTCCAGAGGGATGCTTGAAGCAGCCCCAGATGTCCTCACTTCTCTCCCTTGGCTCACCTTTGCCTCCCTCCCTCCATCCCCATTTCCATCCTCCACGGTCTGGGATGAACACTGGGAGAAGGAAAAATCCCCCCTGTGAATGCAGCCTCCGCGTGGGTTGGGCTTTTGGTCCTATTTGTCATCATCGGATGAATTCAAGGGAAGAAAATGAGTTTCTAAGTGATTCTTCTGCTGTTTTCCTGCTGTTACCAACGGGCCAGCTCCTGAAGCCCTGGCTGGGGACCCATTTGCAGCGTTGGCTGGAGCAGGGAGATGTGACTAAGCCAAAGCAAGGCAATGGAGCAGGACTTGGCCATGAGCTGTGTGAGGAAGAAGAGACCTTCCCCTTCTCCCAGCACTGGAAGCTGTGAGAGCTGACACAGGTTGCAGGTCTGGGGAGGGACCCCAGGTAGGTCATCCCCCCCACTATGATCAAATCTGGGCAAAAGGAAGAAAAACCACTTTCCCAGGAGGGAAAACTGCTCTGAGCATGGTGCACAGGCAGGTACAGGAGCTCTGGCCCATGTCCCAGTGGAGATCATAGAATTATAGACTAGTTTGGGTTGGAAGGGACCTTTAAAGGTCAACTAGTCCAACCCCTATGATGTCCCCAAGGTCCTGGCTCCAGCCTGTCCTTGGACCTACCCTGCTTCTTCTTCCTGGTGTTGGTGCAGCACACCATCAGGCTTCTCCTGGCCATCTCCAACTACTTTCACAGGCTTTTTCTCCCCAGTGAGGACAGCCAGCACTGAGATGACAGCAGCCATGAGCACAGCACTCTGTGACCACCCTTCCAAACGTACCCATGGCTTGTCCCAGTGCTCCCCCAGTGCCACTCCCCAGTGGGGAATGCAGGCAGAGGTGTCTGCTGGCACAGGGAGGGACAGGCAGGGGCAGGGACTTACTCTGCTGACTTCCAGAAGTGCCCAGGGTGGGAAAGGCGACGGTTGCGCTTTGGCAGTTTCTCCAGCATGTCCATGAGCTTGGTGAAGGTGGGTCTCTCTTCTTGCTCGTAGGCCCAGCAGAAGAGAAGGATGTCCTGCAGACACACAGGGTGAGCACATGAGCAAACAGAGCCAATCCTTCTCCCACCACAATTCCCATGCCCAACCTCCACCTTGTGAAGACCCCTTCTCCATCACCACATCCTGGTAAAGGGCTGGGGTGGATGTGTCCATCCCATGAGGACCCCATGTCCATCACTGCATCCTTGACAAGGGCTGGGGTGAAAGGGATGTGTCCCTTCCATGAAGACCCCATGTCCATCACCAAATCCTGGTGAAGGGCTGAGGGTGACATACAAGCTGAGCTGATTCTAGTGCCCCAGTATCATGACCAAGCCTCACCAGCCTTGAAGAGAGGGACCCCATGATTATTTGCTGGCAGATCCTGGGCAGCACCCAGTGTTTTTCAAAGGGATCCTCCACCCAGGGTGTGCACCTGTGGGACATGTTCTCCCTTCATGCACACACACAGAGAGGACTCAGCACATGTTCCACAACACCTACCGAGATCTCCTTGCCCATCCCGATCTGGCTGAGGTTGGGCTTCATCCCTCTTCCCACCTGCCAGATTATTGCCTCTGCTGGCTGCGTCTTGAAGGGCCATTCCCGAGCATGCAGCTCGTACCAGATGGTGCTGTTGGGAGACAGTGGGGATTAGAATCAGGAGGAGACAGGGCACGTCCCAAGGAAGGGGACATCTGGTCACCATCTCTCCCTGCACAATCTTTTGAGCAGAGCTTGTCGGGACAGAAAAAGGGGTGATGGTTTGAAACTAAAAGAGGAAGATTTAGACTACACGGAAGGAAGAAATTGTTGCTGCTGAGGGTGGTGAGAGCCTGTGCCAGGCTGCCCAGAGAGGTGGTCGCTGCCCCATCCCTGGAACCATTGCAGGTGAGGTTGGCCAGGACTCTGAGCAACCTGCTCTAGTTGCAGATGTCCCTGCTCCCTGCAGGGGGGTTGGACTGGATGACCTTGAAAATCCTTTCCAACCTAAATCAGTCTATGATTCTATGAAAATTACCAGCATCCAGGAGATGCTTTACCCCAGATATGACACCTGATGTGCTCAGTGCTCATTGAAGAGATATCACCCTGCCCGTTTTCTAGATGGGGAAACTGAGGCTGTCAACTTGACCGAGAGCACCACCAGCCTTGCTGCAGCTACCAGTTTACATCAGAGAAGAACCTGGCCCGTGGGCAGGAGGATGGAGGTTGATGAGAAGTACAGACAGAGCCACCAGCCAGCCTGTTACATCAAGTGGGAATCTCCCGTGGAGCAGCCTAATAGATAACGTGGGGGGTAAATACATGGTCCAGCTGCTGGGCTGGCATTTTGGCAGTGAGTTCCAGGGAAGGACGAGCCCAAACACTCACTTTCACTCTGACTTTTCCCTTTTTCTTCTGCAAAAAAAACCCGCAAGCCCTAAAAAGCCATCCAAGCCATGGCAAGGACCATCCCCGGTGCCCTCACAGGGTGGTGGCACACGTGAAGCCCCGGCCATCTGCCACTGCACTGCTCTTACAGTTAAAGCCAAGCCCTCCTTTCTGTGAGGAGTCCCAGATCCCAGGGAGGATCCCAAACAAGCCCCCACGCTCCTCCGCCCCCGCTACCACCTGCAGGTTCTGCATCCTCAGCTTTTGGCACCCGGGGGCTGGACGAGCCCCGACTCCCACAGTGCTGGCCCCAATTTCCCAGGCAAAGTCCCCAGAGCTGCTTTTCCCTTCCAGGGATGCCATTGTGGTTAAAGCAGCAAGAAACGGGGTTAAAATTGGCATCAGGGCGGAAGCATTTGGGGGACGGGGGTCTGATAGATGAGAGGTGATTCTCAGATAAGGGTGTTCCATGATTTTGGAAATTAGATCTCCTGATTTGGGAAAAATATTCACAGTTTGGCTGTAAATCTCAAAAGATCTTGATAATATGAGATGCCTGTTCGTGTTGTGGGTGTGGAGGAATCATGGGCTGGAGAGGGGCAGGTGCCAGCAGCACAGGACAAGATGCTCAGTCAGGAGCTGGGATTTTGAAGGTGCCCAAATGCATCCAACGCAGTTAAATTCAAGCTTCTAGTTGGGAGTTTGGGGCTTCATTTTTTACCTTCCCACTTCCAGATGCATCCAAAGTGTTTGGGTTGTGTTTCCTGGGGGATGGATGGTGCTACGGAGAGCGGTCTGCTGCTCCATCTTCCTTTACTTGAGACAACCACACTTCTAATCATAATTATTGCCATGATCTCTCAGGCTTCGGCGAGCCTCAGCCCCCCCGCCCCTCACACAGGCTTTAATTTCACATTTCTGCCTTCTTTAAAAGATCTTTTCCTCTTGCTCTCGCTCATCTCCAAATCCCCAGAGGGAAGCGGCGATGGCAATAACCCTCCAGATCATCCCTGAGCCTCCCGGGCTCGGTGGAGGGCAGCAGAAACAAGAAAGAGGAAAAAATGTGGGAAATCTTTTAATCTTTCAAGGAAACTCATGCTTTATGTAAGGGCAGAGCTCGCACTCAATAAAATAAAAGGAAAAGCTGAGTCTAAGTAACTGACTCTGACTTAGTTCAATACAATCCCTTAATTACTTCTTTATTTTTGTGCTAAAGTTATACCTCAGGGAGGGGAAAAAAAAGAAGTCAGACCCTTTCAGCTGTAATTACTGCGGTTTTCATGGAAGTATTGCCTCCGATAGCAGCCCCCCACACACTAATCCCCCCAGCCTTTAAGGTGTCCACGAGAAAATTAATCCTCTGGGTAAAACCCCCAGCCCTACATCCACCTCAGGAAAGGTTTTATCAGGGTGGGATTGGGTTTTTTGCTGTGAAGAAGGTTTGATTTCAGTTGAGTGGCAGGAGTGATGAGCTGGTTGGCTGAAGGAGACTCATCAATTCTCCTCCTGTTGGCCTTTTGGTATCTCTTAACCTTTGCAGCCCCAGCTCACAGCAGCAGCCATCACTACCAGCCCCACTGCAACTGTCTGCTGGGGAGAACTGGGGTGTTCAGGGGCTCCCAGACCCAAGTCCTCAACCCTCAGCATCCCCAGCCCCTTCTTATCGGTACCCATCCCAGGAGGATACAGGGGAGAGGTTACACCAGGCTGGCATCCCTGGGGATTTAGTGGGGGGTCAACTCAAAATTTCTCAAAGTAGGAAGGTGCTCTGAGTCCAGTGATGGTATCTCCATCAGGCAGCATCCCCTCAAAGTTGTGACAAGCAAGCGGTGTCCCCGGCCCCTCCCAGCTGGCCCAACTACATCCATGGGGACTCACCCCAGTGCAAAGACATCCGAGTGCTTGGAGAAGGGCAGCTTGTCCTCCTCGGTGTCCGGTGAGAGCTGTCGGATGATCTCGGGGGCGAGGTGGCACAACCAGCCGTTCTGGATCCGCAGCTTGTTCTCCCGTCTGCCAAAACACAGAGCCCAAGCCGTGGGTACCATGGAGAGGGACATCACCACCATCCCACCAGCCCCCCAGCCCCCCCACCTTCTCCCCAGGATATTTCAGCTTGGTTTTCCTTATGGCATCCTTGCAAAGTCTGGGTTTAACCTTGCTCTGAGAAATGCTGGCACAATTTGGGTACAGGACAGGGGTGAGGGGGAGCTTCAGCTCTGCCAGGCTGGTGATGGAGATTCAGGGTCTGACAGGACTCTCACTGTGACCATTACACCAAAATACCTTAAAAGAGCAGGGACAAAGAGTTACCTTGGGTAAATCCCACCAGGACTGACACCTGAGCTGGCCCCACTGTGGTTTGAGCAGGAGGTTGGACTGGGAACCTCTAAGAGTCTCTTCTGATCAAACCCATCCTATAATAATGGCCTATCCTATAATAATCAATGTTTTCAGGTGTTTGGTCTCCAAAAAGCTCCTTCAGCTGACCTTTGTGTCCAAGCCTCTGATGCCATTGCCCATGGGAGCAGCCTGGCTTTGTTATAATCACCAGCCCTTCAGCTAACCTCAACTATCTCTACCTCCTTCGAGTCCTCCTGCTCAGTACAAATACATTAGGTTCCTTTGCCAACAGCCGAGGATGACATTGGTTGCTTCTTCACCCTTTACATCCTCCAGCAGGCACCTAGGATGCACTGCTGGCTTAAAAAAACCTGAAAAAACTGTCCTTGTTACCCAGCATCACCCCCAGGCCTGGCAGCAACCAGAGAAGTGGTGTTCAGGCTCACCTCGGGATGCTCTGGGATTCAATTACAGCAATTTGAGGTTTCGTGACAAGTTTGCCCGATTTTATTCCAGACCTGGTCACTTCTACTAGGAGAAAGCAGTACAACCAGCTGAGCACCTTCCAAACCCAGCAAAGGACCAGCCAACCCCGAAGGACAAGCAGGGCCAGAGCTTTTCAGACTATTCAGGACCCACCTCACTCTCCTCCTAATTACAGAGCAGCCCTACCAAGCCCAACAACATTTATATATAGGATAAATTAATTCGATTTCGTCAGGATAAGACATCAGATTATGAAATCTCTGCAGAAGGTGTTTGAGTTGTGATAGTGTCTCATTTTTCAGCAGCACAAGCATGTCATGGAATGCTGCAAACTCCTTGTGCCAGATGCTTTCATGAACCAGAGATGAGTCTGCTCTAGGAGGATACGGAGGATTTTAAGCCCTGTTTTAACCCTAGTGAAAACAGGCCAGTTTGTAGTTCTCACTCACATCTAAAGCAACATCACCATCCTTGACTTGACCTGCAAAAACTTGCTCCTTTTGTCCATGCAAGCCTTTGAGGACTCAAACTGGGCTTTATCATTCTTCTTCATCTGAGAGAAACCAAAACTAGCAAAAAATCCACCTCAAAAGGGAAACCAGACCTGCAGACATTTGGTGCTTCAAAATTCATGGTGATTGATGAGTGTGGGTCCCCAAATCCTTCTCAGAAGCTGCCCCCAAAGTCTGCTGCTCTCCACCAACAGAAGATATGTGCCACCAGCAGTCCAGAACAGCCATTCTGGAAGCTCCTTGGGGCAGAAATTTCCCCATTTTGTTCATTTTTCTGGCAAAACACTGCTCATTAGAGCCCAGCCTTGCATTTCTGACCATCCTTCCTCTTTCAAGCAATCTCCTGGACTTTACCCTCCAGGTGACACCCCAATGTTGAGCAGAGATGGCCACACTTTGCTCCACCCCATTGGACTCCCCATTTTCCCAGCATCTCATCTCTCATTTTCCAGAGCATCTCTGACCTTCCCAACAAAGATCCCTGGCAAAATTTAGCTTATTTTTGCCCAAATCCTCTTACCACTGCCAGAACAAGCTGCAACCTCACCCTAAGAGAGGGTCCAAAGTCCCACCCCCCCTGCCCAGCTGCTAAACCAGAGCCCAAACCCCCTTCTCTGCTGCGGGGAGAGCAGCAGCACTGCTGGATTTCTTGGGTTTCTGAAGCTTTTGGCTGAGTTTGTGCTAAAACCTGATGATATTTATACAAGAGGAATGGAAAGGCTGGCTGCCTGGCTCACGTGGGATGGAGAGGCAGACCTCACCTTTTCCTCTAATCCTTCCACTTCATCACATAGGAATTAGAAAAAAATATATATATATTGTTTCCAAGGTGCATTTTATCTCCTGAGCACCTTCTCCATAAAGTGGTGATTGGCCACAACAACCTCTCCAGTGACAAACTGGTGATGGAGACTGAAAGGACCAGTGTGGTGGGTACCAGGCTGCTGGAGGAAACCTGCCTGAGCTGCTGGTTCTGATAACACCACGCTTGACCTGGGCTGCTCCTAACACAAAGGGTGCTGTGAAAAAGCCCTCTCCCCCTGGGAAAAGGCAGTAATGCTCTATTTTCCAGTTTTAACAAAAAAAGGAAAATATAATCTTTGTTCTTTTTCCCGCTTTTCTGTTTCCTTTTCCTCCCCAGCTTTGCTTTTCTTCCTTTCCATGGCTCCTGAAACTCTTGGCCCTGCTGTGCCTGCAGCTGGAAAGCCTCCCAAAATACTGGGAAAAAAAACATTTAATAAGGAACATTTACCAAATGGGCTTGATTCCAAACCCAAAGAGACCAAAAAATGTCACAACGCTGTAAATGTCTCAAGGTTGGCTCTCATTTTCTCTGTGTCTTGCTCCATGCCCTGGCTCAATGCAGACACCAGGGCCAGATGTCTGCAGCCCCCAAAAGGTCACCAGAGTGTCCAGGGGACAACCACGGGGATGGAATTGCCCAACCCCAGCTGCACAGCTCATCAACCCAGAGGCAGGAGATGAAGCAGATGCTGGGGGATTAAAATGATGGTGTTAGAGAAAGGCCAAGGAACAAACCAGCTTTGCCAGCCCTGGTGAAATGCAGTCTGAGGAGTATCCCAGATAGCTGTAGGGTGCTTTGGCCATGGAAATGATGCATCCCATGGGAAGAAGTTGGGTCTAAGAGACACTGGCTGGGGCCAGGTCCTGCCTTTCTGAACCAAACTGTTGGAGATTCTCACTCAGCATCCTGCTCCTTCCTACTGATCAATCACAACTCTGCCTTCCTGATGTTTGCTTTAAAAAATAAATGAAACCAAAACACACCACAACTTCTGCACCCAAGGAGCAGAGCAGTTGGTTTTCACCTCTCAGCACTGAGCCCAGCCCCACCTCACTGCAGAAACCCCAGCCCTGCTCTCACCACCCATCTGGAGCTTCACAGTGCAAAGTCAACGCTGGCATTGAGCACAGAGCTGGGTTTTGAGGGATCACTGCTTATAGGGCAAGGGGGTTTCTGCAGGAGCTACATGTCTTGTTCTTCCCCACCTCTTGTTCTTTTCCCAAATCAAGCCTCCTCAAAAGCAAAATCCCAGGAAATAAGATGGTGAAAACCTCAGGACACTTAGAGGCACCTTGTCCTCATGGCTACCGAAGCTGCAGACCCAGAAAGGCACCTGCAGAGGAGGTTTTTGGACTCCCTCCCCATGTTCCCAGCTCAAAGGGGACCTCTAGGGCATGGAAAGGAATGCTGGTGTCTCCACCATGCCATGTCCTACCTGCCTGCTTGGAGAACTCCCGAGATGCTGAAGAGGCCAAAGTCTGTGATCACCACCTTCCCGTTGTCGTAGAAAACGTTTTTTGACTTGAGGTCCTTGTGAAGGATGCCCTTGGCGTGCAGGTAGCCCATTCCCTGGGATGGAAGAGAGAGAAAAATACCCCAAAATGGGAAAAGCAGCACAAGCAAACAGGATAATATCAGAGGAGGGGCAGCCCCACGGCTGCCAAGATGGAGAGAGCCCAACTGTGAGCATCCCTCAGTCCATGCTAATGACCTATGACTGGCCCACAGCCAGAGGCTGCACGTCCCCAGATGTCCCTGCAGAAAGGGCAGGTACCCAGGGGGGGTCCCTGGTTTGGGATCCCATGGAGGGTGATGGGATCATGGTGTGGCTTCCAAAGCACCCACTCATCTTCCTGATTAATTGGTTATGCAAGAAAAATGAGCAGCAAACCAAACCGGCAGTCGCTTTCCTGAAATCCTCTGCTGAGAAATTGATGATGATGAGGATGATGTTTTTGCCTTCGTTCTCTTTCGGGTAATAAGTCAAAGCTCTCCATCCATCACCCTGGCTGAGCCATTAGCGCTTCCGCCGAACACACCGACACTATTAGCCTGGAAACAAGTGCCTGGTGGGAGTCCTGGGAAAAGCTACTTGGGGGTTAATTAAAATTATTGCTAATGATGTTAAAAAAAAAACAAAAAAGGCCATGGGTGGGAAACCCAAACTCCCCTTTTAGCTGTTTAGCATCAGCAAATCAAGCAGACTGCTGATGGTTGATGTGAACACCACGGGATAACCCGCTCGGGGAGAGGGGTGGGCGAGAAAAGTCATTTAGAATCACAGAATGTTTCTCCTGCCTTCAGCAGGGCTGGGGTTGCTGCCTCACTTTTCATTCTCGTAAGCAGACCAGAGAAAAACTTGGTCTAGAGGAAGCTGCTGAAGGATAAATGCCAGCTGGGCCAGCAAAGTGTTGCTTAAAAGCAAATGTCAGTTGACTATCGCTGACACGGGGGGGGATTTATTAACTGGGTTTTCCACGGGGGTCCATCTGAGGTCAGATCTTTTCCCACCTCATCATTAACCAGGCAGGCAGTGGAACAAGGATCTATTTTTAAGTTTGCAGCTGATGTGAAGCGGGGAGGCATGGAATTCAAAAATTAGCTGGAAAAATTGGGAAAGCAACCTGGAAAAGCCACAAATCCTAAAATGCAAATAGCCAGGATATAGGGAAAAAAATCTTGAAGGTATCAAGGGCTCAGCAGCAGCTCTGGGAGCTCTGCTTCAGCAGTGGGAAAGGCTGGGACAGGCAGGGACAATGTGGGGAGGGGGACAGCAACCCAGCAAGTCTGGGGGGGTTTAACTTCATCCTTGGTGGGCACATCCTGAAGAGCCTCTGCTGAGGGATGCTGGAGGAAGGGAAGGATTCTGAGCTAGGATGGCCTCGAGATGCCACAGCTGCAGCTGGATGCTGGGACCATCCCAGGCACTGGGATTAATTAGGTGTCTCCAGGTCCCAGCACATGAAATCATGATGAGGTTTAAAAATCTGCTTTAAAATGTCACTGTCACCTTCACGAAGTGCCAAAGGGTTGTGTGAGGAGCAGCATTTCAATGCCGTGAGCACACTCCTCCTGCAAGGTGCAGTGCAGGGGCCTGAGCACCCATGGCACAGGATGAGCCCCGGCACCATGGGGATGCTCTGCAGCCCCCTCGCATCACTGATGGGAGCTCAGAGCAGGGGCTTTGCACCCATGCTCACACAGCATGGATGGGATCACATCTCCCACGCGATCATCAAAGGCAGCCAAGCCTTTGCTGAAGGTATTTCTTGAGGAGCTCTCAGAAAACCCAAACCCCTCGTGGCATCGTGCAGATCCCACTGCAAATTCCAGCCCCGCTGCCTTCACCCCTGGGATGAGCTGTGAGAAAACACTCTCTGGGCCCAGTAATGCCTTAATTTGCTGGGCTGGGCGGCGAGCGTGAAAAGGCAGCTCCCTCTGCCGGCTCCACTCCCGAGATAAAGCAACTTTCTCCTCTGGAGGATCATGGCATAACAAGAGTCCTCACACCCACTAATCCAATCAGCTCAACGGCTCTTCCACTGCACACAGACTCAACGGATGAGGCCAAACAACTGTTGTGATCAGGTAGTGGAGGAGAAGCTTCCACCACAGTCCTGCCTTCAGCTCCTCCACGCCCAACCAAGCCAAGATGTCTGGGTTTTCCTGCACTTCTCCACACCAAGTCCACCAAAACATCCTTAACTCCTGCTGACCGTTGACATGGAGAGGTGGGAAGGAAGAGAAACTGCTTCTCTTGGTGCACACCAGCCTGGGGCACAGCACCAGGGCAGATAGGGGTGTGATGGATTTCTCCTGTGAGCAGGACCTGCTGTCTTCAATCCCTCCTCAAGTTGACAGGGAGAGCCTGGGCTCAGCACCCACACCACACAGCTTTGCCTTTGGACCTCTGCAAGTTCCTCCAGGCACCTGGGTCAAACCCAAAGCCTCTCTGTCCTGCAGTGGGTTGCAGCAGGAGCACCCAACCCACACTCTCAAGGAGGAGAAGAGATGCAGGGAAAGTGGTTTGCTGGTGAGGCTACAACCAGGTCTACGTGTAGTGTTCATTTTTTCAGCAGATCTCATGGGTGATGTTCTCTATGGTGATGCTTTCATCTCAGGTCCAGTGATGCTTTCCCAGTGTTGGTGATGGGAAACATTTGAAGTTTTCAACTCGTTCTTAGTGCACACACAGCTGCAGAAGACAACGGCCTCGTAGCCTCATCCTCAAAACCCCAACCCACATGAAGCTGAACACAGAAAGGGGCTGAACCGAGCCATTACCTCCCACTGTGAACATCTGGGAGGAGAGAACCCTGAGCACAAGCACGGTGGCAGTCAGGGGAAAAATAAGAGGCAAATCTATGTGATGCCTCAGACATTTACTCAGCGGGAAAAATCCATCTTTAAGAAGTGGAAAATAGGGATCAGAAAAAGAAATGAAGCTGCCTCAGCCACCTCAACTTGCAAGCCAGAGCTTGCAAGAAGGTGCCACCACCCAGGTTGGGGTGCAAATTAGCATTGCACAGTGCTGACAGCATCACCCAACAGGCCCAGGAGCAACCTTGGAGCTGGCAGACCTGCTTGATACCTCAGGACAGTACATCAAAGATGTGAAGTTCATCTCCTGGGGCTTCCCTCCATCACCCCAACATGGGGCTCAGCCACATCACAGCTCCAGGACACCCCTCACAACGCCCATAGGGATGTGGGTTACTCAGCAGAAGGGTTAATCCTGTGCTCATCTGTCAGCTCCTGCTCAGAGCCCAGAGACTCTGGGGGAATTTAAGGAACTTACTTTCAAAACAGCAAGAACTTTGCTAAATCTGGGTGTAAATAAACGCAAAATAGGCAATCTAATAAGAGACAGCATGAGCACAGGCAGCGGAAAGGCACCATTCGGGATATATTGCAGCACATATTCTGTTTTATAACATGGATTTGAATATTTAAGGGGGGTTTAAGATCTGCCAGAAAAACTCCTCTTTTTTTTTTTTCCGTAAAAATATGTTAAACAGGAGCTCAGCCTCAGATAATTTGGTCATGCTGGAGGCCAGAGGTGCTGGCTGACCTTGAGCAGAGCACAGGGTCAGTGTCATGGCTCATGTGATAGGACACGTGCCAAATACTTTTGGTATCATTTGGTGTTAAACATGTTTGGGATCACAGTACAACCCTCCTCTGGCAGACAGCTCAACACCTCCTGGGATAACAAACCATTGCAGACACTCAATGGGAAGCTTTGATGGTTGAGGACCCAACTTCCCAGCCGCTTGACCCTGCCACACATGAGGATCCTCCCCAGCATCTATTTATATGGTCACATCTGAAGTGTTGAAGATGTAATTTGAGCAATCATCTCTGGGAAAGGAAAAGCTTTTATAGCTCTGAAAACTGTCCATGTGCTCTGCCTCGTGGCACACACAACCTGCCACGAGCACCATCGCACCGACTCCTCCAAGCACCTTGGTTGTGGAGCTTTCACTAGAGACATGGAAACCTCAGACCAACAGCAGATTATTAAGGAGAGGAACATCCAACCAACAACTTGCTCACAGCAGCAAAACCAGACTTAAACACCTGCACATCCAAGGGGGAAGAGGAGCTGTGGCCAGGATGAACCCCAAGCTCACCACAGCACAGGGAGCCCATGGGAAGCCTTGGTGCCACCTCAATTCAACTCAAAGGATGAGGAAGGTCTAAGAGAGCTGGGTTTTAAAGCCACAGGGTGCTACCCTGCCCAGCTCAGAGCAGCTCGGCCAGGCTCTTGGCCAGATCCAGACCCTCATGGGTGCTGAGCTGCACCATCCCTTACCTTCACAATTTCTTGTGCTATCTGCCTCGTCTTGTTGACGTCCAGGACAATTTTGGCGTCTCTCACCACCGAGTAGAGAGTCCGTCCTTTACACAGGCTGAAAGAAGAGGAAAAAAGAAGATAACAACAGGGTTCATAAACCCCCACTGAGAAACATCCCCAGATTATAAAGGCTGTGGCAGGGAACTATAAATAACCACAGGAGCTTTGACTACATCTCAAGGCAGATTGGAGATCCAGCATGGAAATGGGGGGCTCTCCCCAGTTTGGCACTGGGAGGGAGCTCGTGCTGCTGGTGCTAAGCCCCATATTGGTAACCTGGGCTGGCTCCCAGCTCTTCGTTACGTCCCAGCCACCAGCAAAGCACCTGGTCCTCTTGCTTCAGACTTTTTTGTGCAAAACTGGCCTCAGCTCCCGCCTCTTCCCTCGGGGGATACAATACTCACAGATGTAATATGAGTCAAAAGAGGAAAGACAAGAAGGGGGGGGGAAAAAAACCCCAACCCAAAGCACTGTACAATGTCCTCCAATTTTCCTTCTCGTACCAATTACAGTAAAATCTATTTACAGAGCCTTAATTACCAAAGGCAGCTGGAGGGGGAGGGGGGGGATATAAACCAATTAAAAATATATTGACATTTGAATATCATAATGGAGTACGTGGGTGGATGCTGCCTCGACTCCCGCCCACAAAAAAGGGCTTTTTTGCTTTTCTATATCCACCCACGCTCATTACAGGCAACTTTAGAAAGATGAGACTGGCTACCTGTGCCCAGGAAATAAAGAGTCTGACACACATCTCATTAAAGAGGCCTCGGCGACAGCAGACGTTAATTTGATCCTGTTCTAGTTAACAAATAAAAAGTTACAGGGTTTAATTCCTCTGCTCTCCCCCCCCTGCCACATCCTCATTCAGCTCCACAGCGTTCCCCCTTGCCCATCTCCTCCAGGCCCAGGGATGGCCCAGTCTGGATTTGTCCCCTGGGAGATAATGGGGATGGAAATTATCACCTCAAGCTCATTGCAAGGGCTGGGGAGCATCACACTGAGCTGCCCTGGGATTGCCTGGGTACCACCTTGCTTGGATGGGGAGAGGGATGGGTCAGACCTCTTGGATAGGGAGAGGGATGGGTCAGACCCTTCAGCTTGGCTGAGGAAGAAGAGACATGCCAAGGGAAGCAATTCCTGGATAAATCAGGAATGCAACATTATGGTAAAGCCCAGCTTTTATTTTTGACCCCAAAGACATCTTGGAGCAGGACAACGAGGCACAACCCCCCATGGAGGCTGTGTTGTGTTCTCCCTAGGGATATTGAGAACATGGGGACATGGCAGCAGCAATCACCCCAAACCACAGTGCAGTGGATGTTCCCTCATCATTCCCGCACAGCCAAGGCCATCACCCGGATGCAAATAAGGTTCCCAGGAGCAACTAGTCCCCATGAGCAGGGATGGCAGAGGCTGAGCTTCACAGGTCTGTGGGGGATTAAACTGATTTGGATCAGGATAGTGCTTATTGGGAATAAACCTCGTTTGCTTGCTCCCAGCACAGCAGAGACATGGATCTGGTAGAGTGGGGCCAGCAATGATGGGAGGGCTGGAACCCCTCTGCTGGGAGGCCAGGCTGGGAAAGTTGGGCTTGTCCAGACTGGTGAAGAGAAGGCTCTGGGGAGACCTTCTTGGGGCCTTTCGGTACCTCAAGGGGCCTGTCAGAAAGATGGGGACAGGCTTTTGAGCAGGGCCTGTTGGGACAGGACAAGGGGTGATGGTTTGAAACTAAAAGAGGGAGATTTAGACTACACGGAAGGAAGACATTCTTTGCTATGAGGGCAGTGAGAGCCTGTGGCAGGTTGCCCAGAGAGGTGGTGGCTGCCCCATCCCTGGAACCATTGCAGGTGAGGTTGGCTGGGGCTCTGAGCAACCTGCTCTAGTTGCAGATGTCCCTGCTCACTGCAGGGGGAGTTAAACTAGATGGCCTTTAAATATCCAGTCCAAACCATTCTATGATTCTGATTCTATGCTTCTTCAGAAGCTCACAGATATAAAGGACCCTCCTGCTCCTAAGCCAAAAGCTCCATGTCCCTCCATGGGCAGAGAGCACAATCTTCAGGTCAAACAGCAAAGGAGGAACAGGACCAGTCCCTTATCTCATGGGTTTTGTGGAGACAACAGCATCCTTCAAAGTACTTTGACACAGGTTGTGTTGGAAAGAGCCTTGCCAGGCACAAGGAAGCTGAAACCACCTCCTTGGTGATGGTTTTCCTTGCTTGGGTGTCTCGGCATGTCCCTGAGCACACTGGGCTGCAAACCCAAATCACCTGCAATTGCAAACACCATCTTCCTCCAACTAAACCAGCCACTTCCTATCTCCTGCAATAGTTCAGCCACAGTCAAACACAAATTTGTCTGGAGATTAGAATCCAAGTACTCAAACTCCTACCTGGAAAGAAATGATAAAGGAAACCCTTGAGTTTCTGCAACCCAAGTTAAAGTGTGCAAAATAACGGCAGCCACGGGCTTTCTTTCCACCACCTTTACAATATGAAGGTTTTTGGCACTAATTTACTCAGTAGTGCTGCAAAGTTTTAAGTTTTAAGTTTTCTGCCACCTCCCATGAGCTGCCTGCACAATCAGGAGCTCCACCACCCTCCCCCTCCCCAGCAAACCCTTGCTTTCCCCCCAGAGATAACAGCTACAGAAAGTTGCTCGTGGTCTGCATTAACTACGAATTCACGTGGTAAATGCAATGAAAAGATTAGTGCTGGAAGGGGGGTTGATTTCAGCCCTCGAGTGAGTTAAGATCAGCTGTTTTCCTGGAAAAGGGTTGTTTAGAGAAAAATCCTCACTTTTCTGCCTCTCTGAACTGCAGAGATAATCCCAGGAGCAGAGCCTGAAGCTCTTTTTGGATGAGATTCCCATCTCTCCACTTCATTTACAGAGGGACCATGTTGAAGGAGGCAGCAGATGGACCCAACACAAGGAGAGCAACCACCGCTCAGACCTGGGGTAGTGACACCAGCACATGGCAAAGCATGGTGGACATGGGACATGCCACCACCACTCCTCAGACCTTGGTAGAGCCATGGAGGCAACCCAGGTGCCTCTCTCCTCCCCTTGATGAATAGCTCCTCTCAATGAATACAACTGCCGCACAGGTATTTATGAAGAGTTTTCTTGCTGGATAAGGAGCTGCCAACACCGAGATAAAGCCGGGTTGATACCTATTATGCAGCACCTGAGCCCATTCAACCACCACCTGCAGAACCTTTTCAATGGCAGAGCTCAACAATTTGGCTCCTTCTTGTTCCTCGCCTGCCATCAATCGCTGCCATTGGGGCAGGAGCGGCAGGCACAAAGCACGGGGCACGCTCATCATCTTCTGCCTTTCCACCTCGAGAGGTCTACATTGAACCAAGCCATTGAGGTACCCACCAGCTGCGAGCGAGCGATGCTGTGGAGCACGAGGCCAGAGAACGCCTACGCTTGACACCAGAAACAAAGGCAGGTGATTTGTGTCTTCAGACAGATCCCGGTTTATTCACTGCTGAAGTACGTATTTGTAAACAAATCCTTGTCTTCTCCTCCTGAACCTCTCCATCCCACCCATCAGCAGAGCAGGAAGGTCGATGACATGTGCCCCAGCATCCTGCTAAACCCCAGCCAGAGCTGAAAGGCAGCAGGAACAGCCCAGCCAGGTGGCTCAAGGAGATGCCAAGGTCCTTCCAGGGGTCCCCAGAATCCAGGAGTTCACCTCAAGCCATCGTGCAACCTCAGCTCACAGCCTTCCCTGGCACTAGGACAGTCCCGGCCCCGCCGCTCCATCCTGATGCAGATGCAACTTTCTATTCAAAATGAGTTTTTGAAGTGTTCAGCCAAGCAAGCCAAATCCCAAATTGCTTTATAAACACTCTGCACTTCACCAGCGTGGGCTGAAGACATCAGCAACAGGAGCCAAGCCAATGTGACTTGCAGAGGAACAATTTGGGAAGGATGAGTGAGGAAGAGCTGGAGCACTGCCTCTTGATATTTTTGCCTTTCGATATGAAAACAGCCTCCTCCATCCCCCACCCATTGTGGTTTTTTTTCCCCCCCTCCCTTGTAATATCGATGGTCATCATCTCTGTGTTGATGACTATCATCTCTATGTCGATGGCCATCACCTCTACAGGGTTGAAGACCTCAGCCTGGCTCCTGCTCAGGAGCAGGAATCAATTCAGAGCTGATGGTTCGGTGGTTGCACCTAGGTCGCGATGCCGGTGCTGCCGTTTAGTGCTTTTCTTCCCTCTGCCCAACCATCCACATTAAATTAAATAGGATCATTTGAACACCCCAAAGTGATAAATGCCAGACCCCAGGAAGCTCATTACTTGCAAGTATATTGATTTATGGGGAACCAGCTCAGATACCATGGTGATAGCCGGCACTATATACCCAGGGGAGACACAGAGGGAGAGAGGAGGAATTAATAATAACTACTTTAATATAAAAATACCTCTACTCACAGGTTACCTCTGCACTTGAGGAAAGACAGAGCAAAAGAGGAGCCACACGGATGCTTCCACATTCCCCCATCAGTTTACAGATCCTTAGTATTCCTCAGAAAAGAAGAAATATTGGGGGAATATTAAGAAAGATGTGGCCACAGCAACCAGAGCTGCTGAGCTGGGACTTATTAGATTTGATCTGAGGAGGACCAGCCACAGCAGAGAAGGTGAGGAGCAAATATTGCATGGGCCTGAGTTATTCGGGATGTTCTCAAGCTGCTTCCATATATTGGCTTGTTTTTCTCTTTTACTGACAATTTTGCTTTTGAAACTAGACGGCCACAAATGTGCTTGACAAAACGGAAAATTAAACAAGGCTGGGGGAGCAGCAGAGGGTTGAGTTAATTTTTATCCCTGGGCTTTGTTTCTCTCAAAAATCAATAAGAAATCTCACACCCTTGATGCCTGCTCTCCCTGCTACGCCAACATAAGGCGAGCATCATCCAGCTCGAGCTCCCCAAGCCCTCTGCATCTGAACATCAGCCCAAGGACATCCAGCTGAGACAACCAGGCTCACCATGACTCAAGCAGCAATGAGTTTGATAGGTCTCAAGCTAAGGAGAAAGCTGGTGTGTGTTGGACCCCTCATCTATAGATATATATACATACTTTTTTTCCTTAATGAAAAGCTGGGCAGGGGGAGACATTAAAGCCTGTCTGGTGCCTGGGCAAGCTATCCCTGCTGGGATGCCAGAGGCACCCAGTGCTATGGGGGTCCCCAGGTCCCCCCAGCTTCACCAAGGGATGCTCAGGACTGGTTTCACTGGGATTCACCACCACTAAAACCTCCTGGTGAAGCAAAGCAGCTCTCCTCTGAGCCACACATACCCAGCACCCTAAGATTGAGTGTGGAAACATTTCAGCCCCATACAATTTGTACTTAATTTCCTGCCTTCACTGTGCCCTCTAGCAAGCTGGGAGCTGCCATTCCCTCCACTCCCATCACTTTCAACAAATGCAACATGTGGTTTCCTTCATCCCTGTGCCCCGAGAAACACTGTCCATCCTCGCTGGACCACGACCAGGGAGGGAAGCAGCAGCCAAAAGCTTTGCAGCAGCCCAATGCCATGAAGTGCTGGATCAGGAGCCCGCAGACCTGATGCTGAGCATCAGCATCCATCAGTTTGGCCCTTCTGGGGCCACCGCTTGGGGGTGAAAATATCTTTCCCGCCAAACTCCATCACTGAATTGAAGCTTTACACAAGTGTCCCTGATGGGGAGGCAGGGAATTGATTCCCAGACACGAGAAAAGCTCAGAGCTTGCAGAGACCAAGCTCCTGCTTTGCTCGGAGAAGCCTCCACAGAGCAAAATGGGGCTGAGGGAATAGAAAAGCCCCAAGGAGAGGATGCTCCAGTCCCACGCTTGCTACCTCTGCCCAATGGAAGTGCCATCTTTTGATGGATATTACTTAGGAAGCAAAATTTTCCTCCCAGCAGCTGCCACACGAGATAACTACAGCCAGCACAGCCAAACCACAAGAGGAGGAGGAGGAGGAGGAGGAGACGGGGGGATCAGCCTCCTCTCAAAGTGGCTCCAACTCTGTCGCAGCTTTGGAAAAAACAAGTTATTTCGAAAAAGCCAACTCCATGCATTTTTATTTGAGGAGATAGTGTCAGAGGAGACAAGCTCTTCTCCAGCTGCAGGGAGAAGAGCGATGAGAAAGGTGAATGCCAAGCAGCCCCCAGGCTCCAGTGGCTTATCTAAAGCCCTGGTTGTAAACAAGTCATCTGAAAATACTTGATGCTTCAGGTGGCACTTGCTGCCTTCTGAAAGGGTGGGCTGGTAATGGGCTGTGAGAGGGCTGGCTGTGTGCACCGAGCTGCTCCGACCTCTCCTTGCCTTTGAAGGAACTTAATATATTCTCTGCACAGTGATCCTCCTGCTATTTTGAACTTCAGGAAGGAAAAGAAATTTAGGAAAAAAACCAAACACAAAACCACCCTTCTTTTGAAGAGAGGGAAGAAGCGAGTCTTTTGATGGAGACGGCTGCTTTGCTAAAACCCAACTCCACTTTGGAATGGTAATAATAATTATTATTAATAAAAAATTAATAATGTTGTCAGGGGAGGGATTTATTTCCCTAGGCAGCCTCCTCTTTGGCCAGGCAGGAGGATGCCAGCACATGGACCTGCCCCAGCAAACAGCCCTGCCCGGCTCCACAGAGGATCCCAAGCATTGAGAAATAATAAAGAATTGTGCTGAGATGTCACTCAATAGCAAAGGGAAGAGATGGCAGGAGCAGAAAGACGTGGTGGGACCATCTCTCAGCAGGACACTTAATCACAGGCTTTCCCTTCAACACCCACTTAATTCCCTGCCTCTCTAGTAAAGTGCCTGAGCGCCCAGTCCTGCTGCGTTAAGTACTTTCCCCAAAAAGTCATGGCCAAAATAAGAATATTTCCATGGCATTTTGAAATGCTTTGAAAATACAAAGGGAAACTTCCCCTTGGAGCATCTCCTGCCAGAGGAGCGGTGCCGAGGCACAGCCACTGGTGGGGATTTGATGCTCCAATGGGTAAAGAAAAGCTCTGATGCACCCAAGCACTTATTTCAACATCAAACACCCTCGCTGAGGATCAAGCTTTTCCCCATCCCTGCCATCCTTTTTGCCCAGGATATCTGGTCTCCTCCCCAGCCCATCCCACTTTTCAAGCTGTCTCCAGGCGGAAGATATATACTCGCTTAATGTATATATTAATACACATATTGACTCTGCTGTTGTCAGTCGTTATCAAGATTTATCCAGCCTGATGGCCTCTTATTGATTATGAGGGAGTGTATTCCCACAGGTCAATCCATTCTGAGCCAGCCTGTGGCACGAAGTCAATACCTATTTATTATATGATCTACGAGGTCCATTATTTAACTGAGGAAAGGGGAAGCGTGGCAGAAAGTCAGAGGGAAAGCAGAAACAGGGCTGGAGGTGATGTTCTGGCTCCAGAAGTGGATGCTTGGATGTGGGGAGGTAGAACCTGCTCCCAAAATACACCTATGGGTGGGGAGAGAAGGGACAGACCCAAAAAGCAGCTTGGAAACACCCAGCTCTGGGATGTGTGGCTCCAGCCCAGCATGGAGTAAAACAATGTGGCAGGTACGTGCCTCAGTTTCCCTCCTGTGAAATGAGATTTAGGAAGAAGTTCTCTATGGAAAGAGTTGGGCCCTGGAACAGGCTGCCCAGGGAGGTGGTGGAGTCGCCATCCCTGGAGGGGGTCAAAAAATGAGTAGATGTGGTGCTTTGAGACACGGTCTAGGGGCCAGGGAGATGTTGGACAAAGGTTGGACTTGATCCTAGAGGTCTTTTCCAACCTAAATGATTCTATGATTGAGAACCCCTACTTAACTTTCCAGGGCAGGAAAGAAGGCTAATAGGACGTATTCTGAGATCGTTGGGTTGCAATGAGAAGAAAAAGCCAATTTGTTGTTCATTCAAGTCAAAATGGCCATCAAGGCTCCCTGAAGAGGACAACAGGCTGGCTGCATCAGCACACACCTCAGTGCAATGGTTTACACCCCTTCCACAGCCTCCAAACCATGTTAAATACCTGCTCAGCCCCCAGCTCCCTAAGCGTTAAGATTTACAAGCCCCAAATCCTTCACAGCTGAGCAGAGATGCTGTAAATGCCAGGAGGTTTGGCACGGGGAGAGGTTTGGAAAAGCCAAGTGTTTAAAGCTGAGCTTTGTCCAGAGCTCCCTGGTGCCCACAGGGATCAGGATCTGGAGATGGGAGAGGATCCCCTGCGAGGAGCCAGGCTTTTTCCTCCCAGCAGCAGAGCCAAGCATTAGATATTGCCAAAAGCCAGCATAGAAATAAATTATAAAATCTAAATAAACCCCAACATTTAGCCCATGGAGTGCAAGGAATTAATCCTGTAAGATCCAGCCGTAGCATCTCGGATATTCTTCCCATCTCTCACTTTCACACCTTCCCTATTAATTTGCAGCAGGTAACATGTTTCCTGTTATTAAAGCCACTTTGCTTTGCACAGAGTCAAAAAGAGCAAACTCTCTTTTCATCTTGAGAAGAGGGTTTGGGTTTGTTCATCCTCAGCTCTCTAACCACCAGCTCCAGGGAAGGGTTTGGGAGATGCTCCTTCTCTAGCAGAAATACTCCAAGTTCCTCTGCTGAAAGGCACCTTCAACAAATTAATGCTCTTTATATAGTCCTGCCATGGTCGAGCTTAATTCCTAATGTTCTTCAATGTTCTCCTTGGCCTTCCCAGCACATTATGGGAGGGACATAAATCATGATCACGGGTGGGATCACCAGCAGCCAGTGAGTTGGCTCCTGGTTGCACCCTCTAAGTCCAGAGGCATCTCACTGTGATGAGAGAGAGGCCAAGATCTGGCCAAAACCATCTCAGGGTGCAAATCCCAGGGTCTTTGCACAGGCTGCATTTGAGCTTTTAACTAAAAAACAAATAATCTTCTCAGAAAAACTGCACCAGCTCCCCCACACAAGTCAGCAGGAGCTCCAAAGCAGGGGCAAGCTCTAGCTCCAACCTCTTCTCCCCTGCCTTTCACCCCCACTAACCTCGCTCCCTTCCTGCAAAGGACATTCCCACCCAACAAGAGCCACTGGTGTGTCCCCTCCCAGGAGCCTTAGGAAGGATCAATAAGCATTAAAATCCCCCCCCCCCCCTTTTTTTTTTTTTTNTTTTTTTTTTTTTTTTTTTTATTCCTAGAAGGAACACCCAGAATCCTAAATCCCGGTAGTCCCTGCAATCCATTCCCTTCGTGGGTGGCTTGAGTCATTTTAATAGCATTAGAAACCAGTTAGACTTTGTCCTTTGAAGGACCTCCTGGGTGGTTGAGGCTTTGCTTCCCCTCTCCACGCTGCCACCAACAGGGGCTGGGACCAGGAGCCCCGAGGAGCTGATGTGAGCTTCCCCAGGCCTGGCTTTGTCTCATTCTATACCGGCAAAAACAACTTGTCATTTGCCTCTTTGCAGCAAACACGGTGTTTTTTCAGCCCTTTCATTTCCAGCAGGCCGAGGACTTTGATGGCGTTTTGTGCAATCCATTATGCAGCCCTCAAAGCCCCAAGTCTCACATTCACTCTTGCTCAAGACTAATTAAGATGAATGTTAACTGTCCCCATCGCTCATTACCCAAGAGAAAATCTATTAGCGGCTCTGATGGAAGCGCTCCTTGGAGTCACCACCTCCCATTGCCAAGAGATGCTGAATTTCTTCCTTTTCTTTCCAACCCAGACAGTCACGTTAAGGAGACAACTCAAGAATCATAGAATCATAGAATAGTTTGGGTTGGGAGGGACCTTGAAAAGCCATCTGTGAGAGGATGAGCAGGGACATCTGCAAGTAGAGCAGGTTCCAACCTGCAATTGGCTTCTGGACTTTAAGCATGTGTTGATGGCTCATCTCTAGCTTCTCACCCCCAGCCTGTGCTAATACCAAGGGTTGCTCCAACCCATGTGCAGGACCTTGCACTTGACCTTGCTGAACCTCATGAGGTTCACATGGGCCCACTGCTCCAGCTTGTCCAGGTCCCTCTAGGTGGATCCCATCCAGGAGCTGTGTCAACCCCACCACTCAGCTCGGTGTCATCTGCAAATGGGCTGAGGGTGCACTCAATCCCACTGTCTATGTGATTGATGAAGATATTAAGTAGTACTGGTCCCAATGATTAATGCAGAGAAAATCAGAGCGTTAACCCAAAGCATCCCACCACCTGCAAGCCGCTGCCTCAGTTTCCCCTTCCAGCTTTTTCCCATGGACTGTGCTGTTCGGAGGGGGAGATTTCTTTCTGCTAATGAGGCAATCCTTGAATATCACAAACGAGCAGGAAGGAAGACGTAGAGATGTGAAAAAGTAAAAATAAACCCGTCTATAAATAACCCCCCTCCGGCGCGGCGCGGTAAAGCCCCTTCCAGGGCCAGGCAGCTGCTCCCAGCGTGCCAGCAGGAAAACGGAGATTTCTCCAACAGCTACAAGAAATTGCTCTTTTCTCGATGGAAAAAAGCATCCTTGAGCGACCACCTCTGGGCACCCAGAAGAAAAGAGGCTTCTTCTGCACACAGGGAGTTCAACCTCAGGGATGCATGGCTGAGGATATTTGGACATCCTGGATTTGCCCCATGAGACAGCTGGGACTGGTTTTCCCTCACCCCAAGCAAAGCCTGGCTCAAAGTTATTCCCATAAACCCATGGGGAGAACTTGAGACCCTTCAGAAAAATCCTGTTTGAAGAGCGATGCTCTCCCCTGAACATGGTCACCAGCCTCCCTCTTCCCTCCGGGCCACATTCTGGACCATTCTCAGTATCCTTGAGTATTCCCAGTATCCTTGACCATTCCTAGTCCACACTACATTGTCCTCTTCCCAGACTCACTCCCTACGACACCCAAGGAGAGGCCCCAGGGCTGTCATATCCCTTAGGAAAGATCTTCCTGTTCCAAGAAACAGTGCCAGAGAAGAGAACATGTATGGGATGGAGATCTTCCTCCAAGGCTGTTTTCCATAGGAGACGACCAGAGATGTCCCAAGAAGCCCCCAAAACTGTCAAACCAAGGATAGAGCAGACAAGGGCCATACAAGGAAACATCCCTTGGAAACACCAGGGATGCTTTGCCCCGAGAGCCCCAGCGGTGCCTCCTGGGAAAGCACCAACATAACAGAGCCCCAAGAGAAGCCTCAAAGGAGAATAAACTATCTGGAGATGACCTCCGGGTGCACTCATGCAGTCCTGGGCTTCCTAAAAACTCCCTGAGACTGGGCTGAGCCCTCTTCCAGCATCCTCCTCTGCTTTCCTGCATCCTCATGGCCAGCACCAGAAAGCAGGTCTCCAGCTGCAATAGAAAAACCATCATGCTGTTGACTCAGCCTTCGAAGAACATGACTAGGAGCGGGATGCCGGTTGCAGGCAAAGAGCAGGCAATGCCCAGAGACGTTGTGAGCACGGGTTATATTTAGGGCAATCCAATAAAGCTCTGCTTTGACCTTAAAAATCGGAGCGAGCGCAGGTGGGGAGGAAAGCGAGCGGAGCCGCGCGCTTCCCAGCCCTCTATTCATGCACTGAGCTCCCGCAGCGCACGGGTTTCTTTAGTCAACCTGTCAAAAATGGCCCCTTCACGGTTTTATGTAAAGAGGCATTAGGATGGAAAACACACACGTACCAAAAAAAGAATATATCGCCCAGGTTTTGATATTGAGGAGGATTGAAAAGCTGAGCAAATAGAGTGAAGGGATCGTGGAGAAGCTCTGGATTTTCCTCTGGGTAGTGATGGTAACATTGGGACGGGGGTTTCTGACGCACTGATCAATCCATGTGTTTGCACACTTTTCAAAAAGCTTTTGGTGTGAAGCTACCTAATAGATGGAGAGCTGAAAAGCTGCTCAATTTCCCCAGATGGGTATTTTTCAGTCCAAAATAAAAAGCTTATTTTTTACCAGTTGTCAGCTGGGGAGAGCCAGCCCCTGGTTGGGGTCACCCTGTCTCTGGAGGATGTAGATACCAAGCCTGTGAGCCCACCAGGACAGGGAACAAGTGACAGCATCAGGAGCCACAAATTTGGGTTGAAATCCTTTGCTGTTGAGCAAGGAGGGGAGCAAAGCCCCCAGCCCAGCACCCGCAGAGCAGCCCCAGCTGGGACCCAGGGGGGCTGGGAGGTGCAGCTTTCAAGAGGATTTTAGGGAAGGATGATGCAATATTTCATTGCTGACTGTCTCAAGTGCTGCCATTGCAGAGCAGGCTTTTGGAAACACTGCCAGGAGGAGGCTGGAAATTCAACCTCACCTTGGGGAAACTTCTCTGAGAGAAGGAAACCCACAGTGTGAAACGACGCGGCTCCGCGTCAAGCCCCATGGCTGAATCCACGGTCTAGAGGTGAGGGAAATAATGGAATGCTCTGAAGTAAATAGATTTCACATGACAAGAGTTGCTCCAGGAGCTGTGCAACCTCCCTGCTTGAGGCCAGCGGGGATTTTGTGGTTACCCACCCGTGCAAAGAGTATCCCGGGATGCTCAGTGCTGTGCTTCCCACCAGGCACGTGGGTGACAGCAGCTACATGGGAATTCCTTGAGACCAAGGCAGCTGTAGAGATGTTTGAGATGTTTTGGGAGACCTCAAATCCCAGCTTGCTCCCCAAGCAGCTGCAAGAAGCTCCCTCCAGCAGCCTCATCCCCGCACCCTGCTGCAATGTCCCTGAGAATTGCCATCAGCTCTTCAAGCCTCCATCTCCCTCCCCTGACCCCATCCCAAACTCACTCCTCTTAGTACCACACCCAGTTTGGGGCGTAACAGAGACAACACCTTTGGGAAAGGGAGAAAATGCTCTAGGAGACCATGACTTATCTTGCAAGGTCCACCTAGCAGTAGACTTGGTAAAGTTAGGTTAATGATAGGGCACGATGATCTTAAAGGTCTTTTCCAACCAAAACAACTTGATGATTCTAAGCTCTCCCATCTCCACAGGAGTGAGGAGACCCCCATGAACAGGGTCCTGTCTCATGGAGCACCAGTTGTCCTCACGAGCGTCCCGGTTTTCCCAGCTCTGCTGCCCTTCTGGCTCTTTCACAGACCATTGGACCTAACGCTTGCAACTACTGAGCCTGCAGCCACCTGAGCTGTTTTCACAGCACTGAGTTACTCAGGAAACCTGGTGTTCACACATGACCAGTTGCTTTATACAATTAGAGGCTTTTCCACACTGTGGTGGCACTTGAGCAGCATCCAGACCCCACCACTTATCCAGACCCCACCAGAGCACCAAGCAAAAAAACACCAAAACATCCCAGGACACAAACTGCTGATCCCACCAGGTCACATCCCTCCTGGTTAGAACAAACCATTCCTGTCTCAAGCTCCACTTCTACAGGAGATGAAGCTGTCTGGACCCACTTAGATGGGTTTGCCATCAGCTTCAACCCCAGCAGGTGGAGAACATCCCTTTGCTAGAGCAGGGAGGCACAGCCTGTTTGACTGCAGGAAGGTGTTTTGGAAAGAAAATAAATTCTTCTGGCTGAGCACGAGGCATCAGGGCTTACCTGGTGATGATGGCGAGGTGGGGAGGGCTCATGCAGGCTCCCATGAAGAGCACCACGTTCTCGTGGCGGGTCTGCCGATAGGCCATCACCTCCCTCTTGAAGGCCTTCAGCTGGTCCTCGTTGTCCCGCTCGATGTCGATGAGGCGGATGGCCACCTCCCCGTGCCAGCGCCCGTGAAAGACCTGCCCGAAGCGGCCCTTGCCGATGAGCTCGCCGATCTCGAGCTGCTCGAAGGGGATGTCCCACTCCTGGAGGAAGATGCTGGTCTGGCTGGCCTTGCGGGGGAAGTTGCGCGCCGAGAGGAGCGAGAGGTTCATCTCCTCAAAGTCATCCTCAGACTCCTGCGCCTCCTCGGGGCCTTCCTCGTTCTGCAGGGGGGTAAAGGGAGGTGAGCACAATAAAATCTGGAAGATAACATGGATGCAACCCAACTAACCCACCAACCACTTGCTCAGACCCAGAGAATCCCAGCACGTACCTTCAAAGGTTTTGTGCAAAGCCAGCCAAAACCCAGACCTTGCAAGGATGGGCTTATTTACCCCAGGGTTAAATATAGGAGACTGACACAAATTAAAACTCAATTAATTTATCTGAAAGAAGCATTTCATTCTACCCTGGCTAAGCTGTGCTCTGCTAATACTGACTGCTCCCACCCTGGCCCAGGTCTGGCTTTTCCCTTGATGCCCTGTATAAGCTTTCACAGGATATACAACACCTGTTAAAATCTTCATCCTCATCCTCACCCTCTCCCCCTTCCCCTCCATCACATTTTCAATGCACCTCAGCAAAGCTCGTTGATTTATAAACCAGACATGAAATCCATGAGGGTCTCTCTTCACAAGGTGCCTGGCCCTTAATTCAATTAGCAGCAATTTCACCGCACAGGTACTGAACTTATCTGGGTTCTGTGAAATGTGCCCCAAGATAGAGATAAACTAAAGGCCAGTTAAGCTCGGCCATCTCACCTCCGAGGTGGGCTCCACTTCAATTTGAAGCAATGGGTTTCCTCCCAGGCTGTTAAGAAAATGACTGAATTACTGACAGGTAAAAACACACTTAGGTGGGGAGTCTTTCCTCCCACAGCATCACTCCAGACCAGGACTAAAGGGATCAGGGAGGAGAAGTATCAGGTTGTCTGCTGATCTGGGAGAGCAGCCCCTTCCCACCCACACCCTGGCTGCCTCCATCCATCCCTGAGGATGGCCCTGGGTGCTCATACAGGAGCAGGGAGGACAGCTGGGCTGAGTAATATTAATTACTACATTCATTAATAGTGCAGGTGTGATGTTGCAGGGTGGATTTGGTGAGGTGGGAGCACACGACCAGGTCTCCATCCCATCACCGAAGTGCATCACCCCCAGCTGACCCAGGGCCAGGGACAGATTTACACCCTTACAGCTTTTGACTCTCTCAAGGCATCATGGGGGGATACACTCGTGGCATTTTTAGGTGGTTTCTAAGCTCAGAATTACCTCCCCAACAAACACTAGCCAAAGCAACAAGCATGGCTGATTATGAGCCAGAAGAGAAGAAAATGTCTTTTTTAATTATTTTTGAGAAGCGGAGGTTTCAAAGCCTCTCCTTGCAGTAAGAGGACCCAAATTTGTCCAAATTCCCAGCTTCCTAGGCCAGGAGCTCCTCTTTCTTCTCTGCTTACACAGCACCAGGTCCATGACCAGGGTCTTGCTGCAGCCAATAGTTAACAGGGAATTCAGGAAATTCCATGGGGAAGATCAGCTGGAGCAGCTTGGCTGGTGTCAAGCATAACATAAATGTATCATAAATTATCATTACCACCAGTATAAATTACAGCATCCCCTCCCAGAGGCAGCAAGGATCACAGGAGAGGTTTAACACTCCCCAGGCCACTCAGATGTGGTGCTCCAGGGCTTCACATTCCTTCCATTGCCGCTAAAGAGCTATAAATCCCAGGGGAAATACAGGGGCATATACAAGAAGAGGTGACCATGAGATCTGCAGCAGCAGAGAAAGCCCAGGTGGGTACAGAGAGCTTCTGCCACCCATTATGATGCACAGTCTCCTCCTGCCTGATCTTTAGCCCAGGCACGAATACTTGTCTCCTGAGTTTCCAGCTGTTCAGAGCAGTTTAACCCAGCCAAGTCCAGTAACCTCAGCAGCTCCCATGGGTTATTTTCAGTGGGGGAGCAAGAGAAGAATCACAGATTTTGCCTATTAAAAGCTATTTGCCTACAAAAATCTGCACAGCCCCACGCCAAATACCTTGCTTTGGGTAGAGAAGGAAAAAAATACTAAAAGGTTTTGATTTCACCACTTTGCCATTAATTTCCCAGCCACTGGCAGGGTCAGCGGCTCCATCCCCATCCTTCCCAGAGGTGAGATCCACCAGACCCCCCAGCAGATGCTGATGTGGTTTGGAGAGTGTGGGTGAGGAGCCCCCAGAAGCCTGCAGCCAGACCTTATCTGTTAAACTCCTGGCTTATAAAATCCTTTCAAAGTGGCATTTAGGAAAAGGATCAGCAAGTAACCCTAAAATGTAGCATCACTGCTGGGGTGGGGCAGGCACAAGGACCTTCAAACATCAGGTTTGAGAGCAACTCCAACTGGACCTGCCACAGAGAGCTGGTCCTGAGGCCACTTAGATGCTGCATTTCAAGGCAAAGTTTATAGGTCTTGAAAGTATCACAAGTGGGGCTGCAAGAATCACCTTTATCAAAATTATCTTAAAGACCTTGGTGGTTTCCTGCTTATAACTGAGTAAAAGATTCATCGCTTGGGCTTCAGTGGTTCATGGGTTTTGCCTTGGACTGAAAGACCTTTTTTTTTTCTGGTGTTGAAGTGCTGTGGGTTATAAATCAATCCTCTGCCCTCTCTTTCAACCTTTCTCCTCCTCAAGTGAGCTGAGTTAGGGCAGCAGGAGCACAGGGGTTCAACCCTCCACCCCAACCTGCCCAGAAGGCATCCCTGAGCCCCAACCTGGTCCTGCAAAGCCAGGGGAGCACCCATGGGTTCCTGGAGGAGGTGGGGTGCAGAGGATGCGCTGCCTGGGGAGGGGAAGGAGACGGTAGCCAGGAGGAGGAGGAGGAGAAGGAGGAGGCACTCACATGGGGTTGGAGCTGACAGGGTGGAGGACCACCTGTGGGGCTCGAGTCGGCGTCTCAGGAACCACATCTGCAGAGAAGAGAGAGGAGTGAGAGGGGGCTGGGAGGCACCAGGAGCCCCTTCCAGTGCCAGAAGCACCCAGGGGGACTAAATCCTGCTGAAAACCTCCCTTCACCCCCAGGTCTGGTTTAATTACACCCTTAGATGTAGCCAGGTATAATTAGATAACCCTGCAGCAGCATCCCAGTGCAGGGTCCTGCAACACTATACTGGGTTTGGGGAAAAATCCCAGCCTGGGAAAACCCCCCTGCACAACCCCAGAGGTTAGGAGAGCCAGCCATGCACCCCCACCCCACCCCACCAAGAGGTATCTCAGGACCCTGAGAAGGTTTCAAAGAGGCTTACCTGGGAAAATGAACTGCTGCTTGTACTTGTAGTAATGGGAAGCTGGAAAAGAGAAAAGGGGTTAAATATCAACCTGCAGAGCCAGATGCTGGAGAGACCCCAACCCACACCCAGTCCTGCACCACGAAACACCAGCCCCAGGTCCTCCCCTGCATGACCCAACCGTTCCCACCTCCAGAAGATGCCACCCATGATGGCACATACAGTGCCCAGGCCAAAACTATTAAGACCTTGGCCGTCTAACAATCTGGCTGGATTTTTGCCACCATCAGCTACCGCTCTGCACCATTTGGAGAGCGTTGATGTCATCTGCAAAGTCTCCAGTGGGATTTGGACATCTGGTTGCCAGCAAAAGCCCGTGAGGTTTGAGTGCTTGGCTCTCAACTGGTCTTTGGGAACTGCTTGGAGACACTGAGCAATAGATCTGCAGCTGCTGCCTGTTTTTGCCTGATCCAGCTCATCTAGCTGGGGATTTTTGACGTGTTTCAGAGATGTGTCCTTCCTGGGCTCCATGCCCACCTCCTGGCATGCTGAAAGGAGGCAGTGGCTCTGGGTGGTGGCACCCTCCATCGGCTCCCTGTCACTGACACGCAAAGCCCAAGGGCTAATTTGACTCATGTGGGCAGGCAGGTCATGGGGCTGAAGCAAGACAGAGCTGCTGAGGCCACCACAGGTTGGCAGCAGCTCAGAAGTCACCTTCTCCTTAAGCTTCAAAACCCCAAATACCATCTCTTAGCTTCTCCTCTCCAGCTTTGAAACCCTGAAGACTGACCTTAGCTCTGCAGCAGGACCTGAGCAGCCCTGAGCCGAGATCAAAGGAGATTCAAAGGTAAGTCTGGCAGAAAAAGGTCACCGTGTTGCAATTTCCAAGCTCAAATCCTAATCCCCACGATGACCATCTTGGTGAGATGAGCCATGGAGAACTTCCCGTGGGGAAGATGAAAGCACAGTAAGTCCTGTTTTGTGTCAGACCAGCTCCTGCTCGCCACAGAGCTCTGCTCATCATTGCCATGAAAGCAGAGAGCAACCACCCCTTCAAGGTGCTGAGGTCCAGTCCTGCCCTGCTCCATCTCTGCTGGCCAGGCAAGTGTGGCAGGGGCTCCCTGGGCTGGCTCAGCTGTGGTGGTATCAACAGCATGTCCAGGTCCCCATAAGGAGATGCCTCTGTCCACTGTGGGGTTACTCCTGTGGTTTCTGCTTTAAACACCTTTAAAGACCTGCAGGGAGGTCTCTGCTCCAGAAGAGTGTCACATCTTCATCATGGGGTCACCAAAGGCTGGACCTTCTGTCTCTTCCCCTGGGGGATCCCAGGCAGGGTCCAGAGCTTGCCCAGCAAGTGGTTTGGGGATGTCCATTTGGCTTGATGGCTGCAGCTGGTGAAATCCCAACATGGAGAGAGGGAGTCAAGCCCCAACTTGATGGATGGGTCATGCTTCTCCTTGGGGTGCTCAGTGCCTCCTCCAGCTCCTCCACTGTCTTCCTCACATCCTTCCAGCACCCTGGGCACTTCAACAAGCAAGGCTTGTGCCCAGCTGCAGCCTCTCCAGGCACAGGAGGACCTGTGTTGTTTGGTTGGTAGTTTGGGCCTTTTTCTTTCTTCCCAGCTTTTGGAAATGTTTGTTATTGTGGTGATGGATCCTGCCAGTCAAATCCCCCCTCGCCTCCCTCCCCCTCCTCCTCCTCTCTAGCTGAAGGCTTGTCAAGGCAGGAGGGAGGAATCTCTGTGGTGCAGCAGGATCAGCAGAGCAGGAAGGTGCCATCTGGTTCCTCCAGAGAAGCAGTCCCAACACTCCCTCCTACCAGACCAGTTGGGGGGTTTGGGATGCAGGAGGGACCCCAACCTCCTGACTGAGGCTTGAGGCCACAGACCAAACAGGGGTCACCAGCCCTGGGGCAGCCAGGAGTGCTTCAGCACCTCAGAGATGGGTCAGGACCATCCTTCCCCTCCTCCCCCCTCACCAGGGGCTCTTAGGGGTGGCTGGAAAGGCAGGTGGGTGACTGAGGACAGCTGAGCTCCTTCATGCTCAACTGAGCTCATTCCCCTCAGGAAGGGACCTTCCCTGGAGCAGCAGCATTGCCTCAAGGACATCCCAAAGGCACCCACACTGGGACAGGCTTTGACAGGTCCTCAGGCCAGAAGGAGCTTTTTTGGCCATTTAACGTAACTCCTGTGTCTTGCAGCTACCACGAACAAGTTGCCTCTTCCACCATCCCTGAAGAGACTGAACTCCAGGAGCAGATGGGTCCCAGACAAGAGTTAGTGGGTCAAGCTATGTCAGATATCTTCGGCATCAGCTACTCCCCACTATCACCCCACGTGCACTGCCAACAAGCTAGTTGTGCAAAAAGACACAGTGAAGTCAACCCAAGTTTCTCTTCTAGAGGGGTAAGACCTTATTTCCCACTTGCCATTGAGGCAATGCAGTGGCCACATGGAGAAGTCACCCCTGGAAAGGTTGTTGTAGCCTCAAACACAGCAGGTTGACCACACAGGATGTGCTGGCTCCATCCTTGGAGGTTTTCAAGACCAAACTGGATCAAGCCTTGAGCTCTGACCCTGCTTCAAGCAGGAGGTTTGACTAGAGACTCCCAAGCTCCCTTCCAACCCGAATTATCCTAAACTCATCTTTGCTGCTCATTTCTGCTTCCAACTTTTCCCCATCCCAGCGTAAGTCAATGAGTTGGTGGGAGCAGCAGCATGTCCAGGCCCCATAAGGAGATGCTGCTGCCACTATGGGGTTACTCCTGGGGCTTCTGCTTCAACCAACATGAAATAACGTCTCAAAAGAACAGACTGCCCAGGGAGGTGGTGGAGTCACCATCCCTGGAGGAGTTCAAAAAATGAGTAGATGTGGTGCTTTGGGACAGGGGGTTGTTGGGATGAAGGTTGGACTTGATGATCATAGAATCATAGAATTGTCAGGGTTGGAAGGGACCTTAAAGATCATCGTGTTCCAACCTCCCTTGCATGGGCAGGGACACCTCCCACTAGACCATGTTGCTCAGAGTCCCATCCAGCCTGGGATGGGGCTTCCACCACCTCTCTGGGCAACCTGTTCCTAGAGGTCTTTTCCCAGATGATTCTATGATTCTGTTCTATGAAGAGACTTGCAGGGAGGTCTATGCTCCAGAACTGACACATAATGGGGTCACCAAGCACTGGACCCTCTGTCCCATCCCCACAGCCCCAGGCAGAGGGGTGGTGGGGCAGATGTAGAGGTGGAGAGCTCACAGTACCTGGCAGGTTGAACTGCTTCTGCTGGCGTGGGCACTGTGGGGAGGGGTGCAGGGGGGACGGGGGTGTCGCGCTGGGCGGCAGCGGCGGGGCTGGCGAGGAGGGGGTGGAGGAGGTGGTGGAGGAGGGGTTGCTGCTGGAGTCTGGCTGGTAGGGCACCGGGATGTGGTCCTGCAGGACACAAGGAAGGAGAGAAGAGACGAGCTGGTGAAGAAGAGAGCAGTGATGGCCCCAAGGTGCTCCAGTGCAGAGGACCCTGGATGACAAGTGAGGGCTACACAGGCCATCCCAGTCCCCTGCTTCCAGGAGCCCTAGAAAACAACCAGAGCCCCAACCTGGCCTTTTCCAAAGCTGTTTGTACCCACAGTTTGCACCAAGGCCAGTTCACACCAGCAATGGGGCTCCTTTGCCAGCCCCTCCATGCTACACACACACAGCTGAGAGGTCCCCAAACCCCAGTGACTCTGCAGAGCCATGGCCACCAAGACTGGAGTTGGGGGTCATATCCTTGGGGCTCAGTCTTTAGAGACATCAAGGACCTGGCAGCTTCTGCTGACCTTCTTTGAGCCAAAACCCCAATGCCTCACTCAGAGCTGAGGCAGATTTCAAAGGACCATCCAATATACCCCAAGATCTTCTCACCCTTTGTTGACCCTTCTTAATGAAGGCAAGGACAGCAGCTTCAGGTGCCCCTCCACAAGGCACACTGCAATGGGTGAGGACCACGTGGGAGCTAACAGGGAGGAGAACCTGCCTGGATATCTCGGATCAGGAAAGGAAAATTGAGGCCAGAATTTCCCACCTTGCTCATGACCTTGCTGCACGCTTGAAGACACTTAAGAGGGTCCGACCTTCAGCAGCACTGAGTACTCCCATCTCCAGATCCACAACAAGTTCCCTCCAAGGTTAGAAAATCTGCACAAGCCTCCCCAGCAGGTAATTTTGGCTAAACTGATTAATTTTTAAACAAGCTGGGCTTTCCAGGGAACCCACAAACATCTTATAGAGACTGTCCTGACACGCACGACAATCCTGCTGAGGTAAGTTTGGGGTTTTTTGAAACCAATGCTGAAGGCCACTAATTTCAACAGATTTCAACAGTATTCACAGAGAACAGGGCAAAGAAATGTTTTTAGAAACATCACAATAAGAAGGGGGCCCTGTTGTATAAAGGAAACTTGAACCAGAATGGGAGTGCTCGGGTCAAAACCAAATATATAAATGTATATATATACACACACTGTGCATCATCATGCTCTGGTTAGAGAAAAGCTGAGAAAGGTGGAAGGACAGCATGGCAGAGCAGGAGGAGAAACAAGGCTGATGCCCTTCATACCCAAAGCCTTCATAAGTGAGCTGCCCTCTAAAAATGAAGCAAAGCACCTAAAGGACGAGCACTAAAGAAAAACATCATGATTTCTTTTGAACACCTGGGGTAGCTCCCTCTGCAGCCTCCAAAAGCCATTTGTACCACCCCCAAACAACAACAGCAGAGCAGAACATTACACTAAGGACCTCCTAAGGGATTTAGGGTCAAAACTGCATCCAGGAGAGCATCATCTGGCACCCAGCCTTTGCTGAGAGCCAGAAGATGATCTAAGAAGGTCCCTTCCAACCCAGTGCATTCTATGATTCTAAGGTGCTGAGGTCTGGGAGGAGCTGGGAGTCCTGCTGGGCTTTGGGAAGCCAGGGGTTTGGATCAAGGCTTTGGGAAGTCAGAGGATTAGATGACCTATTCCCCTTCCAGCCTATAAAGACCTCCCCCCAAGCTACCTCCAGCCACCTGTCGGAAATTTTCCATTGAAGGCAACAGGCTCCAAATTTCATCAGAAATAACCCCATTATTGCTATTAATGCAGGGAAGAAGCAATGCAGGTGTGCTGTCAGGTCTGGCTTAACCAGCTTTGCCAGGGACACAATCAAATTCTGGGCTTGTTTTATTTGTAACAATAAATTTTCTATTTAGGGAACTCTCAGGTGGCAGCAGAGACATCAAACCACCTTGAATTCAGCTTAGATCTGGAGGCTGAGAGGCCACAATGGAGCAGGACCAGTGGGATACGGGCTATTTTGATGTGCTGATCCCATTTTATTTTTAAAAGAAATGACCTTGGTGCATACAACCCTCATTGGGAAACCCAAGGGGGCAGGAGTTCACAGCTCTGCTCGTAGTGTGGCTCATCCCACCCCAACCCCAGGCTCATCCTCACTCTGCTCCTTCAATCAGCACCAGTCCATGGGATCATTTTTTTTTAATTAAAGCCCCCAAGAAGCTTTCTCAGCAGCTCCTCCCCATGCAATGACACACACATCAGTCCCATAGTGGGGGATGTGCCTGGAGACTCATGAGCCACCTGGAAGGCTTGGTCCTGGCAGATTGCTGAGGGGTTGGGAGATGCCCCATCCTGGGGATAACTCACCCCTTCCACCCCAAAGGGCACATCCCCTTTTACTCTTAAATTCCTCCTTTTAGAAATGACTCTCAGAGCTGCGCACCTGCCCAAAGGGGATCAGTGTTCCATGGGAGGACATGCCCTGGGAAATCTGCTGCTCCTCACACAAGAAGCATCCCCCTGGGGAGAGCCAAGGCCAACAGGGTGGCTCAAGCCACCCAACTCGGGTGGCATTTGAAAGTACCAATGGCTTTAGCACCCTCATGTGCAAGAGAAGCTGCACACAAAGAACTGGCAAAAGCCGCTGATGTTTTGGTGAGGTGAGGCTGGGGCTGCTCTGGCAGGGGGTGGGCGAGAAGGGGGATGTGCAGGGGCAGAGAAGCTCCTCACCTTGTTGAGTTTGTTGGTTTTGGGGAGCGTCTGGCTGACGTGCAGGTCCGAATACCTGGGGGGTTTCCGCAGGGGGTTGTTGATGTCGCAGGGCACCGACTCTGTCCGGACTAACCTTGCTGGATTAAGAAGGGAGAGAGGGGCAAAGGGGATGGAGAGGAGGGAGAGAGAGATGGAGAGACATCAAAGCCTTGAAGGAGCACTTGGGGTCAACCCTGCGCTTGCAAACCACTCTTGGATCGCTCTCCTAAGTGATCCTGGTGCTGCTTAGCTCCTGCTCGGGGATGGCGGCCAGTCTTCAGCTTCCCCCTGCCCCCAGGCTGCAGCCAAACCCACCAGGATGAGGGGGGCTTAAAGCCCCCCATGCTCAGATGCAAGCTGCACCCTTCTCCCCCAGCCGAGGGGCTGCAATCTAGGGAGGCTCAGCAAGCCACTACAGCCACCCCATGAGCTAGGGGGGTCAGCCAGCTCCAGGAGGAGGCACCATCCTCTTCCTCGCTGCAGCTTTTCAGGGTAAAGGGAAGAAGCCAGCTCAGAGCACCCCACTCTTGGTGAAAAGATCTGGGAGGGGGGAAGGCAGCTTGCAGCCCAGGGGACTTGGGAATGGGCCTGGCTGCAGGGCAAAGCATTTAAGAGCTTTTTGGGGGCGCTATTTCACTGCTGCTGAGGCCACCTCAAAGCTACTGTTGTAGGCAGCAGGCAGCTCCAACTCTTGCAACACCACAACCTGCAGCCGTAACCCCCAATTCCTGCCCATCCCAGGAGCCCACCTGCCCTGGGCAGCCCAGGATGCTGCCTGCCCTGCCTCCTGGTCAGGGTTGGCAGCTGCTCAGAGCATGACACATGGGGGGTGTCTTCAACCCCTTCCACCCACATTCGCTGCAAACAAAGGCATGGGTGCTGGAGTGGAGGCTGCAAAATTGCCCCTCCTCTGAGCCCCAGCACCCCCACTCGCCTTGTGAGGTGCCACCAGTGCAATGTGTTCCCTGTGATTACATGATGAGCATTTTTTGGAGGTATTTAACAGAGTAACAGCCTTGAAAGCCCAAAATTCAAGGCAACAGTAACTGGAAGCATTTCCCTCAAGCGCTCCCAGTCCTCTGGCCATCGAGGAGCACTCGGCCAAAATCTGGAAGGAAAGAGGTGGGAAGTGACGCCCGTCGTCCTGCTGCAAAGTTCTCCCTCCTCTGTGGGTTTTAGGCTGGGTGGGGCGGGGTAAGGCAGCTCCAAAAGCACCATGAGCATGGGCAGGGGCACGGCCCCATTGTTGGGGGGGGGACCCCATGCACCGGAGATTTCGGGTCCCCCCTAAGCTCTCAAAGGTAGCAAAAGGCTAAAACCTGGTGCACTTACCCCGTGCGGTGGGGAATCTGAAAAGAAAAGGAGGCAAGGGAAGGGTGGGTGGAAGTGGTTTGCAATGCAAATCTGCCTCGCCCCGACCGGCTCGTCTCCCTACAAGCGGAAAAAATGGGTGGGTAAAATTTTCCCCCAGCGCCCAAAGCGGTTCGGGAGCCTGCGTCCTGGCAGCGAGGGTCGGGCTCCCGAATCGCCCGGGGGGCTGCTGAAAGTTTTACCTGGTGTCAACATCCACGGAGGCAGAAGGGGGAAGAAGGGCCCTTACCTCCACGGTGGATGATCAGCAGGTGACACGGAGGGGCCTCTTTGGTGCATTTGTTGTGGCACTTGAGCCTAGCAGGGGACAGAAAAAAAAGGAGTCAGAAGGGAGGATGAAGGGGATGTGGAGCATCGTGGTATGGCTGGAGGGATGCAGCGTGGGAAGCATCATGGTATGGATGGAGGGATGCAGCTCAGAGAGCATCACAGTATGGCTGGAGGGATGCACTCAGGCAGCATCATGGTATGGCCAGAGGGATGCAGCTTGGGGAGCATCATGGTATGGTTGGAGGGATGCAGCTTGGAGCAGGGAACACTGCTACAGACCAAGGACTCTTTCTCCACCCAGGAAGGTGATTTGATGGAATATTTTGGTTATGTAGAGCCCCTGGGTGCTTGCTGCCATGAGCAAACCCTCCCAGATCCCTGGATCCTGCTTTGGGCAGACTCGGTATTCCCAGATGTGAGCACAGGGATAATCAGTGCTGTGGGATGCACGTCCCAGAGCCTCTGGGAGGGTTGGCTGGGAGGACACAGGAGCTGCACAACCTTGGCAAACAAGAGCCACGGTGGGTGCATCTGCCTCAATGGAGGGGCACAAGAACCTCCAAACTCTTTCTCCGCACCCACTAGCCAGCTTGAGGGTGCCCAGAATTGGCATTTCTCCCAGTCTCAGTTGAAATAGAAGCAGAGACACACACTTGGGGAAAAGCCACTTCCCCTCAATCACCACCCAGCGCTAACGCTGCTTTATCCTTAATTAAATTCCAGGGCAGCAGAGGGGACGGAAGGAGCTGCCCCGGCCCCCTTGGCTCCCGATGAATCTCTGCCATTGTGCCCTCCCCTCCTGACTTTCTTACCAGGACATGCAACAAAAATAATGAGAGCATTTACGGCCCCATTGAATATTCTGCAGAGCTTTGCCTGGTTTCGCAGAGCAGGGGCAGGAGTCTACGGAGGGCTTCACCCCTGGGTCATGTATATAGGCATAATCAGCCCCGAAACCTCTCCCTTCCTTCTTAATTAGGGATGGGAACGAGTCCTCGGCTCATGCTCTGCTGCCACAGCCCCAGCAGAGTGGGGAGAGCCATGGGGGAAAAGGTAAAAAGAAGGAATGGGTTTAAAAAAAAAACAAGGGTAAAGGATGAATTAAAAAAAGATATATAAAAAAAAAAAAGACAGCAGCTACAAGTCAATGAGCTGGGTAATGAAAATTCAGGAGCTGTGCGTGTTGGCTTTTATTACAAAGCCATTCCTAGAGGGAAAGGCAGAGATTTAATTCGGTGTTCAAGGCTTGGGGGGATTTGGGGTCTGTTAGTTTGTTTTCCCTGCTTGTTCCCCATCAGTTTCTGGGGAAAGCAGCAGCAGGACTGGGTGGCTACAGCAAAGCCAGTGAGCCTAAATACTTCAGATTCACCCAAACTTTTTACAAATGGGGAATTTCTTTGCTCTTTTCTGCCTGCGGCAGGACTGACAAGCTGGAGCATCACAGGGGCAGGTCCCAGCATCCCCCCAGCCCTGGGTAGGCACAGCAGACAGCAAAGCCTCCAGTTGCTTGAGCATTAAATGCAACCAGAATCACCACTTAAAAATATATATATATATTTGATAATATCACTTCCAGAAACCCAGTGCCAGCTGCTGAGTAACCAGACATTTTTTGTCCAGGTTTAAATCCCAATTGCCAACTCATCAGCATTTAATCAACACCAAGAGCGATCGGTATCACTTCAGAGCTCTGGCTAACTCAGTTACCAGCAATCTCGGCAGCCCTGGCTCCAGCAGCAGCTTTCCTACGAGCTGATGGCTGCATGATACTGGCCTGTGACAGATTATAACAGTAGAAGTGGTCCCAGCCTCTCTTTTTCCAGTCCTGCCCAGTTTTACAGCCCCTCTCCTCCACATTGCAGCCTAATTGCTCTTTGGGAGAGGGTTGGCTCCTTGGTGCTACAACATTACCAGGAAACAGAGGGCCCTGAGACTTTTTTCTGATATAAAAAAATAGAGAATACAGCCCAAGGTTGCAGGCAAAACCCATCTGAGACCCAGAGCTACCCTGCATACAGATGATGCTCTCATCCGAGCTGTTCTCAGCCCTGGTCCAGCACACCCATCCCCACCATGTCCTGCAGATAATTCCACACATAACCCTAGAACATGGGCATCTAAAGCCAGGCCAAGGATGGCAGGGAGGCTGTCAGGATCTGACTCAGAGCTCTGGTGTGAGCAGAACCAAGGTCTGGCAGGCAGCATCCTCCCTGAGGACCCCACACACCACCTCAGCCCCGTTTCAGGGTGTTCTTCACCCAATTTCATGGTTCATGAAAGCTTCCTGCAAGGATGAGATGGCGAGAGGCTGGTCAGCCTCCCTGTGCCCAAGTTCCTGCACCAGCAAAACCCTGATTATCCCCCCTCACAACATCCAGGAGCGAAACAACCAGCTCCCTACTTGCAGTTTTTGCATTTTAAGCCGAACAACATTCCTTTCCCGCAGACGGTGCAGGTCTGAGACATCCAGTACTTGGTGGAAAACCTGTGGAGGGAAACACAGAGAGTGGCCAGGGCAAGAGGAAGCTGTTGCCACCCCATCCATGCTCCTGCAGGAACATCTTCCAAGCCCTGATTTATCCTTTCCTTGCTGCCCTCAAACACTGCTGCAGAGGTCGAGGCATCTTCCTAGGGGTGCCAAAGCACACATCTGAGTCCCTCTTTGGTTATGCAGAAGCTCACAGACCTGCTCCAAAGCAAATCCAAGCTGGCCTGGATGGGAATTATCCACCAGCTCCCTCCAGCTCCCCAGCTTTGCCCACCCCGGACCCTCCAAAACACCTCCCCTGCCCTAGGGGCCCAAGTTTCCAGCCCGTCAGAGAAGTGGCTGCCCCATCGAATAACAGCATCAAGACTTATTTCTACTACTCTTCCTTCTTGAGGGAGATATGGAAGGGCAATAATCCGGAGATGGGAAATTTGCTGAAGGTTGGCAAGGTCACGGATAATACACGGCTTTATTGATAGCTGCTCGAGCCTTATCTAAACCAAATCTGAACTGAAATGGAATTGAAATGGGCTTCTAGGACAGCGCAGCCCAGCAGAGGGAACAGAGGGAGCAGCCCCAAGCCCCCCATTCTGAGGATGGGAAGGAGGGGGGATGGTGTACCTGTGTTTTATAGAGTTTCCCAGATCTCGACGGGGGATCTGCGGGGACCAGCGAGGCACTGACAGCGTGTCTGTGGGGAGAGCAGAGACAGGGAAACCATCAGGTGGTCATAAAGGCAAGAGCTGGGGGTCAAGTTTTTGGGGAGGGGAGCAAAGGATGCACACAAAAAATAAGGTTTGCCTGATATTTCCCCATAGAGACTCACCACTGAGCTCCCTTGCTGGAAAGCAAAAGTCCTCTGGCTTTGTGCTTGTGTCTGCAGAGAGATGGGGTCTCCTGCCCCACCATAACAGCCCCCCAGTTTGGGCTGGGAGAGAGGTGGGAGTTGATGCACCCACCCCATGGGGTGCACAGAACAGGATTTCAAAGCCAGAGCCACGTTACGATACACAAACACAAAAGAGAAAAGGAAGCTGAAAGAGCAACTACATCATTTATTAATAAGACATCACATCTTGCGGTCGCGGCTGAATAAAAGCCAAGTGGCAGCTGCTTGGAAGGTGATTTAAATCATCTTCAAATAAAGTAAAAAGCAGCCTCAGTGCTCTCCTTCTAGGGCAAAAGGAGGGAGAAAGGGTAACGGGACCTTGGCTGAGTGAGGAAAAGGAAGTAAGTTCATTAGTGCTGGCTGGAGCAGGCAGGTAATTAGCAGCATAGCCATGCCCAGACTCCATCTCCTGCCTCAGCAAGGGCAGAGACCTTCATCTTCCTCCTGCAGGCACACACAGGAGGGGTTCTGCCCTGTGTGATGCTCAGCCCCGAGGAGGGGGATCAGTGCCGGGGATTCAGAGGCTGGACTTTTCAATAAGGGCTTCGAGAGGCTTCCCAGTTACCAGCAACCAGCCCCAGCACAGAGCCCAGTGGTGAGCCCGGCCGTTTGTTCAGCACACCAGCAAATCCCTCACTAAACAGGCTCTGGATATCAGCCCTGCGAGCAGGGAGAGCCACTGTTTGCTTTAATATCCCATTTTAATATTGCAGGCGGCGGGGCGCTGTAATTGTGCGCTCTTTCTGAAGGTTACATTTACATGCTGCCCCCATCCAAGGTGCTGCTCAAAGTCTTGGGAGCACCCGAGAACGCATCCATCTCCTGTACCTCCTGCCAGAAGGTGCTCTGCTCCTCTCACGCCACCACCTCGGCCCCAACCACCCCTCGGGCACAGCCAGCAATTAAGATGTTGAAGGACTACAAAGTCAATTAAGGTACTTGCTGCCCCCCAGCCCTGAGCTTGCTGGTTTACACCAGCAACATGCCAATATTTTTGACCCACGTTTCTCAGCAGCCCTTGATACAACTCCCCCAGGCTTCCGGACCAGCATCCCCCCATTCCCCAATATCTGCAGCCTCCCAGGAGCGTCCACAAGCCGTGGGGATGATGCTCTGAAGAGTGGGACCTCTCTGCCCACAAGCACTATCCCTCCCCGAGCATCGTTTTCTCGACAGTAAATCACATTACACAAACAAGCTCCCCCCTCAACACTAGTCCTTGATGAACTAAACACCCGGGCAAGAACAGCTCCTCTCCCAGAATTAAATTACAACCTCCACTTTATCAGCCACAATTTATTTCCACTAACTTTCAGCTGGCCTCAATTAAATCCTGCCGGCCCAGGGAGGGGGAGAGGGGACGTAGGCAAAGACAGCCCAGCCTTTTAATTACTTTCTAAATGTGCTCACTGCAGAAATGTATTAAAGTGTATCGGGGATTTTAACCTCCTCAACAAAAATGAGACCTCCGTGATTCACAGCTAATTACGTTCATTAGAGGGAGCAATACATGAAGGATTGTGGCGTTTAACAATAGAGCTGCTGTTGGCAGAGGGAAAACAAGCCAAGTAGGGCAGGGGAAGGGACCCCACTGCCACCAGGAACAGCCCCAAGGGTCCGGGGGGGGTGGGGTGGAAGTTAATTGTAGATCGTCCCCTTTAACCTGTGAAATGCCCACCCAGAATAAAAGCTCCTTTTCCCCATACAGTGTTAAATTGGGGTGATGTCCAAAGGGGAGTGGAGATGCAGCAGCCTCCCCCCATCATGTTCTCATCAAAACCCCCAACTTGCTACAATTAGAGGTAATTGCAAGAAAATAAAAAGCAACCTTGTGGCCACAAGTCTGGTTGTTGGGGGGGGGATGAGCTTTGTCCCCCCCCTTCCTCCTCTGAGGTGGTATTTAATGGGCACAGTGTGATTTCCCAAGGAAGAAGGCAGCTGGTATCCACTGGGCAGCTCAATGGGGAACACTCAGCTGAGCACCCATCCCTTCCCTCTCTCCCTGCATCCCCTCAAAGTCCAAATCCTGCTCCCCACCACCATGACACTGCCCAATGCCACCCAGCACATTGCTCCTCCACAGCCGGGCACCCGGTGCTGGGGGATGCCACCCACCACCCAAGCACCCCAGAACCTCCGTGCTTTCCTTCTCCACAGCATCACTCCGGCAAAGGCCACGGCTCCTGCTCAGCAAAGCTCATCCTTGAGTCAACAGCTTGACGGAATCAGGAGGAGAGCGGGGAAGGGGGGAATGGCCCCGGCGGAGGGTGACAGCCGCCTCCGGCACGGCTCTGACAGCCACCACGGGAGCAGAGCCCTGCCAGCCAGCTCCCCAGCACTGACAGGCAGCTCTGACAGCCCTGAGTGGCACCCGAGCACCTCGGAGGTGACGGGGACCTGGATGCTGCCTGGGCCGTGACGCCCTCCTCACCCCCCTGCCAGCCCGACGGCTCCTGGGCGGATGTTTCCCCTTCGCTCCCTGATGCTTGGGCAGCTCCTGCATGGAGAAGAGCAGCCAGAGCTCTGATATTTCATTTGTTTGGGGTTTTAACCCCTCTCTGGGGCAGCGATGCCCTCAGCAAGCCTCAAACCCCTCACCAAATACACCAGGGGCACCCCTGGGGCTGGCAGCCGTGCCCAACCACACCAATAGGGATTGTGTTTTGGCATAATATCCCCCATCTCCATCTCCTGGCACCTTTCTGGATCCCCGGAGAATTGTTGTGAAGGTCTTATCCATCACGGAGACAGCCCGACAAACAAACCCTCCTCCTCCTACTACAACAAACAGCGTCAGGCAATGCTTGCATTATGAATGGGATGGATGAAATCGATGGAAGTGAACTTGGAAAGCATCCCGGGATGAATCACCATGAAGCTAAGGAACAGTCCGGAGACTTTGCACTTGTCTGTAGACATCCTACAGACCTGTGTCTTACCTTGAGCAGCCACCAAAACAACCCCAGCACCAGCCCTGGGGGAGTTGAGTCCCCAGGAGAGATTATTCATGGGGGTGCAGCCTCCTCCCAAAACAGTTCAACAACCACCTGGAAGACAACCATGCACTGGGGGTATCTCCACCACCCCATGCCTAGGGTGAAATCACAGCCAAGGGGGCCATATCACAGAATCATTCAGGTTGAAAAAGGCCTCTAAGATCATCAAGTCCATCCATTAACCCAGCACTGCCAAGCAAACCATGTCATCATGGTGATGGGGGATGCTGGAAGGTTATTGCCATGGTCCCAACTGGGGAGCCCAGCACACTGATGAGCTGCTCTGCAGCAAAGGTTGCACCCAAGGGTGCAAAATCCCTTCATGAGACACCTCAGTCCTGTTTTCAGGGCTAAAACAGGACGCAAGAGATCCCCAAATATCTCCAATGCTCGGAGCAGCTTCCTGTCCCCGTGACATAAAATGAAGGCAGGATTCAACCTTTCCCCTCCATTAATGCACATGGCAAATATTCAGCACAAATCACAGCTGGGGCCAAACCCAGCAATGTCCCTGTTGAGGAGGAAAGGATGATCCAGTGGGTTAAAATGAATCATCTACTGGTTTGGGTGGAAAGGGACCATTAAAGGTCATCTTGCCCAATCCCCCTGCACTGAGCAGGGACATCTGCAACTAGAGCAGGTTGCTCAGAGCCCCGGCCAACCTCACCTGCAATGGTCCCAAGGATGGGACAGCAACCACCTCTCTGGGCAACCTGCCACAGGCTCTTACCACCCTCATCCCCAGCAGCTGAAGAAGTCAGAGCATCTCTCTAGTAATAAACCAGAGTCACTTTACAATCCCAGCAGCTCCTCTTTGCAGTGTGACAATCCTACTTACACAGCCCAATTCAGTCACGTCACTGCCTTAAATACTCACATTGTGATTTTCCCCCCATTCTGCAGCCTCGCAGGGTCAGTGAGGCTTCCCTGGACAAAGCTGAATTCTTCAGGTCTACACAGCACTGCCGGGAACCCTCCAGGTCCTTGCTGCTGGCTGGAGAAGGCAAGGCAGCCAGCTGTGGCCAGATGTGGGCTGGCAGGGAGCTCCCGGTTGGGCTGTGGAGTGCTCGTACCATGGCTTGCACTGGCAGAAGGACAGGTTGAGGGAGGAGAAAACCATTCATGGTCCCAAAGAAATGATGTCCTGGCTTGGGAAGTCCTCCAGTGAAGGTGGTTTGAGCCAGGACAGTGTTTAAAAGAAGTGTCTTCCCTACACACGTCAAGAGGATGGGGCCAGACTCTTGTCAGTGGTGCCCAGTGACAGGACAAGGGGCAACGGGCACCAACTGGAACCCAGGAGGTTCCATCTGAGCAGGAGGATAAACTTCTTTGCTATGAGGGTGCACCTGTGGATGCAACAGAGCTGATGAACAGGACTGGGCTGAGGAGAGGTGGGCATCACTGGAGACCACATTAGAACAGTCATGATTGGCTCTCCAGGGAGAAGACACAGGCTGTGAGGGGTCACTGCTCTTAACTCCACACACCAGGGGATGCTCCATGACCCATCTTGCTCCTGGGACAGAGAAAGAGCATCTTCCCGCTCTGTGCTGCAGGAAGGTCTTCAGAGATGTTCCTGCATGAAGAAGCCTTACACAGAGCTTCAGTTTGTGGGCCACCGGAGATAGGTGCCGGGTTTTTTCTCTCCTGGTACACACAAGGGCTCGGGTTGAGTTGCATTGGCTGCTCCTTTCCTTCTGCAAGGTTGGACATCAGCTGGAGGAAGGGCAGTGGTGAGGATGTTCCTCACCCAGTCACGTGCTCGGGTGCTCCTTTTTCTGTCCTAGCACAGCAAAGTCACACACAGCCTTTTTTGTCCTTCTTCCCTTCCTCCTCCTGTTGTTTTAAATATTCCAGGATGGAAGCAACATCCTGGAGCTGATTGAGCAGGAGACCTGATCTGGATGCACATGGTGACAGACTGGCCTTGCAGCAGGGAGAGGACAGGCAAAGGGGACAGCCCGGGGGCAATGCCAGCTAGCTCCAGGACACCCAGGTAACAGAGATGCAAACAGGACCTACTAGACATGAGCCTTCACAATAACAGAGAGAAGATCCAACTTCATCTCTGGGTGCTTGTAGCCAAGGCTCAAGGTGTTCAGTCCTAAATCTTATTTCAAAGTGACAACATAGAATCATAGAATGTTTTGAGTTGGAAGGGACCTTCAAAGGTCATCTAGTCCCACCCCCCTACAATAAGCAAGGACATCTCTAAGTAGGTCAGGTTCCTCAGAATCTCACCTCTGGTGGTAACTTGTTCACCATGAGTGACCAGATACACCAAGAGAGAGTCTTGGAAGCAGCCAGACAAACCATCTTCTGTCCCTCAGCCACAGAGTGAGGCTATTTCAGGGCCAAGCTAGAGTTGAAAGACACCCCAAAAGTCTTTACTTCCCCCCTTCTGCTTCCCCTCCAAGGACTTTTAAGGAAAAGTCAATTCAAACCCAAAAATCCACAGAGATCCTGGCCCTGTGTGAAGGAGACCTCACCCCTCCAGCAAGATTTGTGCTGCAGAAGGAGGCTCCTTCCACAGCTCACTGGCAGCTCTTGCTCCACATCTATGACAATCTATTCCCATCAAGGCAAATCAGCTATTAAAGAGAAGAGAGAAGCATCCAAACCCACATCCGATTGGGACCAGAGATGATTCAGATAGGAGCATGATCCTGCCAGGAGAAAGATCATCAAGGGAGAGCTGGGGAGAGCAAGGTCTTGCCAAGGGCTCACTGGGCTCCTCTCCCTCATCTCAATCCAACAACAAGGAGATTGTTTGGTTCCGGTGCTTAGGGAGGTAATTCCACATCAACCCCGAGCGGCCGCGCTGAGCCCATGAGAGAAAAAGGGATTTGCCTTTTGAAGAGCTTAAAAACTCACGGTCACAGGGATGGGATATTGTGGAGAACTTGGCTTGTCAAACCGCCTCAAAGATGGGCACAGGGAGGTCCTTGGGATGTGGGGTGGGCATGATGTAGTGGCTCAAACCCATGGTGAGCCCCACAGAGCTCATCCAGCAGCATGTGGGAAACCCATTGCAACCAGGCAACCAGAAATAGTGGCACCCTGGGAGATGGGGTGAACTGTGACCCCCAAACCATCATCAGCACTTCTCATAAGACATATAAGCCCTGCTACTTTGGACCAGCAAGAACAGCAGCAAGAGGTGAGCAGGGGACTTGAGGACACACAAAGTACCCAGGTCCCATAATGGCATTGCAGGGCATGAGGGATGCTGCAGAGATATCTACTCCTCACCACAAATAAATGTGTCCTGCACTGCTTGGCTTAACTCATCTTCTCCCACAAGGTCCCTGGTGTCAAGCCCCATTAAACCCCATCTTTCTCCCTGCAGGGCCATGCTCAGCACTCTCTGCTGTGAGCAAATGTGGTCACTTCCCACAGGGTCACCAACCCAAAAGCAAACATGGAAGTGGACAGAAACCCAGGATACAGCTTGAGGACAAAGCCACCAGTAAAGAAATGATGCAGAAACACAAGAGAACTCAAAACCTACAATCTCCTGGGATTTCTTTTGCCTCACATCAAATTTTCCCCACAGGTCCCCAGTAGTGAGGGTCACAGCACACGGATGCTGGTCCTGCAAGGACCAAATGGTTTCCCTGATGCTAAAACCTCCCAACAGGGACCAACCAGCTGGTGCCACCAAGCCCCTCTTCTCCACATCTAGCCCAGAAAAACATTCACAGCAGCCAAGAAAGTTGGAGGGCTGTGGGAAATGAGAAGAGACACCTTCTCCAGCAGAGTTAGCCACTTGATAGCCCATCACTTCTCATTGCCTCACGCTCCTCCGGTGCCACATTACATCAGGTTATCACACCACGGGTTGTAATCCTAGGCTGATGCGTGAGGAAACCTAATGCAAGTAGACACAGTGGGGGCTTGCTGAGAATGGGGTTTGTTTCTTGGTTCCTGCTCTGTTAGTCCTCATTGCTCTGGGCTGCAGGTTGAATTTGGACAATGCCACGGGGGAAAGGCCAATGCAAAAATACCCCTTGCTCCAGGCAAGTCCTGTACCAGTGAGAAGCAGGTAGTTGGAAGATCTCTAGAAATAACATCATCTGCCTGCAGAGCTCCTGCCAGGTCCCACTGTCCCCAGAAACAAAGAAACAGGAGAAAAACGATGCTAGAAAAGGCTCTATGGCCCTTCAACAATCCTAAACAGCAGCTGGAAAAGGATGGAATTGTGAGGTTTTTGCCTCATGGCTGAGGGAACATGAGCAAGGGGAAGGAGCTGCCCCATCACACCAGAACCCAGAGCCTTCAAACTGGTTCTCAGGGTGCTTGGAGAAGCCATCCTGGTGCTGCTTCCCACACCAGTGAGAAGGATGGTGGGGAGGAAAACCTACCAGTGATGGGGGGGTTAGATGGAGAGGGAGGAGTGTTGCCTGTAAACAGCTTCTTCAGTCAAGAGCCAAGCAGTAAGAATACCTGGAAGAACCTGAAAACCACATTTTGGGAAAGAAAACAAGGGAAATGTCTGAGGAGGAAAAAACCAGCCTGGACATGGAGTAGAAGGAAGCTTTTAGCTGAACACCAAGAGGCAAGGAGAGCTTGTCCTCCCCGCGACAGCTCTTGGCCCACAAACTGCTCCCAGCAGCTGCCCCACATTTTCCGGGAGAGTTTTGTTTAGCCTGAGAGCCAAGCCTGGCTTGTAAAAGTTTCAATTCCTGCAGAATTAATCAGAGCACCAGTCTGAGAGAAGGAAATACGGGTCAGGCTGTTCCTCCCCAGTCAGCAGCAACGCCCTGGGTGAGCTCATTGACCAAACCCACCCATTAAGTCCCCAACCACCAGCATCTCCAGGAAGAGGGTGAGCACCTACAGACAGCAGCCACCCTCCTGCACCTGTGTTATTGCGATATAGGAGCACATCTGTTTGGATAAACTCAATATTCAACAGGACAGTGGGTTTGTGTAGGTACAGACAGAGAGAATCGACTTTTCAGGCTTAGGTTTCATAGAATCATTTGGGTTGGAAAAGACCTTTCAGATCATGGAGTCCAACTGTTCCCCCAGCACTGCCAGGACACCACTAACCCCTGTCCCTCAGCACCACATCTCCACACCTTGGAAACCCCTCCAGGGATGGGGACTCCACCACTGCCCTGCCCAGCCTGGCACAGCCTTTCACAATCTTGACCACCAAGAAATTGTTCCTCATGCCCAGCCTAAACCTCCTCCAGCACAACCTGAGACTCTTTCCTCTTGTCCTGTCACTTGTTCCTTGGGAGAAGAGCCCAACCCCACCTGGCTCCAACCTCCTTGCAGGGAGTTGTGCAGAGCCAGAAGGTCTCCCCTGAGACCCCTTTGCTCCAGGCTCAACACTCCCAGCTCCCTCAGCTGCTCCTCACCACACTCCTGCTCTAGACCCTTCCCCACCTTCGTTGTCCTTCTCTGGCCATGCTCCAGCCCCTCAGGGTCCTTCTGGGAGCAAGGGGCCCAAAAGTGACCCCAGGATTCGAGGTTGAGCCTCCCCAATGCCCCGTCCAGGGGGACAATCCCCACCCTGATCCTGCTGGACACACCAGTGCTGGCACAAGTCAGGATGCTGGTGACCTTCTTGGCCACCTGGGCACACACTGGCTCATCTTCAGCTGGCCATCGACCAACACCCCTAGGTCCTTTTCCACTCAGAAGTACCCACATAATTCCAAACACAAGATCTGTTCTCACTGCACAACACTCAACCAACATCCTCCGAGCCCACCCATGCACAGCTGGACACCCTGAGTTTCCCAATTCTTCTGCTTAGCATCAGCCATCACCTACCCCTCGGAAGGGAGACCTGTGCAGGTGACACTGGGACTTACTTGCTGAGAAGGTGGCTTCAGTGTGGACAGGAGGGGTGGAGGGCAGGAAAGGCGGGTACCCCACGAAGAAGGAGCGCAGGGAGCGCTCGGAGAGGAGCGGGGAGCGCTGTGCAGGGATGTTCTCACAGCTCCCCACGCTGTTATGGATCTTGAGGTTCAAGGGCTTGTTCTTCTTCTTGACTCTGGAAGGAAGGAAGAGGAGAAAAAGAAGAGGCGAGAACAGTGAAGGGCAAGGAAGTGGGGAGGGATCTGCTCCCAGGTGGGGAAGAGGGAGCGATGCACCGAGGGAGTGGTGGCACCCTATGGCTGCTGACACAGGGAGATGTTACACCAGCCCATGAGCTTAGGTGATAATTACACCCATTTCCCTCCAAGAACTTTCAATCCCTCCTCATCATCAGAAAGATGCAATTTTCATTAAGGAACACATTGCATTTGAGAGCTCTGCCTCCCACAAAACCTGGCTGAGAAGGTGCTGTTGGTCCAAAAGCCCCATCACCCCCAACCTTGCTGGCCTTATCACATCCCCAAAATCACCTACTGCCCACCAGCCCGCCCCAGGGCTGCATCACCCCTTGGAGCCCCAATCCAAGAGATTTCCAACACAAACTCTCCTGCACGGACCTTGCCAGTGGTTAAAAGGTGCATTTGTGGTAGTGCTCAAGTCCATGAACATCTCCTCACAAGACCCCAGGTAATGGTGTTGTCCTGTTTGGGGTTGGGAGGGCTAGATGTGTTGCTCTGCCCATTTTTGCACCAGCTTAGAAGCTGCCAGCACTGGATAAGGCTTGTTCTCCAAGGCAGCCATCACACAGAGATGCTGCTAAGCTTGAGAGATGTTGCTGTCTGTGCATCACCCATACCTTGGGATCTTCTCACCAGGAGCAAGGCACCAGCACTGATCACTCTGCAGCACCTGCTCCAATTTTGATGTCATTTAATGTCACCTACACTTATTGTAAGGCCAAGCAGGTGAACTGAGTACAACCAAGCAGAAGTCTGCGGAGGACCATGTCACCTGAGGCTAATGGTGTGATTGGCCCCAACAGAAACCCAGGGAACATCTCACCAAGGTACAGAACCATCACACAGACAACTCTAAACACTGGGAAAGGTTCATCAGAAACAAAATGCTGCAGAGCAGGAAGGTACAAGACAACCACTCCTCACTGATCAGCTCATTTTGCCACCTGCCTTGTGCCTTGTCAAGGACCAGACATCATTTTGGTGGCTCAGATGGGCCCAAAGCAGCCAACAACATCTGGGGACAACAGCTGCTTTCCTGCCAACCCCCTCCCCAGGGTCACGCATCTCTCAGTGCCCAGGTCCCAGCAGCACCCAGGGGCATCTGGTCATGCCAGTCAATAGGAAATGACCACGCTGTGCTTTAGCAGAAAATTAAACCGCTCTCTAATAAGCTAATTGTTTCCTCACACAGGAAAAGCTGCTGTAATGACTTCTTTGGGTGTGCTGGGCTCAGGGATGGGGTGGATGGTTGCTTCCAGCACAACGCGGCCCAGAGCCCATGGGGTCTGATGAACTGGCAGCCCCACAGCTGATGTCTGCCCTGCCAAGGGGATCCGAGCTGCCCTTGACCCTAAACCTCCAAACCTTAAGGCAGATCTGCAAAGAATCAAGGTGAGAAGCTTGGTGGCCTTCAGAGCTGGGCCAATCCCTCCATCACCACCATCTGCCCCCAACCCAGCAGCACAATCTGCTGAAGCCCCCAGCATGGACATGACCCCAGCTCGCTCTGAGCTCAGCCCAAAGCTCTTCCTGCAATGCAGTGATTAGCCACTAATCTCATTTTTTTCCACCCATAAATCAGTTCCAGACCAAATATTTACCGCGAGCATCATTTCCTCGCCAAGCGGGGCTGGTGACAGCTCTCATTATGAGGAAGGATGAGTGATTCTGGACAGAGAGAGATTTTTCTCTCTCCTTGTTTCTTCAGGGAAAAAAAAATAAATTCATAAACACACACAAGCATCACAATCCAACTGGGTGATCGGTGAGGATTGGTTGCTTGACTTACCATGGCCTTGACCCTTTTCCCTGTCCCAAAGGAGGAGGAGCAGGGACCAAAGCTTGGAGAGAAGCAGGAGGCTGCAACAGGAGCATCCTCATCCTTGGCAAGCACCCCAACGTTGGGGACAGAGGTGTCTCAGCTGTGAGGGACCCCCTCCAAGGTGTCCCCGAGGTGCTGGGGGATGGGTTTGGGGAGAGAGAGCAAACCTGCAGGGCCAGGCCAAGCACATGGCCAGGCTGCAGAGGACACAGATGTCCCCTTGTTGGCTTCCCTCGGGTTTTGTCCCCAGCCCTGCATGGTTGGGTGATGCATCCGAGGAGCAAACCCCAACTCCATCCTTCAGCAAAGGCAATGGGGAGGAAGGGAGAAGCAGCAAAGAACCCAAAAGGTGGAGGAGGACAAGTCCTGCAAGCCCCAGAGGGCACAAACAAGCTGCAGAGACATCTCAAGAGGTGACACAGGAGCTTCGGAGCAGGGTGCAGGATGAAGCCAGCCATGGACACCACATAAGGGACTTGCTGCCGGGGGGGGGGTGTCACAGTCTGCTCCTCACCAGCCTCCTACATCTCCCCATTTGCATTGTGCATCCCAGAGTGAAATTGGGATGGTTTTCCTTGGTCTTACACTGTAGTGCTCCCTCAGACCAGCATGACAATCACTGTCCTGGTGGGGAGCATCTCCTCACCCATCAGGGTGTCCTCCCCGAGGGCTTTGAGAGAGGAATTTTTGGGAACACTATTTCATAGAATCATTTAGGTCAGAAAAGACCCTTAAGGTCATCAAGTCCAACCATTCAGACCACTCCAAGTTCCTGTACTACCCATGCTCATCCCAGCCCACAGAAGGAGCATCAGGAGAGGGGTGAGATCCTACAGCCCCCCCGCCCATGACCTACCAACAGGACACCACCAGCCTCAACTTCTAATATCCAGGAGTGATTTCATCTATCTCAGGCCAACATTTCCATTTTCCCACGAAGCCAGCATTGCACAAAGAGGGGGGAAAAAGCATTTGATGGGAATGCATCATGGTCCTCCCAGCCCCAAACCCCACCGGCACAGCCCAGAGTCCCCAGACCCCGCACCCCAGGGACAGGAGAACCTCCCTCCTCTGTGCCAGGCTCCGCTGGGCATCACCCCCTCACCATGCTCCCAAGCCTAGTGTGGACAGTAGAAGTAAAAAAGGGGATATTTTTCTAAAAAATGAGAAAGAACATCAACTTAATTCAATTTTCCATAGGGATAAAGCCTGAAGACAGCAGCAGTCTCCCTGCTCCTGGAAAGGGGGGCAGATTGGACCTTGCTGTGGGAATCCAGCTGGCTCAGAAGGAACCAGCAAAGTCCAGCTCAAGACACAAGCTGGGCTTGCTTCAGTGCTCAAGGAGCATTGGCTGCACTAATCCCCCCATTAAGACCTATTTCAGACCTCTCCAGAAGCTGGCAAGTTCTCAGCTGTTTGGCTGGGGGATGAAGGGGGTGGAAAAGGCTCCCCCCTAAAACATCCCGGTGATTATACAGAGATGCTGATGGAGAAGCAAACGTGGCAGAAGGGGAAGCACAGCCCAGCTCTGCAAAGCCAAAGGGGCTATTTAGATGGTGGTGATACCTCCTGGCCCTCAGGAAGGACCATTTACCTCCAGTCACAGCTGGACAAGTACTGAAATGAGATTGCAGCGCACACCGGGGGAGGCTGCGAAGCACCAGGAAGGGGAGCAGGGACCTAGCTATATACCAGTTATTTTTTATTTTGGCCTTAAAGGGTCTGTGGGGAGTGAGGAGGACCATGCACAGTCCATCTCTTAAGCTTGAAGCCCCTCAAAATCTAGGAGACACCCTGAGGTGACTACAGCAAGAACCTGCCACCTCCAGGGATGGCAGGAAAAATGCCACCGCAGGAATAAAAGCTCATTTCCCCACCAGATTCAGAGCAGATCTCCAAATCTGAACATCTCCCACTGTTTTATTGCTGCTCCAGGAGCCTCAGGTCTCCTCCCTGTGCTGGTCCCAGCCCCATCCCTGCTGCAGGAGGCTGCAGAGCTGGGCAACCTCCAGGGCTCTGCAAGCACCCTTCGCTGGAGGAGTGTTGGGCTCCCCATCAGCAAGATAGGGCTGGACCCTACCCCAGGCAGCTCTTAGCTCCCCAAACCCTTTCCAAGGTCACTGGATCTCTCACATTGCAAGCCCCATGGCTGCTCCTGGACCTACAGATCCTGCCCAGCATCCCCCATCAACCTGCTCTGCTCCATAACCTCTCACCATCCCCTAACCCTCTGCACAGCCCCAAAAAATCATTTTGACCCTTGCCTTTCCCATGCATCCTTCAGTGGGACACCAGCCAGCACCCCCCATCCAGGCCCCCAAAACCAGAGTTCACAAGAGCATCAGGGCTCATTTCTGATGAGGATGCTCAGAGCAGTCGGTGCCACTCTCTAGAAGCCATTCCACGCACAAATAGGTACATGCCAACGATTAGGGATATAATTTCATGCGAGAACTCGCTAAATATGTGATGATGGCTTTGAAATAAAGAGGAGAAGAGGAAAAAAAAAAGAGCCCAGCTAGTTTGAAGCACTTCATGCAAATCCCTTCGGGTGTCAATCCAGCCTGAAAGGCTCATCCCCGGCTGCTCGCTGGGATCAGTCAAACGCTTATCACCGGCTTGGGAGGAAAACAAGAGGGTTTCAACCGGGGGTGGAAAACAGGAGCAGACACCCAGGACAAAGGGCCCGTCACTCCTCTCAGCCCCAGCGAGGCTCGACATGCTCCAGAGCCCAGCAGCAATTGATGGGGTCGTGGCATGAGGCGGGATGGTATGGACGCTATAGGGAACCTCATGGAAAGGTACCTGGGGAGGGTGTGCAGACATTTGCTGGGCAAAAGCATGAACCAGCTGGGGTGGTCCTGGGTGAGAGACAGTCCCCAGCTCCTGCCCTTCTAAGAGAAGGAAGGGCTGGGGAAGAGAGCACTCAGCAGCAGGAGTTGGAATATGGGGATGGGCACAGGGGGATCTATATAGGATCAGAGATTCGTTTGGGTTGGAAAAGACCTTTAGGATCATTGAGTCCAATACATTCTCCCAGCACTGCCAGGACACCACCAACCCATGGCCCTCAGCACCACATCTCCACACCTTGGAAACCCCTCCAGGGATGGGGACTCCACCACTGCCCTGCCCAGCCTGGCACAGCCCTTCACAACCCTGACCACCAACAAATTGCTCCTCAGCTCCAACCTCAACCTCCCCTGGGGCAACTTGAGGACGTTTCCTCTTGTTCTGTTGCTTGTTCTTTGGGAGAAGAGCCCGACCCCACCTGGCTCCAACCTCCTGTCAGGGAGTTGTGCAGAGCCAGAAGGTCTCCCCTGAGCCTCCTTTGCTCCAGGCTCAACACCCCCAGCTCCCTCAGCTGCTCCTCACCACACTCCTGCTCTAGACCCTTCTCCACCTTCGTTGCCCTTCTCTGGCCATGCTCCAGCCCCTCAAGGTCCTCCTTGGAGTGAGGGGCCCAAAACTGACCCCAGGATTCAAGGTGTGACCTCCCCGGTGCCGAGTGCAGAGGGACAATCTCTGCCCTGCTGCTGCTGGCCACACCAGTGCTGACACAAGCCAGGATGCTGGTGGTTTCTTGGCCACGTGGGCAAACACTGGCTCATCTTCAGCCTGCTGTTGACAAACACCCCCAGGGCCTTTTCTGCCAGGCAGAACTACACCTGACCTGTGGCCATCCTGAAAAGCATCCCAAAGAGGACTCACCAACCAGGCCCCCGTGCCCTGGCTGCATTTGCTTCTCCATGCCCGTTTCTTAAATAAAAGATGAAGATCAGGTCAATAACTACCTCCTCTGCAGGTATTTGTTATCACTTGCCATTATTATTGTAATTAAAAAAATTAAGAGGTTTAAATTTAAACTTTAGCCCAACCAGGTGAGCTGCCCTTGCAGCCAGCTGCACCAGGCAATGTTTTGTTCACCACTTTGCTCCTCTCCAGTTCACTCCAATTCCAACACAAGCATTTCTTTTAAAGGAAGGGAAATAGAGTAGGGGGGGGGAGAAAAAAAGAAAATCCTCTCATCGGTATTCCAGGTAGCTCTCTGCAAAGGATTAAAGATTGCTGCTGCTGGCCTGAAGTGCACAGCCTCGGTCAGGATTCAAACCAGAAGATTTATGGCCTTTTGACTGGCTTAATTGCACAATATTCTGTATTAAATCAGAGAAAGGAGAAGGTGAAGAAGTGCTTCCCCAGCAGCCTGCAAGGCTCTGGCTGTTGATGCTTCAACCCAAGCAATGGCAAAAAAAGGAGGAAACCCTCCAAATTTACTTTTGCATTTTTTAATGTAAGAAGAGCTGCCCGTTCTGCTCCCTTCCCACCAGGTTCCCATGTTACGCATGGCTCCTCTCTTCAGGGGTTCCCAAAAAACTCACCAAAATCCCAGTGGCTTCCTTGGACAAGCAGCATGAGCATCTCCAAAGCAATGGGTTTGGGGAGTTTGGACCCAAACCACCATGGCTGGGGCCACCACAGCCAGGAGAGGCACCAGCTCACCTTTCGTGTGTGAGAATAAAGGTAGGGCATGGTCGGCTGGTGTTGTCCCTCCTTAAGCAAGGTGGCTTTAGCATTTTCGGGGTTCACAGCAAACACACAAATAAAGCCAGTGGATTATTTGAACCTGAACAGAAGAAATGTCTTCATGATGCACCCAGAGCTGAACAAGCTCTTTGCAACACCAGCCCAATATTCAAAAATAAATAAATAGAGAATATCCACCAGATGTTACATTTATCCTCCTCATTACTGTAAGAAGCAACAAACCCCCTCCTCTGGCCAGAGGAAAAGCAGGTTCTTCATATCAAAGCCTTGACAATTAAATATTTATCCAAGCACTTGTCCCCACTTCCCTGGATGGCTGGATTTCAAGTTTTGAGTCTTACTGATCAATTATTCTCTTTTCATAGCACAAAGCATAACTTTTTATTACAGATTCAAATTAGAAAGCTGGGAGATTCTTTGAAGGGAATTGGAACCAAACAGGTTCCTTCCCCCCCTTCCTGGGACTGGAGCACCAAGGAGAGGTGCTGCAGGAGGAGCTGCTGCCTGGAAGGAGCTCCAGGAGCTAATTGCCAGGATCCTGAGGCAGGTCCTGTTTCTCATTAAGCCTCCTCTGTTTGCTTCATTTCCACTGTTACGTGGCTCTGAGGGACACACCAGGGTGGTGGGGGCTGAGCACCTCTGGCTGTGGCCAGGCAGTGATGGGGAGGGGGAGGCTCCTCTTGCTGAAACCATTTCCAGCTCGGTTCAGCCCCAGTGTGCCCCGTTGGCACCCAGATGAGTGGGTTTCTCCTCCCATAGGCAACACAACCTCAGCCAGGTGGGTCAGCTCCAGGCATTTTCTTCCCCTACCAAATCATAGAACAGTTTGGGTGGGAAGGGACCGCTAAAGGCCATCTGGTCCAACTCCCCCACAGGGAGCAGGGACATCTGCAACTAGAGCAGGTTGATCAGAGCTCTGTCCAACCTCCCCTGCAATGGTTCCAGGGATGGGGCAGTGACCACCTCTCTGGGCAACCTGCCACAGGCTTTCACCACCCTCAGCACCAACAATTTCTTCCTTCTCTCTAGTCTAAATCTCCCTCTTTTAGTTTCAAACCATCACCTCTTGTCCTGTCCCAACAGGTACTGCCCAAAAGTCTGTCCCCATCTTCCTGCAAGGCCCCTTGAAGTCCCAAAAGGCCCCAAGAAGATCTTCCTGGAGCCTTCTCCTCTCCAGGCTGAACCACCCCAACTGTCTCAGCCTATCCTCAAAGGTGAGGAACGAGTAGGCTGAAGACCACAGAGCTTTCCATTGGTACAAGACCCCATTTCCCAGCCACCATCATCTCCAGGCTTGCAAAACTCAACTAAGAAAAGGGATGTGATCAACTCAAGCACTTGCCTACATAAAAAGAGCAAGACCCATGTTGCCCAGGCACCCACACATGCCCCCAGACCTGTTTTGGGAGGTAATTCTCAAAAAATGACACCACTGGAGGGAAAAACATGGACTGCCCATGGCTGGAGAGCCCTGAGGTGGAGGTTCATTAGGATAACTACAGCTCTGCAAACCTTTCATCTCAGAGGAGACGTGGGGCAATTTTTCCTCTGTGGTTTGCTTGCAGGCTGCCTCTGGGCCTGAGGTTGCTGATGCACGACAGGCTTGGGCAACTCTTGAATTGGAAAGAAGAAGTCAGAGCAGGCTTATGGCTTTCTGGGAAGCCTGTTCTCCCTGACACCTTGCTTTGCATTTCACTATTGCCAAGAGAGCCACCAGGATGCTTGGCCAACCCACCACTTGCTTGCTGGCCACAGCAGTGGGGCTTACAGGATGGTGATGGGGCTTACAGGTGGTGATGAAATGCACTCCCCAACCTCTTGGACCACAAAACAGAAGGCAGAGGAGCTGCTTCATGTCTTTCCTGCATAGCAACAGCTGGAAGAGAGAGCTGAGAAGAGCTGAAGCACGTCCTTCTGCTTGTATCATGACCAGCAGCGGTCAATCCATCTCCTGGTCAGCACCTGGGGACATTGCACCTGCCCTTGCCATGCCCTCCCCTCTCATGTGGACACTGTGGAGGCAGCTCATGAGACAACAGTGCCAGCAGCAGCAGAGCTTTGCCACCTCTCCCCCCTCCTGAGACATTAATTTTGATCTAAGCTCATCATCATGCTCTCCGCTCCCGAAGTGGCGAAAGGAGGCTCAACTGCTCATTAAAGGACACAGCGGAAAGTTTCTCCTCCAAGCATGTTAAAGCTCCTGCTCCTCTTGACGGAATAGCAGGGCAGTAATTAACATTAATGACATACCTAAGGAGAGCTGCAGCCCAGAGCAGTGGGATCATTGCAGCAGAGCCAGCTTGTTACGGAGCCTACCCATCACTGTCAGCTCGTGGTGTGCACACCATCCTTTGCGCGAGCTGGAGACCATCCAAGACCTGTGCACATCTCCACAGCCCCGACTCCCCATCACCGAGATTAATCAGAGAGACTATTTGGGAACACACAGAGAAATGCGTCTCGGTTTGCTCTCCAAATTCCCTCCCTTCAATGCTCTCCCCCTTGCAGGAGGACCAGGCAGGCCTCCACGTTTCCAGACCCTACACAGGATGAACAACACAAGGCTGAGGATGCTGCATATGGATTATTCACACAGGGTGGCAGAGTCCTGCTGCATCCACCTGCTCTGTAAACATCAATCTCTTGCTCAGCCCCAACGCCGAGAGCCCACCTGCCTTTCCAAGCCTGGGAAAGGTCAGAGAAACACCAGGAACAAGAGCTCTGTCAAATCCAGCCCACACAGAATATCAAATAATTGATCTACCTGGTAGAAGCCTTGATTGGAATTGATACAAGGGAAAACATCGTTATGATAAAGGTTGCAGAGCAGCAAAATAAATGACCCATCACTCCGGAGCATTTAAGACTTAGATGATTAAGCGTTTAAGCTTCAATGATTAACTCTGAGGGACAGTGTGTGGTGGGGATGGTGGAGAAGACCTTGGTCCTAGGTTTATACTAGCCTATGACTTGGTCTTTCACCTCTCTGCCTGAAAACACCAAGTGGGATCCCACACTAGACATGGCCAAGTGTCACAGGAGATACCCTGTTCTCAGGGGTTTCTCTGTTATGTTGGATGGAGAAGAACACCCACAATGGAGAAAGCATCAAGTTAGAGTTGGTTTATAGCCAGAAATAATACAAGAGAAAAGGAAAATAAGATGGGTATGTGCTCTATCACCAGATCAGAACTTCACATCTGACTTCATCCATCCAGGATATCCTCATCCCCGTTTTGAAAACCAAAACACAATTTCAGTGCCAACAAGGCTAAAGACAAGGAAGTCAACTACCATAAGGCTCTGGACTTTTCCACCAGAACACCAAACCCTACCTGCATCCATGCCTTGAATGTGATGGCAACAATGCAGGACAAAGATACTCGATGGAACACATATCCACAATAAAGCTGCCTTGAGCTGGAGGAGCCTCCTCCCAGCCCAAACCTGACCTAGGTACACCATGAAACTGCACATCCTCTCCAGCAGCAGCTTCATGTTAGCCCTGGAGAGAGTTCAGCCTTCCTTCCAGGGCTCAGCTCTGTCAGGTCACACAGCTTTAATTCACCATCAATATGCCCAGATCCTCCCTCCCAGCTGCTTTGCTGGAGGCTATTCTTTGAAGGCCATGGAGTTCATGAATTTGGCCAGACACCAGCATGGCAAAAGGAACCATAACTGAGAAGTAGATGAAGTTTTGGGCTCACCTCCCCTTGGCATAGGTCTAAGGATGAAGACCACCCAACCACCACTTTGGAGCAGGACACCCCAGGGCAGGGACCATTTTTCATACACACCCTCCCAAGGGTTAACACTTGAGCTCACTCTTAACCAGCTTGACTTTTCTTCCCCTACTTAATGTATTTTTAAGACCTTCCAAGCAGAGTTTGTTTTTTTTTTTCCTCCTGACTTCTTGCTGATGAATAATCATTAACTATCCATGAAAGATTTAAATGGCCTGTGGAATTCATGAGGTATTAAATGGGCATTATATTTTCAACCAGTCTAAATGTTTTGTTTCCGTTTCAAGACCACTCAGGAGATGTTTATGGATTGTGGGTTTATGGAAGCCAAGGGATCTTTTGAGGAGTAATGTTCCATACCCGAGAGTTACGGTCAACAGCTGGAGGCTCTGTGAAGGAAAAGCTGAGGCTATAAGCTCAAAAAAAATTAACCCCTGCTTCAGAAGGTCTTGGCACATAAAAACAAAGGATCAAACCCTAGAAATAAGTTCAAAACACAAACAAAACTTATGAGCTGTCATCAAGAGTCAAGTGGTACACGGTGACCCTGTTCCAGAGAGGACTCAGGTGCTGCTACTGCTCTCCCAAATACATGGTGGTGTTTAAATTTGTGCCTGCACTGAGATGGACAGATCTGTGGGGGCAGCCCCAGAGTGCCCCAACAGCTTCTTCCATCAACACAGACCCAGAGCTCATGGGGGGGGTGAGCTTTTTGCTTTTGCCAAGGGCATCCCTGGCTCCTGGGATGGATATAAATCAGCCTGAGGGACACCAGCCTCCCCCTTGGGAGGGTTTCAAGATGAGTCTCACCAGAGAGTGGTCTGTGAAGAGGTAGGATAGGGGTAAATCTAGACCCCAAAACACCCCAAGGGATCTCACCCAGCACTTGGGTTCCCCAGACTATCAGCTCTCCAGGTCTAGCACCTTTTTCCACACTGGGACACAATACAAGGAACAAAGTCACAATCGGAAGCAAACCAAGATCCCCCTGGCACTGCTGGAACCAGGAGGAGTGGATCAGAGAAGGTGTGAAAATCACTTTTCAGGGCTGAGCCCCATTTCATGTTTGAGGTCAAGAAGAAACCTCCCTCCTGCAGAGAGCACAGAGGGCTCGGACACCACAGAGGTTATGACCTTAAAAAAAACAAGCAACCTTACAACACATTCATGGCATGGCCATAAAATAAGAATTAACTGAAAAGAGCCCCAAAAAGCCATTTTTTCTGTGCCAGGCAAAGCATTAACCACTGCATCCAGGCCAAAAGCTCCAGCACCGCTGCTAGAGAAAAGGGGGGGGGGGAAAGAAGAAGCTGCCTCTTTAATGCACTAATTAGCATCCCGAAACGTTAATGGGATTAGTGAGGATTTAGTGGTTGCCTCCTGAAAAATCATTAAGCACCATTAGAGAAAATTAACCTCCCCAGTTCTCCAGGAGGCTTTTGGGAGCCTGGATTCTTCCACACCGACACCATGAACCCCCAGCACAAGGGATTCCTTTGAATATTGGCTCTCTCCATCCTCTATTAATTTGCTAGCCCCCAGTTTTAACTCACCAGCCCCAAATTTTAACTTGCCATTCCCAAATTAAAGTTGCCCAGCACCGGTGGGAGGGGGAGCACCAGAGATGCTGGGCAAACGGGATGCAGTTGGGTAGGGACTGAAGGAAGGCAGAAAGCCATGAAGAAGGGATGTATCTGTGTTCATGCAAACCCAGTTTAGGATTTCCTTCTCCACACCCTTCCCTGCTCTTTCTCCTGGCAGGAAAGTTGAGGAATCCCATCCCCATCCCCAGCTGGCTCGGGAATCACTGCCTGAAGGGTTTGCTGGAGTAAGGTCCAGATCCCCAAGTCCAAACCTTCATGTCAGGGTGACCTGGAGCTTGTGATGACCACAGAGGGGATCCAAAGGCAGATTTTGCCTTTGGTGAGGGTAGAGCTTGGATCAGAGGCTGAAATGTGAATAAAAGCAGGAGAGGAGCCAGGCTGCTGGCCAAGGCTTTGCTCCTGCAAACGAGGAGATGCTCTTTGGGGATGGACCAAAGTAAATACGACTTTCCCTTGTCTAAGCACAAGGGTGGCCTTAGAGGAAGCATCTTCCAGCTGAAACAAATTCATTTCCAAATGCTAAAAGCCTTTATAGATGGAAAGCTCCCAGCCCGGGAGAGAACAACAATCTCAGTTTGTGTAATGACCAACCAGAGCCCCACAGCTGCCACAGTCTTGGGGTCATGATGGGAAACAAGTGACACCCACTAATAAATCTGCCACCCCAACCCCCCTCTGGTGTCTTCCTGTAGAAACAGGGGTCATCAGGGTCTGGATTTTAACCCCTCACATGCCCCAGCCAAGCTGACCAAGTATTAGGGCTGCCTCTGATGCTGGGCACTGCCATGCCAGGGTACCCTGGGCTTTCCCCTGCTCCCACCACATCGCTCACCAGGCTCTATCCAGCTCTCTGGCATGACCTTTTTTATTAAGAACCCCAAATTTGTGGCAGTTTGTCCCAAGGCTCCTGTTTTAGGAGGCTAGCAGAGACCAGCCACACTCCATCCCAATGGAAAGGGGAGATGATGCCCCCAGGGTGGTCCTCTCTGGCACCTCAGCCAAGGCAGCAGAAGGGCTTTCGGAGCACAACACGGAAAGGAGCTAGAGGAGATGGAGAAGGAGTGTGGTGGTGCTGGGGAGCCAGTTCCCTGCACAGCAGCAGCCTCTGCTGGCACCGGAGCTGCAGAGCAAGAACAGGAAGGAGCCATGGTATGGCCAGAGACTGAGGAGCCTTCACAAACACCAGCAGGGATCAAAAGATACCAGGGAGGTCTCTAGAATATGAAGCATTACATCTATAAGGCTTTCTATACATCCATATCTCCACATTTCAGCTGAAGGATGATTCCTCCCATCTCACTCTCGCTCGTGCTCACACCCACCCGCAGCAATTCCAGTCAGGATGTTCATCCCCACACCTCAGCTGCCAAATTCCACCATCCAACCTCCCCATGCCATGCTTTGGTAGACAGAGACTTTGTCAAACAGGAGCCCTGAAGCCCCTCAGTGCTCCCCACCCACCCCACACTCCCAAAATGAGGTCCCAGGGGAGCAAATTAGGCACAGGCTCAGCAGCATCATAGAATCATCAGGGCTGGAAAGGACCTTAAAGATCATCATGTTCCAACCCTCTGTCATGGGCAGGGCCACCTCTCACTAGATCAGGTTGCTCAGAGCCCCATCCAGCCTGGCCTTAAAAAATTCCAGGGATGGGACTTCCACCACCTCTCTGGGCAACCTGTGCCAGTGTCTCACCACCGTAGAGCTGAAGGACTTTTCAACCTCAAAACTCAAAATAAAAGACACCATGCCCTGATGTTCAGGGACCAAAACCCTCTTCCAAAGGAGCTGGGATGGGGCTCATCACCCCCCCACACACCCCAGCACCCACTTACTTGGGGGTGTGCGCCTCGTCCACGCGATGCCCCAGCTGGAACTCGTGGGACTTGCTGCGGTGCAGGGCGGTGAAGCCGGGGATGAGGTGGATCAGTTTGCGTGAGGAGGGCGGGGGGGTCCCGGGGGGCTTCAGTTTATTCCTGCGGCGCAGGGGCGGGGTGCCCGGGGGGGTCATGGTGGTGACGATGTTGGGGGTGCGCGGGGGGGTGTGGGCGGCGTGGCGCTGGCGCGGGGAGGGCGGCAGGGAGCGGTGGCCGGACTCCACGGGTGGGCACAGCCCCGGGTGCCCCTCCACGGTCAGCCGGTCCACGTGGGTGTACATGGGCGGGTGGGGAGAGCTGGCGTGGCAGTGGTGCTGCCCGCACTTGGGTGGCACCCTGGGGCTCTGCGAGAGGTGCGTCCTGCCCCACGGCCCCGGCTCCGCCTGGCACCCGGGGCTGTTCTCCTTGCCCGGCTCCGTGGTGGGCCACTGGATGGTCCAGTCCTGCTTGGAGAGGCTGCCACCTGCAACAGAGCACAGAGACGCAGCCATGAGGAGGGGCACAAAGAGCAGGGTCTCCATCCTGGCACCACCTCCCACCCTCCTCTGAAATGCCAACAAGAAGCTTCTCCATGTCATGCCCTTGCAAAGCCAAGTGAGAGCTTTGCAAGGGTCAGAGAGGTGCTGTGCCCACATTTCCCCACCAGCTGAGGCCCCCATGTGTCGCTCCCAACCACCACCCAAAACACAGCATGGAGATGGGACCCCCCTTGCCTGGCCAAGGTCAATGCTCCCATCTCATGCCTACAAATCCCCCACCCAGTTCAAAAGCACCACATCTACTCGTTTGTTGAATCCTCCCAGGGATGGTGACTCCACCACCTCCCTGTGCAGCCTGTTCCAGTGCCTGACCAAGAAAAGAAGGGGGATTGTAATTAAGTGGGGCTCCTAATTATGCATCTCCACCATGCCAAGATGAGTAAAGGGCTGTCAACATCAACTTCAGACCACCAAAGTGATGGACCTTCAAGGTCCCTTTGCCAACTCCTTTTGCTCACTTCTACTAAGAGAACCAATACAAACCCATCATCTCTATTTTCAAGAGCCTCCTTCCCCATCCCCTTTTTGATTATTAATTGCCTGGCCTCTTCTCTCCCCAGCCTTTCCAAGGGAAACATTTTATTTCAAGCTCCAGAGGGAAAAGTAAAGGAAGAAAGGGCTTTGGAAATGAAAGCTGTAGGGTTGGCCTGAAAAAAGCTCTGGGAGAAAAAGGGGGATGAGGTGTTTTCTTGAATCGCTCTCCCAAAGAAATAAAAATTAAAACAAGTCCTCTCCAGCTGCTTTTAGAGTTGCTTCTCCAGCTGCTACAAAAAGTCTTTCAACCCAGCAAGGGGCTCATTAAAAAAAAAATTAACACCATTCCTTGTATTTTAATTAAGGAAAAAATCCTGCTGTAAGAAAACCATCCCTTTGCCTGGATGGAGGGATTTCAGAGCCATGAAGATGTGGGGCTGAGGGACATGGTTTAGTGGTGGGCTTGGCAGTGATGGTTGGACTTGATCTTAAAGGTCTTTTCCAACCAAAATTGTTCTATGTGAGCCAGGTCAGCTCACACTGAGGCCCCTCCTCACCAAAATAGCCCATCCCCAGTGGGGACAAAACAGGTGACATGTTGGAGCGTGTCACCCCCCCTCAAACACAGCTCCCCACAGGGTTGTGTCACCTCCAGCAAGGCCACTTCACCTGCAGGGACCTGAACCCAAAGCTGGGTGCTCAATGAGTGCCAAGTAGCTGAGCTCTCCTCATCCCCAGGGCCACCAGTCTCCAGGGCCGATCTGGCTGGTGGCACCCAGTTTCACACCCAGCCCAGGGCTGGAGGAGGTGCAGCCATGTCCATAGGTGACAGAGAATCATAGAATTGTCAGGGTTGGAAGGGACCTTAAAGATCATCATGTTCCAACCCCCCCCTGCCATGGGCAGGGCCACCTCCCACTAGATCAGGTTACTCAGAGCCCCATCCAGCCAGGCTTTAAAAATGTCCAGGGATCGGGCTTCCCCCACCTCTCTGGGCAACCTGTGTCAGTGTCTCCCCTCCCTCATGGGGAAGAACTTCTTCCTAACATCTCATCTGAATCTCCCCACCTCTAGTTTTGACCCATTCCCCCCAGTCCTATCACTACCTGATGCCCTAAAAAGTCCCTCCCCAGCTTTCTTGTAGCCCCCTTCAGATACTGGAAGGCCACAAGAAGGTCCCCTCGGAGCCTTCTCTTCTCCAGACTGAACAACCCCAACTCTCTCTCAGAGGACACAAGACCCTGAATTAAATCCTCCCTCAAGCCATCAACCCCTCCGGTTAATTAACCCGCGCCCAGAGCTTTGCTAATCAGCACGTCGGGGTGCAAATCACGGTGTCGCCCATTGGCTGCTCCTCACGCATGGATTTACATAACTCCAGACTGCCCGGATGCTGCAGCATCCCCCACCCCCCGCAGTAATTAGCAGCAGGTAATGAAGAGCCAAGGCTGCTTCTTGCTCATCCCCCCCTCACTGCTGGTCCCTTCGACCCCTGGCTCTGGCACAACACAATTGATGCACTCGAGAGAGGGAAAAAAACCTCATTATGGGGCTGGTGGGTGTGTCAGGGCTAAAAATACCCCGGATAAGCTCAGGAATTGTATTTTCAACTCCCAGGCATGCTGCAGGTAGCGGGAACGCTGCTTGGTGATACACACACCAAGGAATAAAATAACCCAAAAAATCCCCAAGCTCCTCTTTCTAAGCACATTAAAGGCTTTTGGGTTTTGCTCCCACCTGGGGCTCCCCCTGGGTGCTGCCAGAGCTGGTACCCAGCTGGAAAAGCAAGGGAAGAGCTTGCACAGGAGCAAACTCCCCCCTGCCCAGCTCTCCCCAAGCTCTGCCTGCCTCAATGGCTTATAACAACCTGTTTGTTTTGTTTAGAAATGGAATATTAATTGAGTATTAGAATAGCAGAATTGGTTTGGTTGGAAAAGACCTTTCAGATCAAGTTCAACCATTCCCCCAGCACAAACCCATGTCCCTCAGCACCACATCTCCACACCTTGGAAACCCCTCCAGGGATGGGGACTCCACCACTGCCCTGCCCAGCCTGGCACAGCCCTTCACACCCCTGACCACCAACAAATTGTTCCTCAGCTCCAACCTCAACCTCCCCTGGGGCAACTTGAGGCTGTTTCCTCTTGTCCTATCGCTTGTTCCTTGGGAGAAGAGCCCGACCCCACCTGGCTCCAACCTCCTTTCAGGGAGTGGTGAAGAGCCAGAAGGTCTCCCCATATATAAATATCCCCTGAAAGCTGGTTTCCCCTGTTCCAAGAGACAAATAGCAAAGTTTCACCTTGATTTCCTAAAATAAAACCCTGGGAATAATCTGCTGCCTCTTCAGGAACAGCAGGTCCCACCCAAAGGAGCTGTCCCCAAAGCAGCCCTGCATCCCAAATGCTCTGTTGGGGATGCTGTGATCCTTCCCTTCCCCAGAGGCAGCACCCAAACGACTCAATGGAGACATGCACAAAACTAGAGCAAGATTTCAGCTTGTTTTACAGCAAGAAAACCCCCCAGCACCAGCATCCCATCAATCACACCCTCACCTTGAGGCAAAATCAACCCCAGCATCACCCAGCCCTTCAGCCCCACCACAAACTGGAGGAAGGCTCTGCAGTCATGGGGACACTGGTCACCAAGAGAGACCGACCCTGCAAACCTTGGGCCAGCACAGCTTCCAAATTTACCTTGGGATGAGGCTGCTCACTGCTTTTTTTGTCTCTGTTGTTGCTCATTGCCCTGCCTGACCCCGTGCTGTCCCCAGGCCACCCGCAGCCCTCCCAAGGCTGGGATAAGTCATAAATATTCAGCTCTGGCTCATTTTTCCCCGTAGGACAGTTAATAACCTGCTCACAACTCACCAGTCACACGCCATCAACTCCTCAATCCACAGCAGCCTCGCTCAACTCTTACTTAATATTAAATTAATCCCACTTCAAGTTCAAACCCGACGCTTCAGCTGCTAATAAAACCCTGCTGCCAAGGCAGGGGAAGGGGTTCGCAGATGAGAAAAAGCCAATACAGGCTTGTTAACACAATAAAGCAGGGGTTTAATAGACGGTTGCCACTCTACTTGATAAATACAACGTGATTTTTGGTGTCTAAGATGCTCCAGGGGTTTCCCTGCTGCTTGAGCTGCCCCCCACCAGGATTCTCGGTTTGGGAAGGGGCTCGTTCCTCACCATCAAATCCCATTCTGGCAAAATCCATCACTATTTCAGTGGTGAAAGAGGATCCTGCCTCCTCCCCAGCCCCCACCCCCAGGCAGAATTGGCCTGGGAAATTAGATGGCTCTAATTAACGACTCAATAAATAAAGATTGATGGAAAAGGTTAATCCTGTACCTCATTCCTGCTTTATTAATACTAATCTTGGCTTCTAGAAATCGACCACTACTGCGTTTGCAAAGAAATTACATGATGTTTTAAAGAGGCAACAACTTGTTCATTAATTACATTTTTGGGCCAGGACTGGCTCTTGCTTTGACAAGGGGATAAAAATGCAGCTAAAAAGCCACAGGGTACATCTGGGGATCCTTCTGGAGGGGCTGCCATAACCCAACAGATCCCAGCACTGCATCCCAAGAGGATCCCATTCTAGGATGCTTTCCAGACCCCCCAACCCAGCACCCAGCTCCTCAGGGCTGTGCAACCCCCCCCTCCCCAAGCATTTGGCTGGGTGGGGGGGGACAGCCAAGCATAACACAGCTCCTGGGGGTTGCAAGGATCAAGGCAACCCATCTAGCAGGTGGTTTTGAGAACCCTCAGCAGAAGGTTGGTGGTGCATTGGATGGAGCCTCAGGGGACACTGAGGGACAAAAACTTGTTGGGATCTGGAGGAAACAGCCTCAAGTTGCACCAGAGGAGGTTTAGGTTGGATATTGGGAAAAACATCTTCGCTAAAAGGGTTGTTAAGCCCTGGAAGAGGCTGCCCAGGGCAGTGGTGGAGTCCCCATCCCTGGAGGGGTTTCCAAGCCATGGAGATGTAGTGCTGAGGAACATGGGTTAGTGGTGGGCTTGGCAGTGTCAGGTTAATGGTTGGACTCGGTGACCTTAAAGGTCTTTTCCAACCAAAACTATTCTCTGATTCTATGGTTCTATGTGAGCCAGGTCAGCTCTCAAAGCCAACATAGACCTTCCCGGCCCACACTTGCAGACAGGACAAGGCTGGTAGCCAGGTACCAAGATGTGGAGCCAGCCAGCAGCTCAGCATCCACTGAAACTGGATGGAGGGAGAACAGCATCGCCTTTGCACAGCCCAGATGCGCTAGAGCCTCATCACTACTCAGTCCCAGCTGCCCCCGGCACAGGGGGACATTGCCAATGTACCAGAAATGTTGTTCTGCTGGTTCCCCATCCCCACAGCCCACCCAAAGGTGCTGCCTGGACCAGGGTGCTGAGCAGCTGGATGGCATGATCTGCTCATACCACCCAACCGCAGCCTGGACCAGCTACTGAGCATCTCCCCCTGACCCAGCCAGAGGTACCACTGCTCTCCCTCTTGCACTTACACCCCATCACCCAGGGAGGCAAAAGTTGTGGGTACTCCTGAGACAGAACCATTTGACCAGGCAAAGACTCTGCCAGGCAGGGAACCACTAGCACAGAGAAGGGGACACGTAGCTGAGAGATACAAGGAGACCATCTGCCTACTTGGGTGGAGCTTCTACACCCAAATCCTCTAGAATTTCAGGGACAGTTGGTTTCCCCCACTGCCCAGGGACTTCCCGCATCCCTCTGGGCTGGCAGGGGCTCTGTGATGCCCCAGGCTGCCTGCCCCCTCCCTGTCCTCAAGGCTTGTGCCACCCCTAGATCAATGTGCCAGGGGTTTCTGGGGCTGTTGCACTGCAGAGCCCGAGTGCTCGGCCGCAGAGGAGCAGGAGCGGTCACTGCAGCATCCCTGCAATGCCAGAGGGACAAAGCAGCAGCTCCCGCCACGCCCCCACGCACCCCACCCCCCCCAGAC